>JAWNZC010000210.1:82500-97500 GCA_035771165.1 Paragorgia papillata | reverse complement strand
AAGTCCTAGTACAAAGTAGAATTCCAAAGCTAAGTTAATTTGCTTTGGAAATCTTGCAGTTTTGAAACACTGATTGAATGTTAATTTTTGGTCTTTTGGTTCTTTACTTTGCCCATAGGCTACTTGTATAATGTATGGAGCTTTGAGGTTGATAAAGCAAGTTTAATAGGTGTTTGGAAAAAGATTTCTCTTTCCAGTATAAAATTGTCTTTCACTGTACCAGCAAAATACGGAGGGATGTGGTGGTGTATCCCTGTGACAAGCATAGAACCGTTGCCCAGCAGTATGGTTGGAAAGACATTTGTGGCCAAGGGGCACAAACTGGAAACCATAGAAGCCACATTGAAAGATCCCATTGACCTATCAAAAAAGGTACTGTACCTAAAGAATACATGTTAGCATTTTAGACAAATTTACATGTTTGTAGTGTGGCAGCCAACATTACTGTAGTAAAGTGTACAGTTACTATATATTAGTTTGAATCCTCAATCTGGGTGCAGACGTACTATTTATAAGTCAAAACTCAGTCAAACAAACCGAAATTGCATTTATCCTTTAGTGATTTATAAATTAAAGCCATTTTCTAGTTTTGGCAATGCAAGAATGAATTATAAAATAAGACAAAAATGAATACTGACATGATTATTTATATATTTACTTTGCTGTTGAATGCCATTTAAATTTCTTTCGACATATATTAAATGCAGGTCATAATGCTAAATACAATTTTATACAATATAATACTACTTGCGCAACTGCTTTTAGTTTTTAATATTAAGGTGGCTTGATAGCAAAAAGTTATAAAAAATCATATTTTTTCCTTTAAAATGTTTTACAGTGTACATTTGTGCTTTGTTCTAGTTCTTTGCATAGCTCTAGTGTCAGTGCTAAGAATTGAAATGTATCTGTACAAATTACATTTATTGTAGTATGCAAATTTAACGCAAATTTTCTCACCTCCTAAAACTGCACGTACACTATCTAATACTTTAATACTATCAAGAATAACAATACGGCCATGCAAGGAACTACAATCGTGGAATAATTACATTGGGACACAGCGTATGTCAAGTGACTTCTGTGCGCACGCGATTTATCTTTAAAATGTGCCCTCCTCTTCCCCCTCCGATCAAGGTTGCGACCGAATTTTTGTTTGCTAGGCCTCAGAAGTGTCCCCTGGAAATCAACATTGATTGGTGGGGGGTGGGGAGGGGTAAAGCATGCAACGTTATTTATCCCACGATAGTGAAATAAGCAAGAAGGAAGCTAATTGATGCTTTAGTGTCCCAATGAATTATTCTCGGATTGTAGATCGAAGCACGAATCTACACTGCGAAACGTTCTATTTATAATTAGAGGGGGAAATCTGATTGTTTATAGATTTTTTCTATCGAACCACCTTAATTAAACAAGACCCATTATTCATTGATTTGTATTGTATTGCAGGAGGTGCAGACACAAAACATTGCAGTTCAGATTTGTGATATATTTATTTCTAAGATTGCTAATATATCCATGTTTGGAAAATTCCCAAGGTACAATACTTTTAATTAGTAATGATATATGTAATCAGTACAGTGGTTGTTCCATAAATGATGTTTTACAAATAGCGTTCAATTTTTGCAGTGAATAGTTCTTTTTTATGGTGCAGGTACAGCAACAGTAGTGTCCGTCGTAATCAAATTGTTATAAGAACCCAGAGCTCCAGAGCCCAGAAAATTTTGAAATCTAGAGTCTCTCAAATGCCATTTCCTGCATTTTGGGTGATATTTTATGGAATTCTGAAGATCATAAGACGTCATATAAAATCCACAAAAGACAACACATTTTAGGACTTTGAAGTACTATTTCAAAAACTCGTTCTGCGTGTTTTGATACCGTTATGAAACACGCAGAACGAGTTTTTGAAATGGCTTCTCAAATGAAAGACAATGAACCAATGAGCCACCGTTGCGGGACTTGCGGATGTTTTGTGATACAATTTTACTCAATCGTATCGTGTTTCTTGTTTAATTAACATAAATGAAACGCTAGTGTTTGATGAAGAAACACTAGTGTTTGATTCAGTGCTTTACCGGTGTTTCACAGCCCATTCACGTGACAGAATGGAGCTGTCTGATTGAGTAAAATTATCATGAATTATTAATGAATTTGAGAATATATTATGAAACATGCTATTAATTGATTTGAACTACGTGCAATCTTGTATGTTGAGAATCATTTTCTCCGCCTGCCAGGGTTACGTTCAGTTTTACTCCAGTTTAACCCAAATAAACCAACAACTGCGACGGCACTGTATTGTTAAGTACATTTTCTACCAGAAAATATTGTATCAATTTTTGTTTATATTTTAGGATTTTGCAAACATTTTTATGTACAAATACAAATCCTGTAACGGGCATCCACAAGGTTTTCACAATTGAAGAAGATATTAAGTCAGTAGTATTCAAAAAGTACGTAAACAACAATGGCCTCCCCACAGAATTAGGAATGACAGATGAAATGGGCCTGAAGGTGCAAGCTTTTGCCCATTGGAGCTATAAATACACACGTGGGGCTGCAGTCATACTCGACATACAAGGTAAGTTGCAGTATTTAGCAACAATATGCCATAATATCGGTACCATCATAGTCAATAAAGACATGGTCTGGAAACTCGGCAAACTTCAAAGCGCCTATAATGAGTTGTGATTTTATGTAGAACCGTACCTTACACCGTGCACATCCTTTGTTTTTGGTTTATTAATATTTAATTATACAATACCCTAGGCCTTGTTGCTATGCGTGTTTTCATTGGTTGTTGCCCATGATCTATTATAGAGGACAGACAAATAGATTCCATTTTTTTGTTGTCTGTTCAGTATAGGTGCACAGATGACGTCACGTGGTAAGAAAATCAGTGACGCAATAGCTCGACTGCGTTTTTGTATCTGCGCAGCAGATATATTGCTATCGTGTTGTGTGTTTATGTGTGTGTGTGTGTGTCTGTTAACTTTTTTGTGTAACCACTGACCTGTAGTGTGTGCTGTTGTGTAACTATAACCAATGCGTGACGATTAAATCAGGGCCAATCAAAGCTCAGAATTTTTTGGCGTCTCATACGAGCTGTCAGTTTGAACGATGGAAACAAGTATTTTTAATCCAATCGTGTTTACAATATTTCGTCCGCCGTATCACGAAGTCCTCCGAAGCGACAAAGTTTTGGATTAAAATACTACGATTTTCAGGGTTCTATTCTATACGATTTTTTCAAATTCACATTTCTTGTACATAATTTAACGTTCTATCTAACTGTACGAGTTTCGTGAATGGCACAAACCTACAGACGATTCAGGGATACTTTAAAATGATTGCGTTTTGACCGTACGGCAAGTGATAGCATAATAATGCAATTTGATATTTGCGCTCATCTCAGTTCGAATAGATTTTTCTCCGTTGCTATTCTATACGATTTGTTCTAATTCACATATGTTGCACAGAATTCAACGCTCTATCTAACTGTAGAAGTTTCGTGAATGGCACAAACCTACAGACGATTCAGGGGTATACTTTAAACACGCGGTATCCGGTGGCTCAACTGCAATGAAGATATATCCCAATACGGCTGTTAGCCGTTAAATTCTATATTTCCGACAAAGTTTTGTACTAAAACATTTCGGACACAGGGGATATTGCTGATAAAACTAGTAAGTATTTTTAACGTGACTTATAGTAAACTTGTGAGTGTGATCTACCACAGTTTTTGTGAGTCATGATAAAAAATTATTTTGGTCAGAGAACGTGTACTTTCTCTTTAATTATCTTACAAGATCTTGACAAGATTCTCAGTGGTGGGTTTGGCGCAGATACATGTACGCATAGCGGACCTTTTGTTTGATCTTATCAAGTTGTGACGTCATCTGTGTATCTATGACTGAATGCATCTGTGTGTGTATCTATGACTGAATTAACAGACAACAAAAAAATGGAATCTATTTGTTAAGCATGTTATGGGGCCAGAAAACAGTTCTGTGACTGGATATTTTATTCTGAGAGTAAGAAAAATTACTGTTTTTCTGATATAGAAAAGCGAAAAGGTTGCGAACTGCATAGATTTTGCTCTTTTTATTCTAGTTAATGCAAGACTATTGTACATGTATTCTGGTTACCGGTAACACGAGATCAACAGAGAGAAATTTAAGGACTGGTCAGAAATTATTTCATAGATCTTACATGTGTAAAGACCTGTCCTTTTAGCTTTAATATATATAATGCCCAGCAATTACACTTGTTTAAAAAATGTTAGCGTTGCCAGTCATATACTGTATTTCTTTTCTTTTAATCCTCATTATTCTTTCATACTACACACAACATAACGTTATTGCTTCTACTTCAATTTCTCTATAGGATGTGAAAACCAGTTGACAGATATCGAAATTGCAACCACCGATGAAGAGTATGCTACCGTATTTTCTCTATTTAGTCACCCCGGTCCGGTTGCAAGAAACCTCCACTATGTGTCGCTATAATTATGTTATTATTTTTACACATATTATTCCAGTAATGCTTTATACCAAATGTGTTTCAGATTATTTGGATGTGGAAACCTTAATACATTTGCTATTGAACAATTTCGTGAGTTCCACACCTGCAATAGGTACTGCACTCTTCTTCAGCTACCTGTTATATGTGGTAAGTTTCAATTTTATTTGTTTTGATTACATATTGCATGTGTATTAACCAATGTTAACATGTATGGTAGTAATCCCATTATGACGTTTTATAACAATTGTGTACATGTACAGTACTCAACTTGTCTTAAAGTCTGAGAATAGTATTTGTTAAAGTTAATATATGTTATATAAGGGTGATCTACATGTACAGTATGTTTGTTGATCCTGTGGCAGTCAGCAGCGAGGCCAGCTCTAAGGGTATTAACGACTGTTGGGTTGGTCACGTAGGGGGCTCAGGGGCATGCTCCTCCAGGAAATGTTGGATTTCTAGAGTATATGAAACGCCATTTCCTGCATCTTGAGGCTCGTTTTATTATGATGATCTAAAATTCACAATTTGCATAATTAAGGTATTTTTTTATCATTAAACGATAGCATGTAACATGTCAGGTTATGAAATTATCCAATGTTGACATGTTGTTTGAATTTTCTACGTGAACAGTGAAAGGTTCTTGTGGAGAACTTCTATTAGCATTTTTTTTTTGTAATTTAGCATCATCATTTAGCAAAATTAAATGTGGGACTAAATTTACACAATAGTAACCATTTACACAATAGTATACCCTTCCGAAACTTATGATCATGCACTAAATTGATGGGCTGGAAATGCAACCCTTGATTGACGTAGATAAGCAGCTTGTAAAAGAATAATAGTAGAAATGGTAGAAAAATATATTATCATAAATGACAGTATTACTGTATCAAAAGGTATATTATTTGTCTAATTAATACAGGTCATATAATGCACCTAGTAGTTTAATATCAAATTAGATCTTAATTATAAGACGTACAGTATACGTCTTTGAATTAATTGCTTAAATTATGTCTTTCAATTATAGGATAAACTAAATGACATAATTCTTGGAAATTTGGGATGTGAAAGGATGAAAAAGTTCAAAGGATACATAAAAGAACGGAATGAATTGCTATTTCCTAAACATACTGAAATAGTAAGTTTATAAATTAAACGTTTTTGACAAAGGGACATGCATATGGCCCAACCTTTGCAGTTTTTTTAAACTTTTTTTTGAATTATTACGGATTTTTGCATATTTTTTGAGATATTTACGGATTTTTTTGAGATTTTTGGATTTACGTGTACTTTTTGAGATTTTTGGGAGTGATTTACCCCTCGCCTAATTTGATCTTAGCTAACTTTGTTATATGCAAATTTTAGACAGCATTACTAGAAGATGCCATTAAGGACACTGTTGTATGCACAGATGGTCTGTTGTTGAGACTTGTCATAATCCCAGAAGTAAGTAATTAAAGAGCTAAAGCAACAAGAATGATCATTTAACCCATTGACGACATAGGCGCATAAAAAATAGGACTGCATGGCACTAAGAGCAGCTGTGAATTGAATTGAAGGGGACGATTGATTGTGGAGCTGGCTAAAAATTTATGTTTTACTTAGTGTAATATTACTTATAATTATCGTATTCTTTAACAATATGTTTTTGTGGTGATCTATGCAGGCTTATGATATGCTACAAAGATTGTGTCATGAAATGGAATTTCCTACCAATGGAAAGGATCCATGTGAAAGCAATTTGGCTGATAAACCCACTGCAGATAACAGTGCTTCACACAGATTGGGATTTTCCAGTGGTGGAAATTCTGACAATCCAGTTTCTTTGCTTCAGAATTTACAAAAGATTATTGAACGACAGGATAGGCAAGAAGTTTTACTACAGAACATTCTCAGTCAAAGAGATGATGTGCACTCTACCAATCAGCACAGCCTTCCAAATATGAAAATTTTAAGAAAATAGCTTTACGACACACTACATAATGCTGTACACGTAGGTTGCGTTTGCCAAATATGTATTTCCTGCATAATGGACAGGCTACTTTCAAGTTCTGCGTTCTACATTATATGCATGTATGGTTACGACGTTACGTATTTATATATACACTATAGATACCATAGACATATATTTAATATCATTGTTCAGATTATTTTTATAGTTACGGTTGGTAAAAATAGAGTATTTATATTTTCTTAAAAAGTGAGAACTTTATGAAAGTTGAAAAATAAATTCAATTTATGGTTTAGCATTGGGCATTTGATCGAGGAAATTTTTTTTTTTTGTGGGGAACAATTTTCATTTTTAATTATGAGCAGCCGAACAGTATTAAGTCCAACATGTCAAGGACATGTTTGTTTGGTGCGAATTCAGCATAATAAACTGAAATAAAATGGAATTAGAGTCTATTATTGGTTTTCATCTGACGTCACGGCGGCCATATTTGTGCACCAAAACAATGAAATGGTGGCCATATTGCTACACCATATATCCTATGGGAATTTACCTCTATTCTTATTCAAACATAAATTCGTATTGTTTCACCGCCCCAACGTGGCAACCAATCGCATGAGTGAAAACGATCCATTGTTTTTGGAACAAATCTCGATTTGGGAAAATTGGGAAATCATTCCAGCACGCAGAGATACAGTATTCTGTTTATTTTCCAATTGGCCACCTCTCAATAATGACCAGTTTACCATAATATTCAAACAGGCTTGAACTCAAGCTGAATTGGTAGGAACTTGCATATAATTATAGGAACTGCTCATAGACAAGTCTGACATACATTGTCCCAATAAACATACTAAGAAGGTTGCAAAGATGAAAGGTTGCAAAGATGCTTAATAATGTGTAGTTACAAGTACTAATTGAAATGGAACAGGATGCAACATTATGAAAGTTGTCATCTCTTGATTAAAGTGGTTCCTCATCTACATATAAATATCTTTAATTCATTAACAACCAAACAGGCCAAAAACGATAGTTTTAGTGCTCAGAAGTACAAATTCATTATAGCAGGGTTGGTGTAGCTGCCAAAACATGGAATATATTTGTTTAACATTTTAGTATATAGTCTCTTTGTCACATGGAATGTTAGACAGCTAATTATTCCATGTTTCACCTGTATTCCCTCATATTTTTCTCTGTCTTATCTGAGGACCCAGATGACAATTACTCGGTACATCTTTTGCACTTGCTGGTTTGATAGGGATACCCCTAATGAGTGTCAATGGGTTAACAACCTTCTAACTACAACAAGTAAATTTGACATTGACTTATTATTTAGAATTCAATTGCGGAAATTTTTTCAGCAGGGTAATATTGAATGAACCAGTTGCCTGTATATTGTGCAACAGTTTTCTGGAGTAACTGTTACCCCAATAAGTACTTGCTCAGCTAACTCTTTGAACTCAACATCTGTAATGTCTTCAATGCTATCTGAAAAGTTATATTTTCTGTCAAGCTCTAACGTATCGTCAACATTAGGCTCAAAGCCTTGTCTTTCGTAACCTGCAAAATAGAAATAATCTATAATAATTGTACTAACATGTCAGATTTTAAATAAATAGTTCATTTTAAGACCAAAAATGCTGATTAGATTTCTTCTGATTTAAACATACTTCCAGTTACACAGCATTAAAACTGGCTTTTTAAATGTAAAATACAGCTTAGGTGTTTAGAAATGGGAAGAAAACCCCACGTATAAGAACCTAGGTTTTTCCAAGTTATGCTAATAGGTTCTTATTTTCTTCAGTAAAATACTTTGTCAGTTAACACTGGAACTACAGTGCCTGTACTCTACACAGACTAGTTCCTAGTCCTCTTTTCTCTCGAACGTATTTTGGTGACGTCACAGAATAGGCATCGAGCGAGAGGACTAGCGGAAAATGTTCATCTTTATCTATCATGAATCCTGCTGGAGCTCGGATTCTTTAATCTTTATGAACGAGGGGACTTAAACAAACTTCTTCTTGACTAGCAGACAGCAAACGAGTAGGTTTCTTTGTTTTACATTACGTTAAAAGGTTGTTACATACGAGGCTTTATAAAGTAGTGTTCGGCGTAGGAAGTGATTGTGTTGAAACACATTTATACAAATCGAAATATGCTTTTTAACGTTTCGGCAGTAGACCAACCTTGCTATATGATGTTATAAAGAATTGTGCAGACCGACGTGAGTGTTATCTGCCTTGGTTTTCCGCCAAACGGCCGTTTGGTGCCTGTATAATTTGGGGCCAATTTTGGGGCCAGATTTGGGGCCAGGCAAAACATTTTATTCCAGGCCTCTCACAATTCGGTCTGCCGCTCGACGTTAAAAAGAGAGGCCTGGGAACCAGGCTGTACTCTACACTGGTTGATATAGTAGTACTGTTGTTTATAAGAGTTTCAAAAACTCATGAATAATTCACGAGGAAAACACAAAGGAAATCAGTACCATGCCATGTGCGTGGTTTTATATCTGATAAAGAAACCTCCTGATTCACATAAACTTTGGCTTTGAAACTCGGCTTAGACAACGTTATTTTTCAAACTCACCACGCCAATGAAGTTACCAAATGGGTCATTTTGAATCTATTTAAAACATTCGCAGTACGTGTTTTATCAGATCTAAAACACTCGGCTATCGCCTCGTGTTTTAAATATGACAAAACACTGCTCCTCATGTTTTAAATATTACATAAAGTCTTTATACTCACTGATATAGTTTCAGTGAGTATAAGGACTTTATACTCTTATCAACAATCAGTATAAAGGCAATTATTTGTGTACAGTATATCAAATTTTTACATTGAAATTACAAAACGATTGTGCACAGTCTGGTTGCCATATAAAAAGAGTTTTTATTATATTTTTTCTAGTTTTCCCTGATTTTCTAAGTAAGAACCTGTTCGGCTGTTTCAGTTTTCAGGCTCAACGGGTTAATAGTGGGGCTTTAGACGCCAAGATCTTAGCCTACAGCTGAGGTTCTTAACCCTTTAACTCCCACCATGTCAGGAGGTTCTTATACACGGGTTTTTACGGTATTTAATATCCTGTTTGAATTTGTATAATTTCGTAAAAAATAATGTTAAACAATTATGTTGTGGTTCTCCCCTTAGGGACTTCTACTTCCTTCGTTTACTTACAAAACATTTACAGAAGAGTATTTGTCAAAGCATTCCACAAAAAAAATGAAATAATTCACCGAGGAAATTTAAATAGAAATTAGTGGTGTCAAAAGTCAGCAGCAATTCTAAGACTAAGGGTATTGGACTTTCACAATTTTGTTTACTAATATTATGGGGGGGGGGGGAAGGAACAGTAGCTGAATGTGTTACTGACAATATTAGAGATAAATGCTTTCTACTCAAACCCACTAAAACAAATTGCAATACATTAGATAATTGGGGTGAGTTAGATAAGGTGCTAGTAAATGCACTAACCAGGCAATTGAAACCTTTCTGTCTGATCGTAAAAAGACGTATACTACAGATCCTCATATTTTTTCTATAAAAACTAACCTACAAGCTCAGGAAATGATACAGATCTTCCGGCACACCATTTGGAAGAAGAGTGTTCTTTTGATGTCTTATCAAATGGGCATTGTACTCCCGTACAAACTCTTTTAATTCATTCCTTAATAACGGGATGAACACATAGCGAGAACACAACCTAAAATGTAATCAATAATGTAATTTTTAAAATAATTACAATTGTGTGCATGTACTGTATACATGAATGACCCAAATAGCTCATGTATAATAATATCGGGCGCACACGCTACGATTTTAATCGGTCAACTAAATTTTGGGCTTTTGACTAAAATCATTACGTGCGCGGTGTCATTACTCAGCAATGTTTATCGGGCAATATCAAACTGGTTTGATGATGCCCGATTAAACTAATCGGGTCAAAATATCATCACATCTGGCGTGAAGTTATTTGGTTTGATGATCGTAAAATTGGTGGCTCCAGTTGCTAAAGATGTGAGCTTTTACATGAAAATGGAACACTTGTGTGGTAAACACCGATTTTTATCGCTTAAAATCGTAGCGTGTGCGCCCGGCTTAAGTTTAACAACTTGGATTGCTTACAATGGTGGCAATGACAAAAACATACAGTACTCTCAAATAAACCCCATTATTCCTAAACAGTTCTTTATTGATCGAGGCGTCTATTATCTTTGTTGAATTTCTTCACTCCTACGTTTCAATTGTGGCCGCCATATTGAAGTAACAATCAGTGTATTTGCCAACCTCGTACCCAGGGCCATTTGTAGGGAACTGGGCCAAGCTAGATAGCGAATGGTGGAGGCTAGCTCAAAATAGTATATTGCGCATTTTATTAACTAGAAGTCAGTTCTTTACCGACAATAATTATACCTAATTACACCGAATTATTGCATGGTTTAAAATATAATTTCCCGTGCCGTGTTCAGGAACAACCGACAAGGTCAGAATACAATTTTTAAAAAAAAATACAAAATCAAACCGTCTGATTTACGCCATAAGCTCTTGACCAATCAGAGGCTGAGATAGCCTAGCCTCCACCAGGGCCATTTGTTACTGCCATCTTGGCTCAGTTCCCTACAAATGGCCCTGGGTACGAGGTTGTGTATTAGCCTGGTACCCTGGCCAATCAAATAATATGGGCCAGGTAACCACTAAAGACTTCTGCTTTCCTATTGGTTGAAATTTCGCGCGTTTTTAGTGGCTATGAGTAAAACTGCAATCGTCATAAGTGGATTTAGCCCTGATGACGCGAGAATGAAATTAGTGGTTACCTGGCCCATATTTCTTTTGAAATTGGGCCAGGATACCAGGCTAGTTGTGTATTGGCAAGTCTCATGAGCAACTGCGGAGGAGGCAGCATGCGCAAGTCTTCAAGTAGATACTAGCTTTTCCATGGTTTTTCATTGAATGGTTTTGAATGGGCTGTCTTGGGTCGTCAATATTCCTCGCATTTATTTTTGGCCCCAATGCCCCCCCTCCTTACTAGTCTATGACATCATTGGCATCAGAACTGGTTAAAATATGGTAAATAATGTTTTAATATACAACACTGTACATGTATCCATATACTTACAAATGAACAGGATTTTGAGTGTCCAATGCACCTTCAGTAACAAGACCCTAAAACATCGGTGATCGCATTTTAATGTTTTTATTGACTTATACAAAAGTGCAATATTCTACTGATAAAATAGATCTTATTTCAAAATATTTGGCCAGATTGGGTTTTTTTTCTAGATCTTTAATACACAATTTCCAATCCAAGCAGTGAGTACATGTATACGAGAATGGATTTAATGTTGGCAGATGGGGAAATTAATAGTCAACATGAAGGAGCAGTTAATTAAGGCGAGTAATCATACATATATATTGTAATCTGCCTAATTCTCATTAAATCATTAAGTAAACATGTTTGGCCCAGCTACAATAGTTTTTTAAATTTGTTTTTGTTGTGTTTTTTTTGGTTTGTTTGTTCTTTTTTGCGGGGTTTTTTTTTTGGGGGGGGGACTCAGCCCGGGATGACTCAGGCTTATGCTATGCAGTCCCTGCTTTCTATGCCCATAATACTAAGTTTAAACTACAGTACCAAATCACCAGCTTTCACCAACTGGCTATTGGTGTGGCTGTGTGGGTTCATGCATTATTGCTAGTGATACTTACTAAATATATACAACCTAGTTAGGACCAGATGATTTATACTCACATATGTCAATTACAGTCTATTTTCCTAGTGTCTGCTTAACATACTAGGACTTCCAGATGACATTGTCTAGGCAACACTATGTTAAATTACTGCTATTTTCACAGTACATGTGTATATTGTGTTATCAAGCAAGAAGGAACAATAATTTGGTCTTGACAGCTTGGGTTTTGACAGCTAAATTATACTATTAAAACACTATTAATAACTAAATTTTAAAAACATTTAATTTATTGCACCTTAAATTTTGTATCCCATAGTCAGAACATCGCCTCCTGAGCTGGGACCACCAACATTCTATTTTCTGTGGTAAAAAGTAAATATAGATAAAATTTCTAAACTATATACTTTTGTGATATTAATGTTACTTTGCATGTGCCACACTGTATTGCTCGTAGCTTCATTATTATAGTTTTACCTTATTCAAGACAGAATATGTATAACAATGACCTTGCATGCCACCCAATAATCTGTCATCATGGTTTCTTCTTAAAAATATTTGAATCCCAGCAAGAATCCCATTTTCAGTACCAAAATCACTTTTGGTTTGTACTGGTATCACTAAATGTACAATGAGCTATAAATATGAATTCTGAATAGATCCATAACCCTATGTACCTTTAATTAATAATGATTTATTTTAGAAATAACAGCTGCTACATTATTTTAATTTTGTACTTTTACTATGGACCGGAAAAATTAATATATTTTGTTCCAAAGACATTCATGGTGGGCATATTATGAGTGTGCATATTTGAGAGGACTAATTAATTATTACTGAGAGAAGTTTGTTTCAAAATTGATATATAATATAGTATATAATATATTGATATAATGTATTGATATATAATATAGTATATATGTCATATATACAGTACTGTATATATATATATACATATACATGTATATTCAAACAAACAAAGTGTTGTTCGCGAAATGTCGAAAAGTGCTCAATACGGGTGTAAAGATAGAGCGAAAGTACAATAAGTGGGCTTACCTCAAATCTTGATGGTCGCTACTGTCAGTTTCACGATGGGCGATCTTCAGGCGTCTTCAAGTCACGGCATCTTCAAGTCACGATCTTCTCGCCTGAAGATCGCCCAGCGTGAAACTGACAGTAGCGATCAAGATTTGAGGTAAGCCCACTTATTATATATATATTTGTAGGACTATATTGTCACAATGGGCTATAATAGCCCAGCAGAGAGCTTTTAAAAGTTATATATTGTGTTGTGTTGTGTTGTGTTATATTATTTTGTATTTGTGAAATTCATGAATAATTAATGAGGTTAAGAAGCAATCAAAACGTAGCTTCAAGTCACATGTATACATCTGTAAATCCCAATAAAGACATCTTTTGGACAAAGTGATCTGTATCAAAAGTTAAGAACACTAATTAGCCTTCTTGGTGATCTTTATCAAAAGTTATGAGTACTAATTACATGTAGCTTCATTCTATTGTTTCATTTCACAAGTACGATAAAGCAGTTGCGTCCGATCTGTATGGGGATTTACTTCGGCTCACCTTGTAAATCCCCATACAGATTGGCCGCTCATGCTTTATGTATTACATATTACATTGGTGTATTATATAATTTTCATAGTTGATTTTTCATGCATATAAATTATATAGCCTAAAACGGTTTTACCTGTGAACCGAGACTGTGAGTGCATGAAAATAAAATAATGAAGGAGTGAAATTGAAAATTATCCAAAATTGGTGTTATTAGATTTATACACTAAATTCATGATAGCCAAATTACCTCCATTCTCAAGAACATAATCAAAATAGTACTTTCCAATCACATGTGGGTCAGAATTTGTATAAGCAGCTTTGAGCCACAATATTTTTCTGGAGAATCCATCAATACATCCATGGATTGACACACCGTAAGGAGAAAGGTTATCATAGCCATCTAAATGCCAAATCCAGTTGGGGCCCTGTAATTTTCTTTTAAGAAAAAGAGAAGTAATTTTAACTTTTTAATATAATTAGTCATGTCAACGATATGTGTCTAGCTACTATGCAATACACTTAAGTTTGTTTTTATCTGAAAGATATTCTATTAAAATTCATAAATAGATTGTGGGCTGGGATTCAGAGGTAACCGGAAGAACTATAGTGTTCTATCCACGTCTATATACTACCAGATGCGTGGATTAGTTAATTTCAGACCAGCTAAATCTTACCTATTTGATGTTTTACTATTTGCTGGACAATTTTACATGTATATCAAAATCAGTCAGCTGGCCTCTAGGAGACAAAATTAACTGGGATAACTGCCATATGGGTTTATCTCTTAATGCTAAGTAATTCCCCTTCCAAAACCATTACATTTGAAATTTTACTCTGTCCAACAGCTGATAATTTTTCATTGTCAAGGGGGATTGAGCCCCAAAGAAGCAAAGGGTTAATTTATATACCCATGTGAAAATCTTGTCAAGATCTTGTAAGATCTTGTACTTAGATCTTGTATGATCTTGTAAGATCTTGTATTATCTTGTAAGATCTTGTATGATCTTGCATGATTTTGTAAGATCTTGTATGATCTTGCAAGATCTTATAAAATTCCATAAGATCTTATAAGGTCTTGTAAGATATAACAAGATGTTGCAATATATAACAAGATCTTGCAAGATCTTACATACTGTAACATCTTGTAAGATATATACATACTAGGAAATCTTGCTATAGTACTTGCAAGATTCTTGTAAGATCTTATATAAGATATTATTAAGATCTTACAAGATCTTATGTAAGATTTTTGCATGGGTAAGGAAGA
>JAWNZC010000210.1:25000-77500 GCA_035771165.1 Paragorgia papillata | reverse complement strand
CTCTTTAGCACCATATTCCCATAGTTTTTTCGTTGTTTCACTAAGCTGCATGAGAAGAAACAAATTATCTTGTAGCATACGTTTTTCAACGTCTTTGGGAAAGAGATGAAGATGTTTAAAAAGTCTATCCATCTTTTTTTCTTTGTATTTCAAAGGTTGAAAATGTTTTTAATTTTTTTTTCAAAAATCACCATATATGGTATTCGATAAGTAAGTAAAAAAAGTTTAAAAATAGAGAAAATAATTAGACGCTAGTTAGATGCTATCAAAGTTTACGGTGAGAAGATGTCAGTGAAGGGAGAAGAAGACGAACCGTTTGGAAAATTAATGAAGCTTCTCGGTGGATACAGCACAGATGATTTGAATGCTAGTACGTTAATTTAAAAAATATTGTTAATGGTTTAGTTACAAAAATCGGATTAGAAAATATATTTAATCTTTTATATTTACATATGAGCTTTTGATGTACAACGTTTAAAAAAAATTTTTTATAGTAGTGGAGAAAAAAAGACTCGAAGAAGAACGAATAGAGAGAGAAAAAAGAGTTGAGGAAGAACGGCAACGTATTGCGGAAGAAGACCGTCGTAAAAAAGAAGAAGAAGAACGTATAGCGGAACAACTACGTATAGCGGAAGCGGAGGAAGAACGTAAAAGACTTGAAGAAGAAGAGCGGAGGCAAGCAGCGGATCGAAAGATGCTGCTCGAAGAACAACAACAACAACTGCTGGGTAATTCGTTAGGGGATCTAACTGATTCACTACTAATAGAGAATGTGGTGGAAGTAGACTCCGATATGATGTGGGATAATATTGGAATTAATGAGTTACAACCAAGTATTCCCATGCTTTATCCTCAACCTCCATATACCTCATCGCCAACAATTGTACCGACTAAAGTAACGCAACCCATTGGATCGGACTCATTATTTATTGACTTTAGACAAAGAAAAGGGAAAAATATTAATTTATTGAAAGATCAATATTTTGGAAGTGAAAAGATGATGATGACCAAAATAGGGAATTTGAAGGGGAAAAAAAAGAAAGAAAAATATTATCTTAGAAAATTAATTTAAAAAAACCCCGCTTTACCTGTAAATAATTTTTTAATTCATACGAAGACAAATAGCGATATTGTAGTCACTGCAGAAAATAAATTCTGCAAATTCAAAATAATTTTTATGATAAGATTATATGAGTGACTTAGAATTGATGGAAACTAGGTACCGGAATGACCTGAAGAAATGTGAGAAAAAATTAAAAAAAAAAAAAAAAGACAAATGATGGATATTATAGTAGACGAGCTTAAAGAAAATGGGATTTTTTCAGACCATAAATATTTAGAGAAAGAAATAACTGATGTTGTCATTAAATATAGAAAATATTTTGAGCGAATAAAAGATGCTATAAAAGATGTTGATTTGGCTTTTATTTATGAGGAAGAGTTGTTGCATACGGAGGGATGTATTGTTTTGTACGCTCTGCTTACTGTGTATTACAACGGAAGGGAAAAAGAAGAAGAGCGAATACGTTTACTAACAAGGAAAACAGTGAAGGGATTAAAGTCATCGTGTTTTTTACACCGTCAAGATAAAAGAAGAAAAAGAAAATTGAATTTGAGAAAAAAATAATTTTTTTCATTATTTTTCACAGCGATTATTTTCATTTTAAAACTTTGGTGATGAAAAAATGGAAAAAAAAGATTTTGAATTTCATTTAAAAAATAAAATATTTTCTTACGAAGTTGTAAGCATGGAGGAAGCGGGAAATGATTTCTGGTATTCTTGTGGTAAATTTGCTAACGGAATTAGTAGTTTTTATCAAAAAAAAATACAAAAAAATGAAATGAAAATTAGTGAAATATGTCGGTTTTTACATAACCGTTGTATGAAACACAACGGTGGAGAATACTCTAATTTCAAAAGAATTATCGGTAATCATTACCCGCCTCTACCCGAGTTTATTTCCGAGTACATGAGTTTATTAGATAATTTTTACGCTAAACTCGATGAAGACCCTAGTAGTAGATTTGTTCCAGCACGAATTTATTTTTCATTCGAATATATACACCCGTTTTCTGACGGTAATGGACGTGTGGGAAAAGCATTGTACGCTATATTAAGTGACAATTTATTTTGTAAAGTGAAGACATACAAACAACATGAAGATTTATGTAAACATTTAGGATTATTACAAAAAATTGTTTTTGTTTTTGATGACAAAAATGACTATCTTTTTTAAAAGCTACATAATATGCTACAATAAAAAGGACAGCAAGTTGTTTATTTCTATTTGAGAATCTACGCTTAATTCAGGGAGGGATTTGTCCACATAATCAAATAGAAAACTTTTCCCTTCCGCGACTTCTATTATTACACGTGCACGTGCGGGGGAATTATTTGTAGTAAATATTACACGTTCGGGGGAATTATTTGTAGTAAATAGCACGTAGGGGTTGTTGTGTTCGTGTTTACAAGAATGGAAAGTTGCCACGGAACGAGAATATCTTGTTTTTAATAATTTATCATCGTCGATATCTTTATCCATTAAACCGTTGAAATTATATATTTTAGACGTCATACATAGCACGCCGGTTTGGCGTTGACAATTCTTGTAGTTACATTTGAGTAGTTTTGGGCGGGCAGTTACTTCACTACACAAGAAATCGGGGTGATAGTGGTAGTTTTTTCCTTGCGATAGCATTTCGTCGGGATTATGAATTTCACAATAACGTAAAAAACAAATTGCAAT
This sequence comes from Paragorgia papillata, assembly GCA_035771165.1. Classification (NCBI taxonomy): domain Eukaryota; kingdom Metazoa; phylum Cnidaria; class Anthozoa; order Scleralcyonacea; family Coralliidae; genus Paragorgia; species Paragorgia papillata. The sequence goes on along the minus strand of JAWNZC010000210.1, from coordinate 74,753 downwards.
GTTGTAGAGTTGATCGATTTCGACTTCACAAAACTGATTGACGATTTGATGAAAAAAATAAGGTGCTAAAGTGTATACAGAAATCGCTACTTTTGCGAGTTTACTACCTCTGTTGTTGAGTTTCACTAACAAAGTGAAAATACTGTATGTTTTTTGTAATTGTAACATAGCGATTGAAAACAGTGTACGCCTAACACGTGTATCTTCATCTCGACATCCAAGTATTTGATAGCAGTTTAATATATTTTTGTCCACCAACAATAAATCTTCTAAGTCACAGGGGAGCATTGAAAAATAATATTCAGTAAAAAAGGAGTTGCTTGGGAACATTGAATAAGAAAATCTGTTATCGTGTTGTAATAAAAATTATTTTTTGTCATGATCTTCTCTTACACTCCATTTTTTTGTTTTATTTTCCATCTTTGGGATTAAATAGTAAAATTTCTCGTTCGAAATAGTTACATAAGGCGACTATTCTTTGTCTTCTTTGTCACCGTATTCTTCGTAGGGATTTCCATTGTACAACCAGACGGTATGGGGTCTTTTTTCTTTAGCATTTTTTTCTTCTCTTTGAATTAATTTTACGAATTTTCCATTGTACATATGTATTAATCCAAGAATCCAGAATAAGTATCTAATTTCACGGTTGGAAAAATAACTTATTGCACATAGGACATTGTAAATTTCAAAAAATATGAATATTAGTATTTCACTATAATTTAGTGAATAAAAAAAAAATCTATATAAGGTGTTTTCCGAATAATTATATATATATTTTCTATATAAGTAAGGGTAAAAAAAATCTATATAAGGTGTTTTCCGAATAATTTTTTTTTTTTTTCTATATAAGTAAGGGTTGTTTTTTTTTCCAAATCATTAAAGTAAAAAAATGGAAAAATTCTTTCTTTCTTTTGGTAAAAAAACTGCAAAGATAAAAAAGAACAAGAAGAAGAATTTACTGACACTATGGGGTGGATTTATGTAGAGCTATTACGTGGAAAGATTATTAAGAAATGGCATGATGAATGCAATTGTCTGTCTTCATTTGAGCAAAAAGTGCATATGTTTTTACGTGATGTGGTGTCAGAATTAATAATATACACAGCAGATCACGAAATTTTTTACCTTATTCAAGAAGAGATTGGGGAAAATTGGTCAGAATGGCGTGCAGTGATTGAACCGCAATTCAAGTGTAAAGCGCATCAACGGAAAATTTGTAATGACAATTATAATTTTCTTAAACAAGAGTTAAAAAAATGTAATTAAAATGGTTTAGAATAATTGCAACATTCGTACCAGTTCATAGAATACCTGTCGAGGACATGATATTTTCTATTATTAGCTGAAGGATATTCTAAATGGATTAACTGTTGAAGTACATTTTTAATTAATACAACAGCGTCTATTATCGTTGCTGCTGAATCTATACATTCGTGTTCGTTGTAATAGTTTCTGTGCTTTCTAAAAAGATCATGTGCTTTTTTTAGCACTTTCCACATATTTGCAACATCTTCTTTCCCGTCAATTTTCAGGAATCCAAGATTTACAATCAACTTCCCAACGCATTCCATGTATCTCCGGACATTGAAGTACCACCATTTCATGGGTTCGGTTTTTTTTGTTTTTTCTTCATAGTGAGTAGCGACGGCTTCATCAACTAAAATAGAATTTTCCAATTCAGCAGCAATTTTTTGTAAATTGTTTTCAATCAGATGTTTTGTCATCAAAGGAAACCCAATTATTTTAATAACTCCTCCTCCTGTAGCCTCTCCTGTAGCCATCCTATTTTTATTTTTTTTGCGTTTTATACTTTTTTCCCTGATTTTTTGGTTTTCTTATATAAATTTTTTTTTTCTCACAAATACAAAAAATCCATATATGGAGTTTGAAAAGAAATTAAAAAATTTTTTTTTGATTTTTTTTTAGTTATGAGTAATATTATTTTTTTTTTAGTTTTTTAACTATGTATTCAGCGTATGATACACCGTTTAATTGCGTTAAAGATCACACTGATTTATTTGATGAAAAAAGGGAAGAAATTTTAAAAAATGTGACACACATTATGGATTGTGAATGTTACCGAATAAATTAACAAATATATTACCGTGAAGTATCTATTATTAATATGGAAACAAAAGTGATAAATCGGATTCATTGTTTTGCAGAAAATCTTGGTGGTAACAATCCGTATTGGAATTTAGCCGAAAAAGATCAGAAATGTGTGAAAAAACAATATTCGGTTCACGGTTTAAAATGATATAATTTTAGGAAAAATAAATATTATTTTAGTCAATTAGAATTTTTTACATATTTTAAAAGAGCGACTGATAAATTGGATAAAAAAAATGTTTTAGTCGGGTATAAAGGAGGAAATATTGAATCCAATTTATGTAAAGAATTTTGACTTCCATCCATAAATTTAGAACATTTTGGGGTAGAAAAATATGAAAAATTAGTTCCTTATTTTTGCTGCCTCCCCTCAGGGAGGCAGCACACTATTCTTGACGTTGGCTGTGTTAACTCATGCCCAGTCCTTTTACCGAGCTATGTATAGTCGACAAAGATCTCGATTTGTTTTATTTTGCGTCTGTTTGTCGGCATTGCGTCATTCATATATTCGAAAGTGCTCATGTTCCACTACCACGCTGCCTTCGCTTTGAGGTTTTTACAATTCGAGGTTGTCGAAGTTTTCTTAACAGAAAATTTACGATAAGAACAATACATCATGTCTTTACTTTCTCGTGGAAGTATTTATCAAGGCCATGAAGGTTTCAGTGGCCAGTCTCGAGGAAAGCAGTGCTCTTTCATGAGTTTATCAGCGCTGTTAACAGCACAAACAATTCCAGTTATCGAGTGGAGTTCGACAACCATCGACTGTGTCTTAGTACAAGGAGACAACATGTATTTGAGTGCTTTTAACAATGATCTCATTCCTCGTGAGGGATTTCTGTCGCTGAACAACTTACCAACTGTTGTTCCTACCAACATCTGACTTGTATTTGAGGAAATAATCTACAGTGGTTTCTACAATGGTTCGTGCACAAAGCTGTATGTAGATACACTGTATATGTAATGAACTGTACATGGAACTGTCTTCAAGAAATTATTTATCTCAGCTTTGTGAAAATTCAGTGGATAGGTATGCAGTAAATAAAGTATTGCATTCTCAACAAGAACTCCAATAAAAGTTAGACAATAATTATAAACAATGGAGCAACAAATACTGTAAACATCTGTTACATACCATTTCTGGTATTTATTTAGTCAGTGTCTATTTGTTTGGCGCTTGCTTTGCCATAACATATCAGACACTCCGGATTCCACTGACAGCTTTCTCACAGTAAGAAGCATGATTTATAGTCAGTGACAGTGATTTATCATAAATTTGTTTACCAAACATCAACACATAGTCATAATGGATGTAGTATATTGTGTATGCAGTCAAAAGCCTTGCCAATTATATACAGATACATTAAGTGATAGTTATTTGTAATTTAAGTCTGTATTTAAATATAATTAAAATAATTTTAAAAATGTACACATACATACTCCTACAGTATGTCTGTTACAATTTATAGAATCAATCCCAGGGTTCATTTTGGAAATTTTATAAAAAATTAGGCTTCCCATGGCTTTTGAGGCAGCACTTCCCTTGCGATAGTAACTTCTAGTAATAAACATATAAAGAGATGTAAGGAGCATACTAGAAGTCATTGTCATTGTTCGTTTTACGAAGTTCTTCTTTTTGCAGCGGTAGTTTATGAAAAAATTCATAACCACGCGAAAGAAGTTGAAATTTTAAATATTTATGGCTGAAAAAAAAGTTATTATTAAAAATGTACGTTTTTGGACTAGAGCATATAATTTCGGTAGAGTAACATACGGATTTCCACCAGTTGCTAGTTTTACTGAGCTACCCTGGAGATTGGGTTGTATATTGGATGAAAATGTTAATCCAAGATCTGGTTATTTATATGCAAAAAATAATAATGCTGCAAAATATGGTTTTAAATTTGCGGATTATTCTTTAACAATGGAAACGGATAAAGACGAATGGCAAAAAAGAAAAATTATTCATAGTATTAAAATAGATATTCGTAAGAATTGTTTACCCAAGTATGAAGATAGTATAAATTTTAATATTGTACAAGTATATAAAAAGTGTTTTAACAGACAAATTCAAGATAACGTATTTATTGATACACAGCTTACTAAAAATATAACTTCAGCTCAAATAATAAGCTCAGATATTGATAATATGATTACCGGTAATTCACTAGAACTTAATAATTTAAATTATCATTTAGATGCTGATGAAGATCTTGCATTGATTCAACGTATTAAATTTTAAAACAGCCATTTGATACTAAATGGAAGGAAATTTGGTACAGCAACTAAACCCTATATAGAATATGATGCGTGTATAGTTTATTCTAATCAATATATGTAAAAAAGATTCATGTATAGTTTATTCTAATCAATATATGTAAAAAAGAATTTATTTTTTTTAAAAATTTTTTTAAATAAAAATATAGTATATAAAGAGATGGTGTGTGTAGAGTGAAATCATTTTTTTTTTTTTTACAATGGCTGAAAAAAAAATTATTGTGAAAAATGCACGCATTTGGTTTAACAGTTTAGAAAAATTTAATAATGTACCGTCAAGAGTTAATGGATTTTTTAATTTTCGCGAACATGATTGGCAAAAAGGAATCATCGAAGATACTGTTGTTGCTAATGGTATAATTACAATGTCATGGGCAGATTCAACATATATGCATTATTCTTTAACACAAGAAACTGATGTGAATAAATGGGGAAAAAATAAATTATTCATTCCATTAAAATTAACGTTGAAAAACATTGCAGTAAAAATGATGATTGTATAGGATATTCTATAATGCAAGTAGATAAAAAATGTATTGAACAGGGACTTTTGACAGCCGGTTCGTTTATGCTTGCAAATGTAACTAAAAGACAAATAATCAATTCCAGCAATACGTCAATGTTCACCAAATCAGTAGAATTAAATAATTTAAATTATAAATTAGAAGCCAATGAAGATTTGATATTGATTCAACGTATCAAATTTCACGACGCTCGGGGATCAAAGGGTTTTAGTCCCTTTGAATTGAGTTCGAATAACATAAAATATGGTAAAGCTACAGCACCCTTTGTAAATTATGATTCTTATATAACTTATTCTGATCAATATTTATAAAAAAATTGTTTTTTTGAGTTTTTTTTGTATTTTTCTTTTATTTAAAACCTTTTTTTTTTATTTAATATACAAAATATTTATCTACTCCGGGCATTCGATAATTTACAAGTCCTCTAAATTGATTTTTTTTTCTTTATTAATCCATTTTTGGTAGCATTTATTCTTCTTGTACTGGTATTTATTTTTAATGTATTGTTTTTATTCCCATATAGGTTTTACAATTTTCTTTTTTTTTAATATAATTCAGCAGACATGATATTTTGTATGCGACATCAGAGGGAATAAGAGGAATTTTTGACTGCATTTCCTTAAATCTTTCTGTTAATTCGAAGCTCGTTATAAATAATATTTCTCCATCTTTTCAAATTCTTGTAGACAATCGTTGAGTATAAAAGTGGAGAAAGAATTTGATTATCATTATCTTCAATTTCGTATCCAATATAAGTTTTACCTGTATTTAAATTTTGTAAATAAATTTCCACGTGAACTGTTGTTTCCATCACCATTTTTTTGGATATAATAAAAAAACGAAAAAAAAATTTTTTTTAGAGATTTGATATATTTTAGAGATTTTTGGGGAAAAAATACCGTTCACTGTAAACGTAAGTTTTTTTGTTTTTTTTTGTTTTTTTGTTTAAAAAAAATTTTTTTTTTTAATTTTTATTTAATTTTTTTTTTTTTTAGTTTTTTTTTTTAAAAATATTTTTAAAAAATGGGGAACTTATTTAGTAAAGACAAACCTTTTTTTACATTTACATGTATTAATATACGGAATTCACATAATATAATACAATATAATTATAATTCAATATAATATAATATAATATATAATATAATTCAGATAGATGGAGCAAGTGAAGAAGAAATCGAGGAAAAAAAGGTTGTTTTTTATTTAGGAAGAAAAAATAAAATAAAAAATGAGTGAAAAATTTACAGCGGAAGAAGTCGCTAACATCGCGAAATTATTAGAAGAAAGAAAAGAAAAGAAGAAGACGGGTTCGATGCAAGTACCCTTAACACTACGTATAACGATAAATTTAAGATGAGACAAAAAACATTAAGTATTTCCCTTTCTCGAAAAGCTAACGTTAATTTTATTGCTTTCATTCAATCTTTGAGGATTGTGTTTACATATTTACTGAATGTCGCTAGAGCATCGACAACCTCGGAGAATGATTATGTTCGGTTAATTTTTAGTCACGCTCCGACGACATATTTTTCAACGGCAGTATTACCGCTTAAACATTTTAATGTTGATTTTCTATTGAACATTTTTGAAAAGATGATGCAAAGCAATAAAAAAGCGATAGCGGAGGGATGGAAAACTAATGTCGCAATACAGACGTTTCCCTACAGTAAAAATTTTAGTAAAAATAAAAAATATATAAAAATGTAAGGAAAAAAATATTTACAGCAAACTCGGTAATGTTAACGACGATGGGGGAGGTGTAAATAAAAAAATGTTGAAAAATATAATCGGAATTATCGCGTCGGCGTTTTTTATGTTATGTAATATGTACTAAGTTAAAAATCGGTTTATCAAAAATTGTTGTTTTGTAGTTAATTTATTAGTGGGATTATCGTATTTAAGAAAAGACGAAAAGTACGTGAAAATGGAAAGGGCACCGCATAAAAGTGTCGATGATTTGTACACGCTCGATGAAATTCGTGATATTTATCAGCGATGTGGAATTCCAGAAGGCGAAGTAAAAACAAAAAATTTCGTGATATTTATGATAAATTTCTTAAAGCACAGGGTGTTGATTTGGTAGTATATTCTGATAAATTTGATGATTGCATTATCTTCGATTCTCGTACGGATGAAAATGGGAATTTAATAAACTTAACAAACGATATTGTTTGTTTGTGGCTAAATAATAATCATTACGACGTTGTTTTAAGCATGTGTAAATTTTCAAAACTTAATCCTACATCCTTTTGTGTTAGACATTTTGAACATAAAGATAACCATACGTGTATTAACTATTTAACGTGCCAACGATGCTTCAGACAAAGTCAATGTCCACGAGAAGTAAAAATTGAATGTTCTAACTGTAATATTTTGTTTTTTAACGCAGCATGTTTTCACGCGCATCTCACAAATAGAATTTTTAAACCGAAACAACCTAATTATAATAGATTAACGCCGTGTCAATATTATTTTTACTGTAATACTTGCACAAAAATTGTTCCTCGTTTTTCTTTTCACACGAAGAAAAAAGCGACGCTACATAATTGTGCGAAAAGATTTTGTTTTCATTGTAATGCGTATAAAGAAAAAACGCATTTTTGTTATATGAGCACGATGTCAAAAGAAAAAGATAAAAAAATTAGAGACAATTTATTTTTTTTGATTTCGAAACGCGTGACGATGAAAATAAATTAATGATTCCCTACTATTGCGTAGTGCAAAAATGTGAAAATATTGAGTTTAAAAAGTTTAAAAATTATTCGGAAGAACAACAAGATATTTTTGAATGTTGTGGAAAACGTGAATTTGTTTTTAAGGGAAATAACGTTATCGACGAATTATACGAATTTATATTATTACAGGAAAATTCTGTTTGGCTCGCAATTTTTATTTTTAAATTTTTATTTGAAAAAAAATTTTTTATCCAGAAACAATTATGAACGGGAATAAAGTAATGATGCTAAAAATTAGTGATAAAAATATTACTTTTTTGGATAGTTTTTCGTTTTTACATATGGGTTTAGCAAAAATCCCGGAGGCTATGGGTCTCGAAGATGAATGTAAAGGATTTCACCCCTATTTTTTTTACGACTTAGATTACGTGGGCCCGTTGATTGCGCGTGAATATTTTGATGTAAAAAATATGGGGGGGAAAAAATTGAATTTGAAAAATGGTATTTGGAAAAAAAAGTAAAAGAATACGTGTTTGAAGAAGAAATGTACTATTATTGTAGTTCGGATGAAACTATTTAATTTAATCGATAGTCTAGGAGAGCGCATTTTATATTTTGATACTTATTGATACCTATAATTATTTAGGAGAATTAACCAATGAATTAAAAGAAAATGTGTGGATTACTCAATTTTGTTCCACCGGTCCAAAATCTTATTCTTACCGCACTAATGCAAAGGAGGAAGTTAGTCATATTAAAGGGTTTACTTTAACTAATGAAGATATAAAAGAAGAATTAAATTTCGAATCGTTGCAAAAATGCGTTGAAAAAAATTATCAAAGAATTAAAATTATATATAGTGATAAAATAACGAGAGATAAATTAAACCATGTTTACAAAGCAGATGAAACTAAATTTTTTACTTTTACTTTTAATAAACGTGTTGTTAAAAATAATTTCTATACTTTTCCGTATGGTTTTTTAGATAATGCTGAATAAATTAAACGACGCTGTATTACCATTTCACCACCCTTTTATGTTAACATTATGCGGACCGAGCCAATGTGGAAAAACGTATTGGATATATAAATTAATTTCATCTATTGAGGTAATGATTGTTCTGCAGATTAATAAAATTATTTATCTGTATACCGCTCAACAGCCGCTGTATCGTGATATAGAAAAAATTGTTAAAGAAAAAAAAATACAAATTGACTTTATCGATTGCAAGAAAAGAATTCCACCCGCTGATAAATTACAAACGAATTTAAGTAATAATACTTTAATAATTTTAGATGATCGTATGACTATTGCTACGTCTTCAAAAGAAAATTTAGATATGTTAAATAATTTTGCATCTCGTGATGCGCATCATAAAAATATGAGTGTTATTTTCATATGTCAAAATTTAATGTACGGTGACGGAAAATCACGAAATTTACGTGTCAATAGTCAATATCATTTAATGTTTAAAAATATTGCCGATGTAAGAAATATGTACACCATATCAGATAATAAAAAACTAAAAAGAAAGACTTTCAATGACGTTTTAGCAGATATTAATAAAGATCCTTACGGGTATTTATTATTTGATAATTGTACGACTGGTTACGATAATTCACGTGTTCGAACTAATATTTTTCCCGGTGAAAATACAACGATTTACGATATATAAAAAAAAAATGTAAATAAATGAAGAAAAAAACTTTTTAAAAAAAAATAAATTGTATATTATTATATAAAGGAGTACTAATAAAAAAAAAAACTAGTTTTTTTAGTTCCGTGAGAAGAAGAAGGTGTAAATAAAATGGTTCGGCAAAAAGGAGGATTTATGTTTATAGGTCCTATGTTAGAAGCATTGGGTAAGGCATCAAAAGGGGGTGGAGTAGTAAAAAAAAAAGAAGAAAAAGTAGAAGGAAAACCCAACGTGGGGGTTTTCTTGAGGTTCCTAATATTGGGCGGCAAACACGTGTTTTTAAAAAGCATTTTGGCGGAAAATCAAAAAAGGAACTATTTGGAGAAGAAGGAAGTATAAGAAGACGTACAAAAACTACAAAAAGGTGGAACAGCTACGTATGTGAGGAGACCACACGGCCTATACGGATAGGGACGATTCGGTACAATTTGGTGATAAAGGTGTTTCTGTGTGAAAAAAAAATTAATTAATGGGCAAAAACAAAAAAAGACAGCGAGGTGGAGTAAACAAAAAAAGACAGCGGGGTGGAGTAAACAAAAAAAGACAACGAGGAGGAAAACTAAAAAAATCACAAAAAGGAGGATTTCTTCCTTTACTATCATTATTAGGTCTTCTTTAAAAAGAGAGAGTATGGAAACAAAAAAAAAAGAGAAAAAAAAAGCAAAAAAAAAAGCACGCTTCTCGAGAATTAAAAAAAGAATAAAAATGAAAATATTTCGACAATGTAAACAATGTAACGGAATACATTCAGTCTTTTAAAAAAAACATTTTTTTAATATTATTTTATTAATAATTTTCCATTTTAATAAATTTTTTTTAATTCCACATCATTTTTTATTCTACGTTTATATTTTACATTTTTTATTTTCCATTTATTACTATTTTCAATTTTATTTCTACTTTTATTGTACAAATATAATAAGCACCAATAACCACAAGTATACGTAAATAATAAATACTGTATGTACATGTTTCATTAACGTGAGGACACATCAGTATAACATTAACAATTTTTGAACTTAACAGAGTGAACAGACAAAATATGTTTACCACAATCCTCCAAACCATATTGTTCAGGGAAATTGTAAATATGATTTGGGATGCCACCAGGAAGTAATGTGTTCTTCTGCTCACGAATTCTGTGAGTGTTCCATACAACATGGATAAATGCGTCAATTTCGTTTTGGATAGTTGGAACCATTAAATATGCCATCAAGTTCCTATGAACAAATAATTTTACTTCTGTCAGTTCTGTCAACAATACTAAAAGTAATTCTCAGATTTCCAAGTTCTTGGGATACAAATGATCTGATAAACCCTTAAACAAGTTTCCTTTGCAAAGAGTCACCACTGACCATGCCACTGGGTTTGTATATTGAACATATACAAGAACATTGGTCTCTTTAGAACACTACTAATTTTATGAAAATCATCAGTGGGATCATAATGACCTTCATCCTTTAACCAATTTAACTGACTTTTGTAGAACTTCTCCAACCTTTCATGTAAATCTCTCCACCACCTTCCAATCTATTGTAATTATATAACAGATCATGTTATATGGAGATCTGAATTTGCAAACCTAATTGTTCTACTTCTTTTTTGGTAATGATTTCGGTAATGTATTTATATACATAAGCCAATGTTGAGTTCTATTCGTAATTATACTTTCTTACAGTAATAATAATTATGCTTTCTGATAATAGAAGTGATTGGCATTGTTGTCAACAATTTTTACACCAGATGTGGAATCAGAAATTGTATGACAAAGTGGTTAAGGTCCATGGGTACTGTATGTTAGAATCTGAAGGTCTAAAAATATGATATAACAATTTATTGAAAATCTGTTGCTTTCAGGAGGAAATAGTATCACAACAACTAACAAAAGTCACAGCATTATTTTGTTCAAATTGCTTCTTATTATTCAAATGTCCCCCGACAAATGGTTAATTTCTCTCCATAGGGGAAAGGTTTACCCCTTGGTGCCACCAGTAATTGCAGAAATTGTTTTGTATGGGGGAGGGTAATTCATCAAGTAGCATAACAGGGGGGTGCATTGCGACTTTCAAAAAAGAAGATCCATATATAACAGTTTCACTGGGATCCATACCTTGGTAATGTGGCGTAGATAGGCATGCATGGTTGCCATCTCTCCTGTTTCTGTGCCCTTGTCAATTCGTAGCTTGCTTGCAATGGTTCTAGTTTTATAAAGGTGTTCCAGATAAAATCTACCAATTATCTTTGGGTTGCTATTACTGATCCATACTTTTGCCCATAGAACTTTTCGGCTACAGGTGTCAATACAGCCATAAACAGCTATGGAAAAGGTGTTATTTTGATAGCCCATCAGCTTATCGTGACCATCGAGAGTGGACCCAATTTGTGCCACAGGTTGTGAAGTGGCCTTTCCTCTTTTTTCTTTTAAGACAAGGAGTTATCTGCTAAGTCCTTCTGGGTCGACGTTGAACATGACGGCATGAACTAAGTCCCGTGGTACTCGTAAATCATGAACCTGTCTTATCTTTTTTTTGCATGGCTCCATATCCAAGTAGGTTTCCTGGGCCCTCTATTTCTTCTCTCACCGCATCTTCTACCTGTTGAACTGTGGCATTAACGTCTGTATAATAGACATTGAAATATCTCATCCGTCTGTCAAGTGTTCTTGTACTCCAAGCATAGTCTGAAAAATCCCTAAACATGTAGTCCAAAATCTCTTCACAGCGAAGACCTTGCTTTACAAATTTCTCCAATTTCTCTTTTAGTGATAAGTCCTCTTGCCAATTTATATTTCTTATCCTTGCTGCCGCCATCTTGAAATATTTAGATTTCCCGGGAAACGTCCCACAATACGACTTCCGGTAAATTTTTATTTTGCTTTGGTTTTTGTTTCATTTTACGATAAATTCTGTTTTAATTTAATTTGTCTTTCATTTAATATACATTTTTTAATTTTTTAAAAAATTATATACATTTAAAATTTTTTTTTAATTATAATTCGTAAAAATTGTTATGACAGCTCTCGGCCACCATAGTGGTATATTGTCTATATCTCTTCCCTTGCGTGTGAATAGGTCCTTACGTGCAGTGTTGACGGAGGTGCATGTACTTGTGTACATGATGACGGTGTAACGCTCAAGGATAGGGAGAGAATCATTAAGGGCTAGTAGCGATGGGGCAGCACTTAAGCTTTGGAAAACCTCGGTCACCTCATCGTATACTGACCATGCATCCCATGCAGTCTTCTTGCCGACGTTTTTAAAAGAGGACGTCTGATCACAGCCGGTGAAAGCATGGAATGCAAGAAGAGCTCTTGATTTCTGCTGACCCAAGGTAGAAGCAATGCCATGTACTGATACATATCGAAAATGCTTCCCGACCCCAAATGCTATCCAAAGCTCCGACAAATTTAGGTCATGAAATGTTGCAACGGCAATTACCACAACGTCAGTATCGACAGTCCGCAACATTATTTTCTTAAGGCCGCAATTTGCAGCATCAGCAGCATGGAGCAAGAGCCTTGTATTGGCCTCCTCGTGATTGCGTGGTGACAGGCCAGATGTATCATCTCTTCCTCCGTTGCAGACCACAGAATCCCCTTTTGTGGACACGACCTGACCATGTTCCGCTCCAAGTTGGAACTCTGATCTGATCAGCAAGAAAGTTGCTCCTAACTGATCAGCAAGAAAGTGGAACAACTCTTCTTTATTCTTGTCAATCCTCAGAAAAGCTTCCCAATTGCCTGCTATTTTCGTGTCAGGCTATCCTCGATGTACCTGTCCCAGACAACATCCACTCTTCGGACATTGACAAGCTGAGCTTTCACGTACGGAAGAAACACATCTTGACTGTATTCCTCGAATGTCCTTGATGCACCAGGTTTCAGCATATTTACAATTGCAGCGCCGTCCAATAGGAGAGCCTCTACTGGTGGTGCTTCTGCTTGTATAGGGCTGATCTTTTCAAAACAGGATAGTAGGTGTGATTTCGTACCAGATCTGAGTTCCCCAAATTGACTCAACGCTGGAGGAAAACTCTGATTTTCGTGACAAAAGAACCCATCCAAATCTCCATCGCGAGCTCAGGGATGGATCTAGGAACTTTGATACCTTAGTCAAAGTTGCTGTGGACCCATATTTCTAGGGGGTCCGGGGGTATGGCCCCCGGAAATTTTTTGAAATTTGGATCTCTGAAATGGCATTTCCTGCATTCTGACAGCACATTTGAGCAATATTCCAAATGATTTAAAACATGTTTTTAATGGACATTTTATCATTTTCAAGAAACATTTTATCTAAATTGGACTTTGATATTTTTTTGTTGTCTTAGAAACCTTGTGATAGTTTGAAGGTGTGTAAGGCTAAGTTTTTCCAGGAATGAGGGTGGGGAAATCCAATAAACAGTAGAGAGATATGTGGCCACATTCTAATATAAAAAAGTTGACTGTTTCGCTCTATGTCAAAGTTCATCAGCATGCCTAGGAAACACCAGTTACATTGTTTCAGTCAGTGAATCCAACATGGACAGCCTGACCAACACACAAGTGAAGGTCTCTAGAGCTGAATTTAACATTCTGCATAACCCAGAGCAAGGTGGGCTACCTTCCATGGCTGTTGAGCCCCACCTACCCAGAGCTGTGTGGCTTTCAAATGCCTGATACTGTACTTGCCTTTTAAACCTCAACCCAAGCAGACAATGTCTGGTTAGGAGTCAGGAGACGCTTTTGTTAATGACCAAAATGGACATTACATGGACATAGACATAGAGGAGCTCAACTCTCATCATCCCGATCATTCTAACCCCCATCTAATATGCCACTAGGCACTATCCATCCCCTACTAACCCATGTTACTATTGTTACGTGACCGCTATACGCAACAAAAAGTGTAACCTCAGCTGTTTGGTTTTTACAATTATTTATTTAATTAACAAGAAACTTAGAACAGATATTGAAAATGTCTATAAAGATTAAAACTAAACTAAAGTTCAGAAACTTATCTGTCGTCTGCACACAACGAAACAGTCAATAGGAGATTCCGACACAGGTTAACAATCCGTATGGACTTGAAAAGGAAGGAATAATAAAACCAACGGCAGGAACTCCAGGACTGACTTCGTAACCACTTTGATACATATAGCTCACTCTCATACATATGCATGCCTGATATATGTTCAATGGCTGCTTATATAGTTTCTAGAGTATATAATTATAGTAACATACTTCATTCTATATATAATATATTTACGTAATTACTAAATGACATCATAGCTGACTCATGCCAAGTCACAAGTATTTACTAATTGGTTACAAGTACTTATTAAGTGTTCAGTGATCAAATAACGTTTAGTTAATTAACTGTCTTAGGATAGGCATATCCGTAACACCCTCCCTCTTAAAGAAAAAAAAAGTTTGATAGAACTTTCTTTTTTAGAATATAAAATGTTTAACCATGTCTATGGCCTAGAAAGACAGTCCGCAATCAAATTGTCTTTTCCTTTAATATGTCTGATTTCCTTTAATATGTCTGATTTCCAAATTATATTCTTGTAAAACTAGACTCCATCGCAATAGGCGTTGATTCTTGTTCTTCAGCTTGTGGAGGAATACCAAAGGATTATGATCACTGAATACAACGATCGGCAGACTTGAGGAAGAGACATAAACTTCGAAATGCTGTAAAGCGAAAACCAGAGCTAAACATTCCTTTTCGATTGTCGAATAGTTTCTCTGGTGTTTGTTGAACTTTCTGGACAAATAGCACACCGAATGGTCAATCCCGTCTTCATCTTCTTGGAGCAAAACAGCACCAGCAGCTACATCACTTGCATCCACAGCTAACTTAAATGGATGGTTGAAATCTGGAGCTGACAGAACGGGAGCACTTTTCAACATGGCTCTAAGGTTTCCAAACGCCAGTTCACATTGATCTGTCCAAATATATTTAGCGTTCTTGCCAAATGATGATATCGTTCTGTAAATGATGATATCGTCGATGTACGCTTCGCAACCGTCCAGGACAGAAATGATGCTATTAACGAGACGTTGAAAGGTGGCTGGCGAATTTCGCATTCCAAATGGCATGACCTTGTACTGGAACAAATCCTCTGGGGTAACAAAGGCTGAGATTTCTTTGCCACGATCAGTAAGTGGAACTTGCCAAAATCCTTTCAATAAATCAAACTTGGTGACGTACTTGGCTTTTCCAATTTTATCAATACAATCATCCATTCGTGGGATTGGAAATGTATCCGACTTAGTCACATTATTGACTTTTCGGTAATCGGTACACATACGATAGCTTCCATCAGGTTTCGGCACCAGGAGACATGGAGAGCTCCAATTACTTTGACTTGGTTCTATAAAGTCGTTTTCCAAAAGATATTGAACCTCCTCACGTAAGTATTTCTGCTTCACTGGGTTTAACCGGTAGGGATGTTGTTTCACTGGTTTAGCATCACCAACGTCGACATCGTGGTAAATTTTGTCTGTTCTGGTAGGAATATCTGGAAAAAGGTGTTCGAATTCTTCAACCAGGTTCTGAAGATCTTGACGTTGATTCGGTTGAAGATGAGATAGCTTGGAATCCAGATTATGTAGGACATAGAGTTGTTGAGTTTTGATGTGGCAGACAGACTAGAAAGTTCTCCTAGGTCTACATCGTCTTTGTCTTTATCAGACTCAGAACTCACTACATTTACATAATGTATTACCCTATCATTATCGTAATACGGCTTTAACATATTTACATGGCACAACTGTTTTTGTTTACGCCTATCTGGAGTTATTAGGACATAATTTAAATCACTTTGCAATAACATGGTCCAATTTTCTTTGGGCCACTTAAGATTTTCGGCTATTTTTTCAAAATGTAAATCTTCTCTTTCCATTTCTAATTTCTTTAATTCCAATTTCATTCTTTCTCCTTCCAGTGCAAATCTCATTCTTTCTATTTCTATTTCTGGATTTGCATCGGGATTCTTATACAAATTTAAAACACTTTCCTCAAAGTATTCTGATTTAACTAAGTGTTCCATAATTGTCTTTTGCATCTCCTTCTTTACCATAGAACTTTTTACCTCTATGCTTAAATGATTACCTAATGAGATCAGGTCATCCTTTCTCAATTTATTAAAAACCTCTTGATCGGGCTCTAACATAAACTGCTCAGCTTTAAATTCTGACATTTTATCAAATAGCTGAGCTCACACAAATTCGAAATTTACCTCCGAATAAAAAAAAAATCAAAAGTTACCGAACTTTGATTTGAATGAAATTCCCCGGACACTAACGTATACTTTCCCGAGACACTAACGTATACGTTCCCGAGACACTAACGTATACGTTCCCGCCTGAGCCCCCAATTGTTACGTGACCGCTATACGCAACAAAAAGTGTAACCTCAGCTGTTTGGTTTTTACAATTATTTATTTAATTAACAAGAAACTTAGAACAGATATTGAAAATGTCTATAAAGATTAAAACTAAAGTTCAGAAACTTATCTGTCGTCTGCACACAACGAAACAGTCAATAGGAGATTCCGACACAGGTTAACAATCCGTATGGACTTGAAAAGGAAGGAATAATAAAACCAACGGCAGGAACTCCAGGACTGACTTCGTAACCACTTTGATACATATAGCTCACTCTCATACATATGCATGCCTGATATATGTTCGATGGCTGCTTATATAGTTTCTAGAGTATATAATTATAGTAACATACTTCATTCTATATATAATATATTTACGTAATTACTAAATGACATCATAGCTGACTCATGCCAAGTCACAAGTATTTACTAATTGGTTACAAGTACTTATTAACTGTTCAGTGATCAAATAACGTTTAGTAACTGTCTTAGGATAGGCATATCCGTAACACTATGAGCTGTCTGGTTTTCAGGCACCAGCAACCCAAGTTCAATTCCTGTCCAGTGCAATTATCAGATTAAAATTTCATAATAGCCACATGTGAGAAGAATGCTTACTTGATGTATAACGATAATACATGGAAATTTGTAGAAATGTCATGTAGATATTTATTGCTTAGCTTTTGATCTGTTTCCCCAGGCCCAGACCTTATTACTTATATGTTAAAAGTTATATGTTATTACTTATAATACTGTATGTTATATATATAGACAATTAACTGACTTGTAATATGAACCGAGGACGAATGTATTATGTAAACTACTGTGGAAAGGCAATCTGACTCTGCATCATGATTATGATATACTAGTGAGTATCTAGAATTGAAACACTACCTAAGTAGTGTTTATAGTACTACATGAAGCATTTAATAGCATATTTGGTTTATACCAGTGTGCTCAACGCAGATTATGCTAATATGGAACGGATATCAACAAAGGTTAGGGAAGTAACATGACAACAGACTAACATTATAGGCTTACCTTAGAGTGACATATGGCTTACTCTAGCTTGTTCGCCTTCATGTGTTGTGGCAAATAGACCATCTCAGCACCGATGTCTTCCCAATCTTGGGAAATGCTCTCCGGCCGCCAGTACTCGACAAGCACTGATTCTCGCAGACAAATCAACATACAATTGCCGCAAAAGAACATCATCGCTGCTTTTTAAAGCACACAACGCACGATCTAACAAGCTTGTAGAAGCCATGAATCGATCGAACAGAATTTGACTGAACGAAGTATGCCTGCCCATTTGTAGCAATATTCAATGAACAATTCATTCAATTTAAAAGATATTCATTCAATTTAATATCTATATTAATTCAATTTAATATCTATATTCATTCAATTTAATATCTATATTCATTCAATTTAATATCTATATTCATTCAATTTAATATCTATATTCATTCAATTTAATATCTATATTCATTCAATTTAATATCTATATTCATTCAATTTAATATCTATATTCATTCAATTTAATATCTATATTTATTCAATTTAATATCTATATTCATTCAATTTAATATCTATATTCATTCAATTTAATATCTATATTCATTCAATTTAATATCTATATTCATTCAATTTAATATCTATATTCATTCAATTTAATATCTATATTCATTCAATTTAATACCTGCGAAATGCATTCAATAATGTGCAGCTTTTTTTGTTCAATATTGGGGACTGGGTCGAACGGACAATTCACTTTCCCGCGCGTTTTGAGCGTAGACGCCATCTTTGATAAAACATGGAGAATAACAGAGGGAAGTTGTCACAAGCTGCTGATCTTCTTCGGCAGGCTTCAGATATGCTACGTAGTATTCCGAGTGGAGATAATACTGCTAGCCGTGCAAGTACAAGTACAAGTACAAGTTCAAGCACAGAAACTACTACAGGAACGATTGCTGAAACCTTTTCGCGTGCAAGGTCGATGATGGCAACGAGTGCAAACGCAGGATTATATAGACGGCTTAATCGAAATGAGCGTCTAAGAGCTGTATCAAATTCATCAAAAAACAAGAAAGAAAAGAAGTCAAAGCCTGTAGAAAAGAAACCCATTGAATTTGCTCTGCTAAAGGCAAATTCCGCTGACGAATGTGATGAAGAAGAGGAAGATGACATCCTGAGGAAAGAAAACATAGTGGAAAGAGGAATGGTAGTTTTGACAGAAGACGACGACGAGAAAAGCATTCGTGCAGAGCTAGTTTCTAGTCTCAAGTCTACGTACAGTATTCTTGGGCCAAACGACTTTGAATTTGTCAAAGTAACCCAGAAGAAAATATCGGTATTAAAGTTGGGCGAAGGGACGGAGTACAATTTCGCCGTTGTGCGAAAACTGGCTGGACAAGGTCTGTTATACATCCGAATCAAAAAAGCTTATCATTTTGTCTTAACTGAAACATCAGTCTCAGATGATGATCAACTGCCAGACTTCCCAGTCAGCATTGATTTGACTCAGTCCCAGCCCCAAGAATCCGTTGATAGGTCAGTCAGAAATTCAACCAAAAGTGGTGATGATTTTTTTGATACAGTTGTAAGAGAATTCCCATCCAGTAACATCATGGAACCCACTGAAATGCTTAAGTACTTACAGAGCAAGATTGTCAGAGGGCGGTCCCTGGATCTTTCTGAGGATGCTGTAGCACTTTCATGAGAAACCAATTTCATTGCTGTTGACCGTGAAAATATTTTGGAGTCAACATTTGAAGAGCTGAGATCAGTGAATGACCCAAGAATAACCTTCCAAGTGGATTTTTATGGTGAACAGGCACAAGATGGTGTTGGGCCAAGGAAAGAATGGATTAGACTGTGTAACCAACAGGTACTGTAATTGATGATTAAATTATTTCTGTTACCATACCCCTGGTGGAAAAGTGGACTAGCACTGTCCATGGAGGATAGTGGTCCAAAGAAGGATAGTACAAACTATGCAGAATAATCTTGTAATGTATTGTCAGTCGCTTCTTGCAATATGTTAACATAAGTGTTATTTGTTTGCCTCCAGGGTGTTTGTAATATCAATGGTTACACCACTATTTATTTATATTTATTTTATTATTAATAGATAAAGACTAAGTACTTTGACCATGGGCTAAAGGAGCACTTGGCAGCAGATTATTTTTTTGTTGGGCAGATGGCTGCTATTGCATTATTACAGAATGGCCAAATTCCAAAGTATTTCACCGAAGCATTATTAAATGCCATTTTTGTCAGTGAAGACCCAGGTGTTTCAACATGTATAATCAAAATACGCAATGGATTAGATTGTTTGGGAATACATATGTTTGCAAGGAAATTCCCACTCTTCCTTCATTTATTGAGGCCAATGCAGCAAAGATTAACAGTTCCAAAGATCATTCATCTTCTTTCACCCCAGTTTTCGGAAGAGGGATGCAACAAATTAGTTCACGAGAAAGCTGTTTATGGAAAGCTTGTAAAGTACATCAGAGAGGTAGCAGGTGGCCGAAGAGTGACCACACTGGAAAATGTTTTGGAATTTGTAACTGGAGCAAGTGAGGAACCAATACTGGGATTTGCTCGGCAACCTATAATCACATTTTTGGAGGCAAATGTGAGTGAAGCAAATGAGGAACATGCTGAGGGACAGGTGTGTAACATTTTAGTGTAACTTTATTTTCTGTAAATTGGCTGTACTGTATATAAGTACAGTAGTACATTACTATATTGGTGTCAAACATTAAATCAGATACTAGTGGGAATGGCTGCAAAGCAGGTTGCCCACTAGGCAAGGGCAACTACTGTATCCATTAATCGGTTGTCCAACACAATGTAAAGTTGTTGTTTTTTTGTTGGGGGAGGGGGGCAGGGGCACTTTTGCTCAACCTAAGTCTTAGACCTTATCAGGTTTTATAGTTGCATCGACATGACCCTATGAACAACAAAAATAGCAGTAAAATAGACATGAAAGTATTGGGATAGGGGAGAAATCTTTATGTTCATTCACAGAGTTAGCTGAAGGTAAACCGTACTAAACTAATAATACCTGACGGGAAATTTTAATAGAACAAGAATGGAAATAGAACTTTCAACTACACAGAACATATAGGAAGGATGTTTCAAGGGTTACTGGGTTCCAAACCCTCCACTTCTTTTCAAGACCAATTCAAACTGGTCAAATGTTTCACAAGGACAGCTATAACAATGATTTACAGTGTACTGTGTGATTTTTATAACCTTTCTTGCCCTGATGCAGAACCAGCGACTGTGCTCGGCCTTAAAACTGTTCTATGACATTAAACCTGTGATGTCATCACCTAGTCCCCCCACTTTTCAAGGACTGGTGATCCCCTGTGAGCCAGAACATCCACAAGCTTCATAGGAAATAATTTCTTAATCCATTATTTTACAGGTAGTCACTAGCCAGTCTCCATGATTTCACAGTAATAGCATGTTGCCTGGTGTATTTAGGCAACAAACAAGTACTGATTATATAATCATGATTTAAAGCTAAGTGTTACCTGAACTTAATGATCTTGTAATTTTAACATACAAATGTGTTTCTTTTTTCTGCATTTAATAAAGGATCAACCAAGAGAGAAGAAGAGAGCAATCCCTGACTTTCTTCCCAAGTCACACACTTGTTCCAATACATTGCATTTACCAAGAGGATCCACCACATTGCCTTTGCCATCTGATGAAAACTTGTTTAATATTTATGACTATGCATTTAAAAATACCTATTTTGGCATTGTGTGATTTAGACCATACAGTATGTATTGCTTTTTAGTGTGAGTGTTACTTTAGACTGGAGTAAGACTGATGATGCAGTTATTTTATGTATACAGTATTTTTCAAAAGCATGTAATTGTTGATTTTTTAACATTTTACTTTCTATTTTACTACTCATTGTTAGAGTTGGGTTTAGTTTGCCTGTAACAGCATTTTGGTTTTTGTAAGTAAGAAAACATTTTCTGACTTAACTTGAAATTGGTAGAAGTACTACTTAAGCAGTAAAAAACTTTTTATCAGCTTGTTTCAATTGATGTTATATAAACTAGAGTGGGCCTTGGGATCAAAATTTGGAAGAAAATTGAACACTGCCATTAGAGGGAGAAAGCTAGTGTCCAGGCCTTTTGAGGATAATACCAAACACACATAACAACAAAAACAGCCTTTTAGCTTCGGTTAACCCATTTCTGCCTGAGCCAGCTGAAAATAGCTACTTTATTATTTTACTCTGTCTAACACCAGATTATTTTACTTGTCAAAGGGAGAACCCTCAGACATCCTAGGCAGCAATGGGTTAATGTGCCAGCTTGTTGATTGCTTAGCTACAAAAATCACATGATCCTTTTAGGTTTAATTATGGCACCATGTACATTTACTTTATTGGGTGTACTACTGAGACTATCTCCCTAATTCTCATAAATACAGCACAGAAAAGTGTTAACATCAATATTAAAAACCTATTAACTATATGCTTCAAGTGTTTGAACAACAATTTCAAGAGCTTGGACATAAACATCTACACCAAAGCATGAAGATTCTTGTAGGGGGTTAACAGAATTTGATAAATGAGTTGTAAGTTCAGTAGTAACATTTGAAATCTGGGCAGGGGATACCTCAACATTATTGTCTGATTCTTCAAATGGTGAATGTCCTGTATCTTCCCCATAGAATGTTGTGTCTTCTGGGTCATCATCAAGGTCACCATTAGCAAGTGGATTACATGAATTCATCATGCCATTTAGCCACATCTGGTTTGGGGACCAGTTATGCTCAGTCTGCAAAGGATGATTATTGAAGCAGTGCATCCATTCAGTTAGTGCAGTATTTATTCTTCCCAAAAAGACATACTGCAAGGTGGACAAGTGGATAAGATTGTCCACATCTAACAGACCAGATTGTTCTAGGGCATAAAATGTATAGTAAAACAAATGGCAGACGCATCTAAACACATCCCTCCACAGTCTTTCAATTCGCTGGTTCCTAGTTGATGAACCAGCAATATAACTACCACGACCCTCTCCACGGACTGCAACCATTGCATCGCAAACTGCAATGTTCTCCACACCATAGTCCACCCTGATTCTTGAAGGCCACTGCCCTCCATCTCTTTCAATAGCATTTTCAAATAGACTGAGGACTGTAGAAGCAAGATTATTGTTACTGCAAGATAAGAAAATTATTCTTCGTGAGCAGCCATCGATACAGCCATGTATGACGAATCCCCAGCGAATCAAGGAATGATGACCGTCCAGATGCCCATAAGGAATTTGGCCATGGGACAAAGTACACCCTTCGAGAAACTAAAGCACCCCATCTCAATGCTGAATTTCTTGGATCCACCCTATTCAGACTTTCTCTAATTCGTCTCCTGGGTACAGTGTGTCCTAATGCTCTAAAGTGTCCTCTTAGGTAGGACTCGCCTGTTGTATTTCCATGGTGTGAAATGTAGCTCTGAATAATGTTGTCTATCTGTTGATCGGTTAAACTACTAAAGCGTGTTAAATGTTCCAGTCCAAGGGTGTGAACTCGCCGCGTTATTGTCCAGCGAGACACTTTAAACATCCTGGCTATCTTTTCCCAACTAAATCCAAGTTCTCTTAAATCTTCTAGTATCTCAGGTGGAATATACACTGATGGTCTACCTGGACCTCCACACTTATCTGGGAAACATGGAAGGAAAGAAACTCGAGTTTGCCTTGATGTATTGTTTCCAAAATGTTGAAGATACTTTTCCAGCAATTCAGAAAAAACCAGTTGTAGATCCTTCAATAGATTTAAATCAGTTTCGTCAGTAACAACCCTTGATAACTGACTTGGCAATGCTATTGTTTTCTCCAGTAGATCTATGTGAGTCAAAACATCTGAAGTGTAGCTTTCGTTATGATTCAATGAGTCCTCTTGTAGAATTTCCTCTTGTAGAATTTCCTCAGTCCTGAGCAAAACATTCTCAAAGAAACTTTGAATTTCCAAATCCTCTTCTATATAAAATGTTAAACCCTCCGTCTGCTCCGCCATCTTGTTTAACTAACCGTGCTCATACCCAGTCCTCAATACAGGTAAAATTGAATGAATAAATTAAATTGAATTAAATTGAATGAATATAGATATTAAATTGAATGAATATAGATATTAAATTGAATGAATACAGGTATTAAATTGAATGAATATAGATATTAAATTGAATGAATATAGATATTAAATTGAATGAATATAGATATTAAATTGAATGAATATAGATATTAAATTGAATGAATATAGATATTAAATTGAATGAATATAGGTATTAAATTGAATGAATATAGATATTAAATTGAATGAATATAGATATTAAATTGAATGAATATAGGTATTAAATTGAATGAATATAGATATTAAATTGAATGAATATAGGTATTAAATTGAATGAATATAGATATTAAATTGAATGAATATCTTTTAAATTGAATGAATTACGTTTATTGAATATTGCTACAAATGGGCAGGCATAACGAAGACCATGCAGACCCCATTTTGCAGGCTTCCGGTACGGCATACTTTCGGCAAAGCAATCAACCAATCAGATTCAACGATTTGCATCGTTTTGACCAATCACAATGGGTAAATCGGCCTAAATCCTGCAAAAATCTAAACCAGTCAGCGCTCGCGATTTGGCTGTTTTGGACCAATGAAAATGGCTAAATCGGCCTAAATCCTGCAAGATTCTAAACCGGGATTGGCTAAATTGGCCTAAATTCTGCAAAACACCTAAACCAGTCAGCGCTCGCAATTTATCTAGTTTGGACCAATCAGAATATCTAAATCGGCCCAAATCCTGCAAAAGACTAAGCCAGTCAGCCCTCGCAATTTTTCTTGTTTAGACCAATTAGTAAGTTAATAGATGATGATATTTATAATTATTTCTTAACAATTTTCACCTTAGTCATCTGACTTATTTGACTAACGCTAAATCCGCCCCTGGAACTTGACAGGAGACATACAGGCGCGCAAAGAGAGAGCAGTTGCTCTTAAGAGATGCAATTTGCATTTTGTCCTTAGCTTTCTCTTTGCATGGAGGGGGACTACTGAACAATGCCAACTTATTTCTCTTGATTGGCTCATACAGGGATGTTGTCCGTTTTTCCAATCTCTCAGTTACGAACGCCTCATATTGCATCTTGCCCATTTCCTCGATCTTTTTTATCGTTTCCCCAACACTGGTGTCCAGTATGTTACGAGTGTCGAGCACTAGCAGATCGTCGCTTGGTTCGACAAAGGGATTCCCCATTTCTTCCATTGGGCTGCATAAGGACTTCACCTGTCTCTGAAATGCTGCCTGAACCCGAGCCATTTGCTCGTGGTGACGATAATCTGGACCTTCACTTTGTTGTTTCTTCTTCTGCTCCTCAGATAATTTGAATTCATTGACGATTCGTGAGACTTCCGGTTCTGATACCATCCAGCGCAATAACTGGGAGGAGTTCTCAGTCAGAGCGATTGCTCCTCCGTCACCTTTGACGATTTTGTTGTTTTCCTCATGGGCTTGGTCAATTGGAATAGACGAAAAGGCGCGATGTGATTTCTGCACAACAAAATCATTTTGGAACTCAGTAGCTACTGATGGTATCTCCTTTTCCAGGGATATCCTATCACGAATATGCACTGGGAGCCATCTTGCATAGTTCGTATGGTTTAGCGCTAAAAACCATGGAGCAAGAGCTGTACAAGCTTCTTTATACATTTGGAAGTTTCCTTCGCGCAACGACCTCACGAATATCAAGATCGTTAGCTGAAACTTCATGGTCAGTGACCAATAAAGGAACTGGGGACTTTCAGCTTCTCGTTGAACACGCCATGGACGTTCAGTCCATGCCAAGGGTTCGACTCCTTCAGGAAGATTCTCGCAGTAGCAATCATATGCCTTGTGCATCAGGATATCTAGCGCACTAACGGTCACCTGATGAGCGTGTCGCGTGCGTGACACATGGGATGCCTTTAAAAACGAATCGGCTGTTCCCGGAGTCGTCACTTCTGCTTGCACTAAGGCACTAGTCCATCCACTGTCCTCGAGCCAGGTTCCAAGTGCTTACAGTGCGGCAAGTTCGGTGTGGAAACCCCCGAACATAACTACAAGCTTTTGCTCACCATACGTCGCTGGCCAGTTCCATTGGATCTTCTTAGCAATTGCAAATAGCGGTTGATCACATGCGAGAACAGGCACTTGTCCAGAGTTGAGAAAGCGTACAGCTTGGCTTACAACATCCATTGCATGGCGTATCGTGGCGGCCGAGTGTGCTTCTTCTTGGAGCAGTGGCATCAATGAACTCAGATCCAGCTGAAAAGATCGGTCAGCAGATAGATTACTTGCGTGATAGGCTGCCCATGACAAATCCAAGATATCCTTCATGATTTCTTGGTTAAGGCGATCTCTTACGTTGTCCAGCCACTTGTACTCTGTGACAAAAGCAGATGGCATTTGTAGACAGCTACTTACGAACGGACCCTGAAGGGATGGGACAGGTGGTTCCTTCTTCGGAAGAATGACGGGCTGTACGGTAGTGTACGACGCAGGGAGTTGAGAAAGACGCGTTTAGCTTGTATTCTCAACATTGATGACGTCTCGTTCTTCACCAGTTGCATTTTCACTCGGGTGCTGAAATAACGATATTCCTGTTCCGTGAAAGGCCCCCTGTGCAGTCGTAGAACTGGGATTGTGATCAATATTGTCCACAGCTGGCGTCGTAAATACCTTCTTATTTAATTTGGGTGGACACACAACTCCTTCAGATTCGTAACGTGCACAAACTTTATTTCCCATTTCGGTCGAGATTTCCAAAACTCTGTCATATGAGATGGACAATCCAAGGCTGTAAAGTTCGTCAACTAGAGTCCGCTTCCTTGTCTCTGTGTGTGCCATTAGACCCAAGTAGACTGGTAGTGGTGGTTCACGGTCAGTGGAGTGATAACGAGAGGTACATGTCTCACTGCTTCGTCTTCGCTTAGTCGAATTGAAGAGTATTAGTCGGGAGATGCTAAGAGTAGTTTGCGCTTCTATCATGCTACTAGACTGAGTCTTAATGTCTGGGGCGCCTAAAATCATTCCAACTAACGTCTTCAGAGATTCCGGGACTGAATCGCGTTGACAATTGATCTCAAATTCCCAATTAAACCTACTCTTTTTGTTCAAGATGTCCTAGCGAATGATCTTGGTAGCCTTCAAAAGAGTCATTGCTTCGCTATCATCCTCCTCATGGAGGTTTTTCAGAGCTTGTCCTATGTCGTCATCGAATGCTAGCATCACGTATCGTCCTTTTTTATGCGCTTGTAGCCCTGGAACATTTGCTAGAATCCTCTGCTTCAAATGTGTGGAGTTAACTCTCGTAGAACTATCTACTCCAAGCTGTTGCAATCGGGTAGAGTACATCTGAGTTAGCTCTGCTAGTCTAAAAACAGGAATCGTGTCAACTGATTCGGCCCGCGTTTCCTCTATATACTCAACTAACTGTGCGAGAGCAATGCCTTGAAAAACGTTTTCGTCTCTGTTTTCAGTGTTATCAGAATCGTTTCGAGCTTTGTTGTACAGTGCGACCAAGCAATTTAAATGATATACTGCTTCTTGGGAAATGAGATCACCAGCACTAAGTTTTGCAAGCAATACACTGTCCTCGAGCTGAAGCGCACATTTTCGAACTCTTGCATCCATGTTGAATGTAGAGGCTTGATGAAGAGTACCCGACGCGTCGTCACAGAAAAAGCAGCAGCTTTTGATATTGGCGGATTTAGCACCTGAATTATTGAACTTATTTTGCAAAGAACAGCCGGGTTTGTCAAAGCCTTTTCTTTTCTCCGCTCATTGCAATTTTAAGTTGTTAAACTTATTATAACAGGTCTTGTGCCATTTTGCGTTCCATGTGATAAACGTTGCTGCAATTCCATTCCCGTCGTCCAATTTTGCAATGTCTATTGGTATTGGCGAGCAATCAATTTCATTAAATCGCAAAGTGTTGTTTGCCAAAGTGTGGTAGCCTGCTACAGTATCAACTCGGCGTGAGTTATCTGGGGACTGAAAAGCCTCTGCTGTGATCTCTTGACACAAAACACATTGTGACCAGTCCGTGTATTTTGGGGGACTATTATCTTGCTCAGCCATGAAGGCTGTGGAAAAGGTCAAAAGGAAAATATATACATGTACTATCCCATGATAAGATACAGAGATCATCATGTTTCATCAGACTTTAAGAAAAAGAAAAATACACTTAGCGACGTGTTTTAACAAACTAGTTTAATTGTGCTAAAATGGTGATAAATGGGAAAGGTAGAATTGTAACTGGTAACTGTGTATGGCGCTCCGTTACGGACAAAAATATATCAAATGTATAGCAATGGAATGTCGAAAACATAACAGTCGAATGTCGAAAACATAGCATACGAATGTCGAAAACATAGCAGTCAAATATCGAAAACATGGAATACCAAACGTAGAGCAATATCGAATGTCGAAAACAGAGCATACGGATGTCCAAAACACAACAGTCGAATGTCGAAAGTATAACAGGCGAATGATAAAAATACAGTAGTCGAAGCTCGAGAATAAGCATACGAATGTCCAAAACATTGCAGTCGAATGT
The DNA here is from genome assembly GCA_035771165.1 of Paragorgia papillata. Taxonomy (NCBI): domain Eukaryota; kingdom Metazoa; phylum Cnidaria; class Anthozoa; order Scleralcyonacea; family Coralliidae; genus Paragorgia; species Paragorgia papillata. The sequence goes on along the minus strand of JAWNZC010000210.1, from coordinate 46,462 downwards.
CGAAACTTCGAAAGTCAAGTCGAAAGGAAACGGAAGTGATTGAAACCGGATATCGTGTCAGATCTATCAGATGTCCGCGCGCTGTTTGTGTTAAATAATAACCATCATGTCGGAACGTCAAGAGGACGATCTAAGTCGGATTGTACCTGCAGTTATTGTAAATTTAAACGGCTTGCCAAACAATGGCAATGCCAGGAACGGGAGCTCAGCGTGTCCCGCTTCGACCTCTTCAATGGGCTGTACATCAACCCAAGAAGAGCTTGGTAGAAGTTTCAACTTTCCTCGTCGTTCTACGACGGAATCGAGGCAGCAACTTGCTGAATAATACTGCAGTTCGTCGAAGTATAGTAATGCTAGCCAAAAAAGCAAAACACGAAGTAAGAAGGATAAAGAGCCAATGCGGACAGCAAGTGGTCGCTTTGCCAAAAAAGGCCAAGAAAAAGTAGCAATAGCTACACCAGTGATAAAAGATGTCTGTCTCTTGCCATCTCCTCAGTGGGAAGAAGTGCCGAGGAGAAAGATCAAGGCCAAGCTAGTCAAGGCTGCTGGCCTGTTTGTCGACGCGTGGCCTTTCTGCGTTGGCCTACGTGAGGCAGAACTTCGCGCGGAACTGAGAAATGTTTTTTCTGAACATCTGCACCAAGAGGAAGAGATCGGGTAAGGAACAAAATTTTGTAATTTTTTTTTTGTGTATGTTAGTTATATATATTAATATAAGTAATGGACTATTCCATTTAATGTCCGTATCCTCCCCCCCAAGAACCTTTGGATTTCTTCAAGGGTAACCTTAATAGGTAGGGCTTCGAATTCTTGGTTGGAAATGAGGTGTTTATCACACTCAAAATCTGGAATTCCTAAGGGGTCATCTTTCCAAAGGCTGGAATTCTACAAGGGTGTAATTTGGCAGGGGCGTGCGTAAATGTGCATGAATTCTCAAGGGATATGCATCAATTTTACTAGAATTCTTCAGAGGTTAACTTCAAATATGGACTTCTTCAGTGGTTCACATTTTCGTGAAATTCATTGAATTCTGCAGGGATTTTGTACGGTGGCCCAGAGGTACAATACACGAACACAAATAGAAATACACGAACACAAGTAGAAATACACAAACACAAATAGAAATACACAAACACAAATAGAAATACACAAACACAAATAGAAATACACGAACACAAATAGAAATACACAAACAAATAGAAATACACAAACACAAATACAAATACACGAACACAAATAGAAATACACAAACACAAATAAAATTGAAATACACAAACACAAATAAAACAATTAAAATAGCGAATACAGAATAACATAAGAAGAGAGATATAAAGGGTGTTCCCCCCCCCCTTAGGGGGGTGAATAGGCCAGTGAAATACGCTGCTCAGCGGTATCGAAATGGTCAGCCATGTTGGAAACTTTTCACGGGCACGGCAATTGATGTGATGGTAAGTACCTTAATATTTTGTTCGTTGTTTTCGTTAGTGTTTTGTCGATCTTTAACTACTTTAAAATTCACTTTGCCATACGTCTTTCACTTGTTTTATAAATAAGTTATTTCAATATTTTACATCGTCTCGGATAATCGGAACATCACGGCAAAATAAATAAAGTTGGCATAAATGATTCAGAACAATGAGAACATATAACTTGTTTATTTGGCTGTAGTGTTGCTTTAGGTAATAGCCATTCCTTGAGCATTTTATTATTGGTTTCAGTTCACTTTTCACCATGCGGTTCGAAAGTTCGTTGCCAAGTTTTAATTTGCCGAATCGAGTTAAATATAAACTGACAATGAATTGGTCTTTGTTACTAGTAAAAGACAGGAAGTAAACGAAACAGACAAATAGTGTATCAAAATAACAATCTTATAATAATATACATTTCATGCAGTTCAGAGCAAAGTAAACTTATGCTGTATAGGTTGTAATGTGGATTTTATGATTAAATGGAAAATATGTTCAGGTATTAAAATAATGAATACTTTGAAAAATCAGGTAATTATTTTCTTTACAACCCCCTCCCTAGCTTTGCTTGCAACGGCCTTGAAGACAATGCTAATATGGCTAGGAGCAGATACAAAAAAAAAAAGAATACGATCTAGACAAAGTTTCTCTCATTGTCTATAATTGCAGTCAGGTCTTTAGTCAGATCTTGGCTTTAGCTGATGCTGTGGGCCTGGGCCCGGGTCTGGCTACGACACTGCAAATCATGTAGTATTTAGAGGAGGGAGTATAGAGAGGCTATGGTGATCTTGAGGGGGTGGTCATGATTTTTCAAGAGTAGATGTTTGGGACGCTTTCAAAAATTACATATAAAATAAAATGAAGTACAGGGGGCATTAAAAAGTTCTATACACTGTTAATGCTTTTATTATCGGTTTATATTATAGTGTAAATATTTGCATTATGATATATTTTCAAAATTTGATCCATATACCACTCTTTTTATCTAAAAATTTTTATGGCTAATATAATCGTTTTATTTTCATATTTATGCACAAGTACACAGAGGATAAGCCACGTAATGTATTTAATATCAAACGATGATTTTATAATTCTTAAATGAACTAATGTAAAATTTGAGGTGGGATGTGCCTCTATATATTGTTAAAAGTTTAAAAAAAGGGGGGGTGTCTTTAAAACTAATTCCTATTTAAGTGGGGGGCTGGGGCTGAAAATCGTTTTCTCTTATATTCCCTCCTCTCCTCTGTATATTTAATGACCGATCCCTAATTCTTTTTTGTTTATCTAATTGGTGCGAATATATTTTGCAATTAAAATGATCCCTGCTGCTCGCTTTCTTTTTCTTTATAAGCACAAATTTGTGCTCTCTTTCCAAGAGAACACAAAAATACTGCATACCTCCCCAGTTTGTTATTAGAAAATTGATGTTTAAAAAGAAAATAAGCCATATAACTAGGTCAGCTCACAAGACCTACTGTTCACATGTATGAATGAATGAATGAATGAATGAATGAATGAATGAATGAATGAATGAATGAGTGAATGAATGAATGAATAAATAAATAATTGATTGCATTGATGACAGGCAAACAGAGTTTAAAACAACCCCTGGCAGAGGTTATTATCTTCAATGATATTGTTTACCAATTTATACCTTACATACTGTAATAAGTTATACTGCCCCTTTTTGTTTCCATTTTCAGATCTTTATTTCTCTTACAATAACTTTTTCACCTTCTTTTGCTGATTACTTACCTCATTGACATTGGTGACTAATTTTGTTCTTTCACTATATAGATGTTCTGCAAGACATGTGGTTGTTCTCGCAATGAAAGTGCAAACTTCTGTGAAACTTGTGGGTCAGCTTTTCAGATATGTGACACTAAGCGTGTTTCTGACTCAAGTTTGAACTCTGGCACTGCTAGTCCTTCCTGTTCAAATGGAAAGCAGCCACTAAGCTTCCAGGAGTATATGGAAAAGAGGCTACAGCCAAAAAGCCAAGATGCGGCATTTACATCAATTAAAAAACGGAAATCAAATGAACGCATGAGCGAGGATACAAAAAAGAAAAACAAAAAAGATTTATTGGTCAAGGTACTGTGAATGTTGTATTTACTCAACATCACTGTATTGGCCTGTATTCATGCTTGTGGTTTCTTTCCAGATTTAAACACTGTCTGGCCTTTCGTAGTCATTCAAAAGTGTATTTACCAGGATAGTCAGTCAAGGTCAATGTATGTAAATGAGAACCTTTTCATACAGTATTCTATTGTTTGTAGATCAATGTTGGACTTAAGATATTGATGGAAAACAATTAAAAATTAAGAAAAGATCCCTTCTCCCGATTGATGTAAAGAAAGCTGATTCTTGTGTTACTGTAAAGAATCTTGGCATGGAGAAACAGTTTGCCCATAACAAACAACTCAGAGAAAGTGATGATTGGGAATGGCTGCTGTTGTATCCAGACTTTGATTTGGTGTTACACATCCCTGGGACACAAGAACCTTTTTCAGTAGAAAAATACAAAGAATCTATTGGAAGGCCATACTCCCGAGTCAACCTGTATTTATGCAGAATGCCAGATTTTGAAAGTAAGAAATATGTGGATATGACTCAGTGTACCTCTATACTTGCTTTCTTATACTTCATTACAAATGCTCTGGAAGCAGTTAGTGTTTATAGTGTTCGTGCAGATCACACTTGTATTTAATGCCTTTAAAGCAGGTCTGTGGGTGGAGTGGACAAACTTGGGTGGAGTGGGAAAACTTGGGTAGAGACTGGGCAAGGGCGTGTCATGTTGGCCACGGACTACACAGAGTTATCTGCGTAGTATGCAAAAGGTTTTCTCCCATTCGAGGCAACACTTCACTTGCAATAGTAACTTCCAGTATTTCAAATATTTTTACTAACAACTTTATAAAAACATTAAAAAACAACTAAGGGGGTGTTTATATGGAGGAGGGCCAGTCCTCTTGGTAGGACTAGCCCTAGTAAGAGGGCTGGATTTCACTTCGCGTTGGCTTGTTTACCGACTTGTACAGCTTTCCCACGAAGCCCGAAATCATGTTTTCGCAAACACGATTTGAATTTATAACAAACACAAAAAAGTATTAGTAGAGGCAACCTTTACCGTTTAGCATACTGAGCTTCGATTTGCTAGCCCTCCTAAGAGGGTCAGCCCTCTTGAGTGTGTTTACAAGGGAAATTTCCAGCCCTCCTAGGCAAGATCTCGTCAATAGCGAAATCTCGCCTAGGAGGGCTGGCCCTCTTGTCATGTAAACGCAAACAATTTTTTACAAAGAATTACGCTGAGATGCGAGATCTCGGCAAAGAGGGCTGACCCTCCTCCATATAAACACCCCCTAAATGTTCGATCGCTGACTGCGATCTTCGTCAGAGTATAATGCCTTTAGTTAAGTGAGGCAGCTGGATTTCTTGAATACCTCTTTACGTCTCAAGAGACTTTAATATGGAAATTTAACAGGGAAATTATATGCGTGGCATTTCTTTGTGTTCTTTCGTGGCGTCTGTCTGAAATAGAATGTACTGCCTCAAGGAAAACTCTTTTATTATGGTAATCTGGTACCCTCTTCTCTACGATGTTGGCGTCATCAGGAGAAACTTCGTGGCCTGTCCTTTCTGCAGCAAGTAGAACTGGAGTCTACTTTTTTCAACAAATTTTTTCAACTTGCAGCAAAATCATTGTTGCGTGACAATGTTTTAGGTGGGTGGTAATACAACGCTTTTCAACTTGCAACACAACTTTGTTGCATTGCAAGTTGAAGAAAATTTTTGCCCGTATTGCCTCACATTTACTCTGACGAAGATCGCAGTTAGCGATCGAAAATCTAGCTACTTTTTAATACCGTTTTTATAAAGTTTTTCAACCCATTTATTATCATTATGTTACCACTGATCGCCCAAATAGCGTATATGTACGATATGTATATATGCATCCTATATGCAGTGAACAAATCATCTTGAGTTATACTTTATACTGTTTTCTATAGTTGCCAATAACTTGGATGACGATACGGAAACAACTGTCACCAAATCTGAAAGTCAACAAATACATCCAGATGTAGAAGATGTATTTAAAGTGGAAAATGTACATGTAGCTGACGAGTTTGCACATTCTTCAGGTCTGTTTGATCTTGATGCCCCCCCAGATTCTGCACTTGCTGCCATGGAATTCCCTCCCATAGATTTAACTGGTGTTGAAATAAATGAACAACTGGAGGTTGCTGAAGGTTTGTTGGCTATGTATTTCAAACGAAATCTACATGAAAAAACGTTTCTTGACCCTTTTTATGGCAAGTAGTATATATCATATACAAATGCGAGCATTTTTTTCTTTGCCGGACATCTGGCATGATTTAAGCAGAAAATGCATGTAAATCTAATATACCAGACCTAGTTTATAAACAAACATTTTAAATTCTAGTTCAGTATGACCCTAAAATTTATCTTTGTCTTGACCGTAAAATATTTTTTTAGTTTATGTTGGGACTACTGATCATCTAGAAGATGGCGATGAAAGTGATGGCACCATGTCAACCATGCTGGTACAAGCGGAAGCAAGCCAACATTTGAATGAATCCACATTTGAACGTGTTGAGCTAATTATCCACCGCTCTATACTTCTAAAGGATCTGATATCTGCCTTTTCTGATCCACGAATTTTGATGTCAACCTTGTTTGTTAAAGTTATCGATACCAATGGTGTGGAAGAGAAAGGCGAAGGATGCGGAGTTCTTAGAGATTTGTTAACAGAATTTTGGTGCCTGTTTTTCCAATCTTTGGCTATTGGTGCTTCATCAAAAGTGCCAGTAATCCGACATGATTACCAAAAGGAGCAGTGGAAGGCCGTGGCAAGAATCTTGTTATATGGGCACTGCAACGAGGGAATTTTTCCAGTTTCTCTATCTGCAGTGTTCATCTCAAGTTGCATACATGGCGAAGACAGCATTTCATCTGAAATGCTGTTGGAAGCATTCAAATTGTATGTTTCTGAACATGAAAGGGAAACAATCACAAACTGTTTAGAAAACCAACACAACCTCTCTGAAAATTCAGACCTGCTAGAATTTCTCAGCAGCTACAAGTGCTTCCGAAGCCCTAGCAATGACAATATCAAGGACATTATTTGTCAACTGGCACACCAAGAATTGATTCAAAGGCCTCGATACGTCTCCAACTGCTGGAACCCAATCCTACAGTCGCTGAAAGCAATTAATTCATTTCAGAATGTCGCAAATTTATGTGCATTTTATGATGAGAAGAAGCCTACGCCTAAAAAGGTAATTAAAATGCTGACTGCATCTCCACAAAGCGATACAGAGCGAAATACCTTCGACAACCTAAAGAGGTTCATCAAGTCTCTTGTCGTTAATGTTTCAGCTTTTCTGCAGTTTGTTACTGGTTCAAGCGTTATCTTGGATGGCATGCAGATAACGGTTTCATTTACTGATTTGCATGGCTTAGCACGTCGGCCTGTCGCCCATACGTGTGCTCCATTACTCGAAGTTCCGAGTACGTACCAATGTTACAACGAGATGGTTGAAGAATTCTCTGCAATTCTTCAACAAAAAAGTGCTTGGACTTTTAATATAGTTTGAATAGGACACATGAATCAGTGTATTCTAGCTAATGGCATTTCACTTCAAACGTACAGTGCACTTATTATAACTGACATTTATAAACATTTCTTTCTTGTTAAGGTTACAGTTTGGTAGTTTCTTATCTTCCATTTACAAAATCTGTTCATTAAAAATGTTGTCTTGACAAATCAGATTGTATATGACATTTAAAACTGAGCCAAACCCTTACAAAAATTCCACATGAACGTGTTCCAAAATCACATGTGATTTTGGAACCGGTTCATGTGGAATTTTTGAAAGGGATATAGTATATCCAGAGGCGCAGGCTAGGATCAGGTTTGAGAAAGATGGATGAAAAAAATCGTCCCCCTCTCTCCTCCGCAGAGGCTTCTTGAGCTTTTCAATACATATAGGGCAAAAAAAAGGGTTAGGAGTGAGGGTAATGAAGGAATTGTCCTTATTCCCCATTACGCTCTACCGCATTACTCTGTGCTCTATAGTCTATAAACCCCTGCAATATTAAACCCCTATATATTGAAGATCTCAAAAAAGCTCAAGAAGCCTCTGCGGAGGAGAGAGCCGTTCCCCGCTAATGGTCTCAGTGCTCTTTTTTAAAAGAAAACACAAATTCGGGGGGGGGGGGTTATCGCCACCTTCAACTCCGGTTATATTCTGGATTATAAAGAAACGCTGATAAAATTAGGCTACTTCAAGGAGTCGTTCGTACATTGACAGGGTATCTCTCCAATTCTGATTTGGCTGTAATTCTAAGACACCGGCACTGTATGAAAAATAGTCTTGGTAAAGACAATTGTTTTCAGCTGGTATATTAACTGAATTTTCTGCTTCTTGTAAATCTCTTTCATCACAAACTTTCTGGTAATCTTCACCACCAACAGACTCAGGCAAAAAGAAGAGCTGGTTTGGAATTCCAGGAACAGTATGGTGGTGCGATTTGCGAACATAATGACAATTCCAAGATTCTTTTATTTCGTTGAGGGCCATTTTCATTGTTGGACTAAAGCAGAACCAAAGACACTGAAGGTGCAGTTCATTACTTGTATCAAGCACTCCGCGAGAAACCAGGTCTTTAAAGAAGTTTATCCACCACGAGGACCATGATTTTCGCAGCATGGCCCACCACGCCTCGATCCGCTGGTTGCTATGCGATGACCCGTATCGGTGTGCTTTTACCTCTGAAAGTGAATCTGGGTGATTTCTGCGCAAAAAGCATTGAGCGGTCGCCATAATTCCGTTTTCCGTCCCCCTGTCTGTTCTTAGAATTGTAGGGCAAAGTTTCAATTCCTTTATACAGTTGAAAAAGAGCTTGCCCACCACATGAGGATCATTATTTGATCTGACGATTTCAAGCCATAATATCCGCCGACTAAAGCCATCGATACACCCGTGTATTGGGAAACCAAAAGGTTTTAACTTGTCATAACCGTCGGCGTGCTAACAGTAATTGGGGCCAGGATTGAGGTAGTTTCTTCGTCGAAGTCGATTTGCTCATCTTAGTCTTGATCCCTCTGGATCAACTTCGCGAAGAATAGTTTGAACAACTAAACGAGGTACTTGAATGTCATATTTTGACTGTAATCGCCTCCACATAGCTCTGTAACCAAGCAACTGACCACTTCCACTGAGCTCTTGTTGAATACACACTCTCACATGATTTTGGTCTACAACGTTTCTTCGGCGACGCAGTCCATAATCTTTCAGTTTATTCAGGAGAGTGCCTTTCGATATTTTAATGCCATGAAATTCGTCCAATAACATCAGTATTGTTTTGTACTGATAGTTTTTTCCAAAATAGTACCTGATCGCTTCTTCCATTTCTCTTTCATCAATCGTAGAAATAATTGCTTTAAATTATTTATTTGTATTTCTATTTGTGTTCGTGTATTTCTATTTGTGTTTGTGTATTTCTATTTGTGTTTGTGTATTTCTATTTGTGTTTGTATTTCTATTTGTGTTTGTGTATTTCTATTTGTGTTCGTATATTTCTATTTGTGTTCGTGTATTGTACCTCTGGGCCACCGTAGTTTTGTCCTCAAAAACATGTCCTCGATAGGCAGGGTACGGATATTAAATGAAATAGCCCAATATATAATATATATATATATATATATATATATATATATATATATATATATATATATATATATATATATATATATATACATATATATATACATATATATATATATTTGTTATATACCAAAGACTTTCGTTTGCCAAAGATGAAATCCTATTGGTCAAATCATGGTCACGTGTTGTTCAACAAACTCAATGTTTCTTTCTGCCGAGGGAAACATTGCACTGTTTCCCTCTGACGTCAACAACGAAGAAGGAAACAGTGCAATGTTTCCTCCGACGTCAGCTTTAATCATGCGTTGTTCACGTGAATACACAATGATTATTGCATCAGATCAAGAACTTTGGACTTTTCGGAACATTTTGAAAACAAGAGCTGTTTCGAGCTTGTTTGGTACGAAATAGTCCATTTTCCAAAGGAAACAATATTTATACGTATCTTCAAAGAAGGTCCGAAGAAAATCTGGATAAATTTAAAGCTGTTCTTTGTACTTGTTGAGTCTGGTGTATTTGTTCAGTTGAATTGAAATACGAAGATAAAGTGAAAGTGTTTTGGTAAGTCTTTTTGCCTTTACAAGTTTCGTAGTGTTTTGGTAAGTCTTTTTTTGCCTTTTACAAGTTTCGAGTCAGTTTAGTATTTTGTATTTTAAAAGTCTTTGGTATATAACAAAACGCTTGTTGACTTTTGCCTCGAGAAACATCGAGTTTTACGGTCCCTCAGGCTTCAATGTCACCCTCGGGCTAAAGCCCTCGGGTGACATTGAAGCCTTCGGGTCCGTAAAACTCGATGTTTCCCTCGGCGCCAGTCAACAAGTGTATAATATACATAATATATATATAGTGTATAATATATATATTTTCCCTCGGCGCCAGTCAACAAGTGTATATAATACCATGATCGCCTCGGATTATTTTTTCTCCGAGGGAATGTAAACCTCGTATTTCCCTCATTGCTCATGCAAGAGGGAAATTTATCTTTTGTCTTCTAATTTTCCCGTGCATGTTGATGAGGGAAAATTAGAAGACAAAAAAATCTTTGCAAACATTTTTTACACTTTTCGACAACGTTGTAGGGTTCATTGTAATCACAGGAACAGTCCTGGGGCTAGTGCACCCCGATTTACTTTTTGCTGTTTTCTTGTTAGACTATATAAAATTAATTGAAATTATAACTTTAATATAACAAGTTGTTATCCATGAAATTTCACAAGATTATACTTGATAATTTCTCGTCTACATCTGATATTGCTTGATATCTGGGGATGGGTGATAGCCACGAGAAAAAAATTATTCTTACTTTGTTATAAGCCGGAACAGCCAACTTTTCCAAAATGGAAAATTTGTCAGCATCATCCCACCAATAGGGAACACTTTGATGGCTAATCATTTCCATCGCTCCGGTTAGGGTACATTCTAAAATAAAATATACAAAAAATGGAAACGTGCTCATAGATTTTTCATTCAAACAAGAAATCTTTATTAATTAATATCACGTAGTACACTGTCAGAACATTAGAGTAGATCAACACGATTGCAATATTTTTACTCCAATTTCCTTCCTCTCTGACTGACCGATGACTGCCATTGCAGCTTCTACTGCCGTCGATTTTCCTGACACAGGCGATAATCAACGGCACTCCGTCGAATAGATTGGACAACTGTTCGAAATGAACTCTTAAGCCCAGGCCACCCAAAACCAACAACGATGAGACAAAATTCGCCCCCATAAATTCACATTCCACCGCAATCATTTGTTTTAAAGCTTCTCCCGCATCCAACTGACTTCCTAAAACCGACAAAAATAAAAAAATATACTGCATATACATATACGACTTTTTTTGCATTTAAATTTAAACACTAGATTACAATTTTACCCTTGTTGAACTAAAATACACACACTATACCTTCAATTTCATAGAATGGCAAGGAAGTCTCTGCGCTCCCAATTGCACAGAAAGGCGATTCAGATTTTAGCAATCTCCTGGCCTTTCCATCTCTCAATTCCACTTGAAAATTGGAACCAAATACCCAGGTTGGAGTACCAGATGCTTTCTGCAGTCCTACCCCCTTAATAAGTAAAGAGGGTTTTATGTTTTATTAAACTTCGCCTTTTAAGAGGCTGGGTTAGAGTTTATATTAGGGAAGGACGAAAATTGGTAGCTTAGCCAATCAGATTGCAGGACAGCTCATATACGATATTGTTTAAAATTACCTCCATTTTCCAATTACCTGGAAAATACAACTTTGAGAGTCCAAAACACGTGATTAAACAATTCGGGAAAAGAATAAAACTAAATGTTATGCATAGTTAAACAGTCTGACAATAAAAAACTGTTACCAAATAAATAGCAACAGTTGTTGCTATGGCAACAATGACGTTTCAAAATGACTGCCAATTACCCTTGAAACTAATTTAATTCGAAAAAAACTTTGGTGACCCCCAATTTTTTTTTCATTAAAACTTTTTTTGAAGTATGAGTAATCAATTGGCCGATTTAAAAAAAATTCTGTAGAACGAATAATTTTTTTTCCAGAAAAATCATGTTTACTAATTTTTTAAAAATTTCGTTCTACAGAATTTTTTTTAAATCGGCCTATTGATTACTCATACTGCAAGAAAAATGTTAATGAAAAAAAAATTGGGAGTCACCAAAGTTTTTTTAGAATTAAATTAGTTTGAATGGTAATTGGCAGCCATTTTGAAACGTCATTGTTGCCATAGGAACAACTGTTGCTATTTATTTGGTAACAGTTTTTTATTGTCAGACTGTTTAACTATGCATAACATTTAGTTTTATTCTTTTTCCGAATTGTTTAATCACGTATTTTGGACTCTCAAACTTGTATTTTCCATTTTTCAGGAAACTGTGTGGAGCCACCTTAAGTAATATGATTACCTGTAATTTGATTGCAACAAAAATAATTAAAATTGAAAATGGTCCAAAATTAAAATTTTGGACTAAAACTAGAAAAAATATGTCGGTGCTCCAGAAAGTGGTTTCACCCGGACCAGTGTGTGCATGCCACCATATGGCGCTTTCTTGAGTGCAATTGAAAACTATATCTTATATCAATTCAATATTCACAAATTTGATGACATTTCGTAGCATTTCATCATGTACTAAATAATTGTTGGAATATCGATAATAAATTAATAGTCAACATTATATACGGCAACAGCTATATACGGCATTGGGGACGACGACCATGCAGAGCATCCCGTGTTCAGTGTGTTGTAAACTTAGTTTGTATTTTATATAAAGTTTATAAACCTTGACAAGTTTCATTTGCCTGTGTGAACGAGTCAACAATGCATGCTTACTGCATGGTCAAATTATATCCCTTGACAAGTTTCTTCACGGCTCAGCCACAGAATAGATACTCAACCAGAAGTCCAACTCCCGTGAAAACTTGTCCGATTTTTTATGCGCATGCGCGAGATTCTTCGTCTGTGACGTCACTCAGCACGTGTGCCATTGACTATGCCCTTACCCCTCCTGACCAAATTGTTGTTTTATGACGTCACTCAGCAAGTGTACCATTTGCTGAATTCGCAAAATTTGCAGGGGAAATGGCTAATAAGTTCCAAACTACGCATTGGTGAAAGACATTGTGTACGTATATTATTAACAATTTCATAAGCTTTCATTTGGTATATAATTCATGTTTTTCCGTTATCTGTATTTTTTCTAAATGTTCAAAATGTTCGTACCATTGCTCGTCAATGAGAAGGGAACTTCTCTCTAATGTTGTAGAATTTTGAATATTGTTCATAAAATACTTAACACAGAAGCTTGGACTTCATATCAAACAGAAGACACTGTAGAATTATATCTGTGGTAAAAATTTCAACTTTCTAGCTTAACGGAAAGTATTTTAAAAAATAGGAAAACGTCCTATATTTTTGGTGAATTGGTGAAGTACGTTTGTTTTTCCTTTTTGCAGTTGTGGTGTTTGGTATTTTACATAAGTTTGCAAATACTGTATGTATGAACTTCGGATATGTTTTATATCTAATTAAAATATGAAGCTTTGTTTTTTGATGTGAAAGAAATTTAAACGGTTCTTTTAAAGTTATAGATTAACAACAAACTAGAAGATGAGAAATTATATATTCCAATACTCTTAAAATATGTTCAAAAAACAAACTTCACCAATTCACCCAGGCCAGAGACAAATATAGGACGTTTTCCTATTTTTAAAAATACTTTCCGTTAAGCAAGAAACTTGAACGTTCTACCACAGATATAATTTTATAGTATCTTCTGTTTGATATAAAGCTCCATTGTCTGTGTTAAGTATTTTATGAACAATATTCAAAATTCTACAACATTAGAGAGAAGTTCCCTTCTCATTGACGAGCAATGGTACGAACATTTTGAACATTTAGAAAAAATACAGATAACGGAAAAACATGAATTATATACCAAATGAAAGCTTATGAAATTGTTAATAACATATGTACACGATGTCTTTAAAAAAATGCGTAGTTTTGAAGCTATAAGCCATTTTCTTCTATAAACAAATATTGATATATATTATTAGATGTATTGGTGCGTAGTATCGCTGTATATTTTTACGAGTTGTGCCGTATTTTGACCCGCCCGCAACGATTTTTTGAAAATGTCGGACTACAGTATATCATATTCACTTGTGATATTATTTTATAAAAGAAATACCAAATGTTTTTTTCCGTGTTTCGAGACTCTTATCCAAACACTTGGGAAATTGCTCGAAGAGCTAAAAACACTCGCCTACGGCTCGTGTATTGTTACGCTTTTTTCTTTTTTCTTTTAGTCTCGCAATTTCCCGCGTGTTTGGATCAGAGTATCCAAACACGGAAAACCATTTGGTGTTTCTTTAATCCAAAATAACTAACCATCCAAATATCGCTGTATATTTGTACTCATTTGTAGCGTTATTTGGACAGTTTTTAATGCAGTTGTATAATAAGGTGGGATATTAAGAATTGTGAAACCCCGCTTCAGGGGAATAAGGCCTGAAACCAAGAAGTAGATATTTTAACAAGTTACAGATGATGCAGAAACTTGAACTATACTATCAAATGAAAGTTTATGAAATTTTTAACAACATACATACATGCTGTATTTCAACAATGCGTCGTTTGGAAGTTATTGCTGTTTATTAGCTATCTCTGGCCAAGGGGGTGAAGCTGACGCTTGCGCTAGGAAAATGTGCGGGAAAACCACGAATATTTGGTGTTCTGTGACGTCACTCAGCAGCGTGCCATTGACTTCGGCCTCACCCCCCTGAAAAAATAGATGCGCGAGGCAACATGCGCGGGGACATTTACATCAAAGGTTGCGACACGGAGTCGGACTTCTGGTTGAGTATCGTCTATTCTGTCGCTCGGCGGAACAAGTTTAATTTGGATTTTTTCGTATTAATCGAGGAAAAAACGGCTCCTATATAGTATGTGGCCTATATAAGTGTCATTTTATTAATGCATTATGAGGAAATAACTCGTAATCATTTGTCACATTTTTCTTGACATGCTGTTTAATACACGGACAAGTTTCGAACATGATAAGTTTTTTCTTTATAAGTTACAAGTTTCCTTGTTTAAAAGCAAGCCTTACGTGTCAAGGCAAAACTTGCAACGTTTCAATCCTAATGTCAAATTGAGATTTGCCAAATAAAACTTGCTCGTATATATACCAGTATGCAGTAATCGTATTTTACCTCTTTTCTGCCGTTTTTTGGGGTCTCTGTTTGTTCGGTTTCCGACGAGTGGACAGAGTCTTTGGGTATAACATCGACAAGGAAGCCTTAGCAGTGGTCGCATTCACGTCTCGGGTAACGTAACCGGTGCAATTGATAGAAAAGTTTGTCATGGAAACAAAAATATCACCTTTCATGTACCCAATTTCGCCATTATAATCAACAAATTTTCTTTTTTCTTTGGAAAAATAACCTTGTGATGCTTTGGGATGGTCTTAGACGCAGCACCTTCTAAACGTTCGACTGACTCATAACTGAGCGTTTCATTTTGAATTTCCATAATGTCGTCGATGTTAAAATTTATGTCATCCATGAGGGCGTTTTCTACTATTCCTTCCATTACTTTGCAAATCGAACGCGGCGATTTCAGGTCTACTGATGAACTACCTGAGAAAAAATCTCTTTAGAAAAACAGTTAAAATATCATAAAGTAACTCGCCTTTCACTGTTTTTCACTTCGTTTCATCCTTCTTTCATACTTTATCCGATTCATCAATTTAAAAATTGTACATTTTTTCAACAGCCTTTGACCATCTGTGTTGTCAACACAGCGTTTCGTTATTTACACTTGCGAAATGGGTTTATTGTTGATCATATCGAAAACAATATCCGCAGCGCTGATATATCGCTATCTAGGAATACGTTGCTGCTCCTTTCTGTTGGTGGAAGGGATGACGTTTCATCACAACTTTCAAAAGGGCAAGGCATCTGTTCTCTAGAATCTGCTGACACTCTTTCCAGTCGCTGTTCCAGAGATTCACACATTTCTGGTGGCAAGTCTTGGGGCTGAGATTTCGCTGAAATTTGCTGGCGTAGTTCTTTCTTCAGGTGGTCATATACTCTTCTTGGTGACATGCCAAAGAGCTGGGGATCCAATGCTCTCTTTTCCCGGACAATGTCAAGCGTAATTGTTTTTCTTTCAATCTCTTCTTTGAACGTTTCTTGCACTTTCTTTATATCTTGAAGAGTCCACGGTAATCTTTCCTTGCATGAAAGAGGCTTTTTCTCGCCTACGACTGATTCGTTAGAAGACCCTTAACAATTCTTATTTCTTTGGTTGGACCAGTTTCTTCGTTTCGCATAATATTACCAAGTTTCGTTGACGCTTCCACACAAGTTTTGGTTTTCTCTTGCAAAAGATAATATTTCTTTGCAGTGACTTCGTTGTGCACCATCAATCCTGCACGTTTTCCACTGAGCTCGGGATTGGTTGCGTGAACCATAGAAACTGCAGCCTTACAGAAGGAGGTTGACGTTATTTTTACTTGAACTTCAGCTTTCTTGAAAACAGATCTGGACAGCCTTGTTAATTTGGGCAGATGCCATTTTTTTGCCATTCCAAGACAAAAAAACGGGCCCGTCTGTGAGGTTGTCACTTGGGCTCGCACACGGTTGACAAAAATTGCCAACCAACCCATCAACTTGTTGCTGAGAACAACGTAGGCTGGCCCATGAATGTGCATCGTCTTGTGCTTCATAACAACTATGATCCAATTTTCCTTTTCCCTACGCATGTTTCTGTACTCATCCATTGTCATGTAGGATAGTACACCAGGTCGATTGGCGTTGTCAATAACAATTTGTGCAAAAAGGAAATCTCTTATCAAAGTATAGTCACTTTGCGTTACTTGGACAGGTGATGTTGGGTCGGAATATTGGCCAAGCAACTTCACTGCTTCCCGAGCAGCCTCACTTTTTTCACTTTTTTCGAAAATCTGGATGTCTGTCAGAGTGAGTTGGTTAGCAAAATCCTCTTCCAGCTTTTGCCAGCGACACGTGCAAGATTCCCTTTTGTAGGACAGCGACCACATCTGCACTTTCTCCCTCATTGCTGTGACATGCTGCGGATCGAAACGAATTTCGGGTGGCTCGTCACATAAAAGAAAGGGGGGAAAATGACGGAGGCTCATCAAATACGACTTTTTTGTTCCCACCTCATATTTTTTAGCTTTGACATATGGTAAAAGGGTACACCTAACAAGTTGGATGTCAAGAAGTAAGTGGAGGTCACACGTTTCGTCGACAACCTTAAGGATGGTTGCAAGTTGGGCGCAGTGTTGTTTGGCAGTTTTCTTGTCTCTCTTTCCTCCATCTGGTGACTGCAACCAGTTGTTAAATTGATGTAGAATTGGATCTTTACTTGCATCCTGCTTTCCCATAGTCACCTTGGTCAGACAGGGGTGGTTGAAAATAAGCTTTGTGAGATGCTTCATCGCTTGCTTCGTCTTGACTTTCATTACTACATTTTGAAGATTTTCCAGAACATTCACTGGAAGATTCGTTACTGGAAATGTTATCCATATAATTAGCACTGCTTTCCCCAAGATCTGCGGCATTGTTTCGTGCATCAGATTTTTTCTTTTTGAGATACTCTTCTTTCCATCGAATCATCGGAGCCTTTGGATTGGGAACATGAGACGCTGTTGACATAGCCTTACTATATGCGCTGGACGATTTGTTCATTTTGTGAACTTTTTGTAAATGGGCAGGCAAACGGCGAACAATCGAGTGACATTTACTCATGGGGCAACGACGACGGCGGTGGTAATCTTTCTTTTTCTTCTTTGTTGAAGTATCGTTTTCAGCGGGAGATTTCCGTTTCCTAATATTAAACTTTAGCAAGACCGTTTGGGCCTGTTCTTTTGTCCAGTTATGTGTACTTTGCGCATGTGACGAGGAATATGGATAACTTCCGAAGAGCACCACGGAAAAGGGCACGAAATACTGCGCCTTCCTTTTGAATCTTGATGGATCTTGATGTTGTTTGTTGTTTGCTTCAAAACAAAAACAAAGACATACGGATTTTAAGTTTTGCATGGTGAAAAGATATTTAGATTAATTGATTGCGGATACAACATGTATAAAATCAACAATTTAATTGCTGTACTTTCACAAACCGGATATTCCACTTCGACCGATTGTGGTGACATCACGAGGTTCGCCAACATACGCCCTTGCTAAGCATTTAACTGGAGTACTGAAATCACAAGTGGGAAACTCCGAGCACTATGTACACAATTCTGCGAGTCTTATCTCAGAATTGAATGAAGTCCAACTACAAGAACAAGACATCCTTGTAAGTTTTGATGTTGTTAACTTGTCTACGAACGTTCCCGTTGCATGACGAAGCTTGCGAAATCGTTAAGCAAAAACTACAAGATGACATTACTTTAAAAGAACGAACAGACCTATCCGCGCTGATGGAATTTACGATTTATTTAAACTTAGTTTGTCTTTCCTCAACCTTTTTTCAACAGCGTGAAAACTTCTACGAGCAAACCGAAGGAGCAGCAATGGGCTCACCTCTCCCCTGTGATAGCTAATACCTATATGGAACACTTAATTAAAACTCTTGAACTCTCTAACCTAAACCAACGTTGTGGCGCAGATACCGTTGACGACATCCTTTCTATTTGGTCCCATGGAGAAGAAAAACTACAAACCTTCCTGAAACATCTCAACAACCAGGCTCCTACCATCAAGTTTACCATGGAAAGACAGAATGAACAACAATCTTTACCATTCTTAGACAAACTACTGCAAAAGAAACCAGATGTAACACTAGGACACGCTGTATATGGGAAAGCAAGTCACACAGACTGTTCCTAAACTTTTGCTCCTTCCACCATCCGAAAAATAAGTCTTCGATGTGCAAGACCCTTGCACACCGTGCACATGTTATGTGTAAACCGGACGCTCTCAACGACGAACTCAACCACTTACATCACGTGTTATAAGTCAGTGGTTTTGGGGAAAATAAAATTTTCTTAATTCGACCTCAACCGAATCATTCTGATCAACAGTTTCACATCTTCAGTCTGCCTGTTTTGCATCGGTCCTTTGTCTACTAGAGCTCCAAAAAGAAACTCCACAATATAATGTTCTCACATAGAGATAAACCAGACAAACAGAAATAACCTGTCGTGTTGTACCGCATTCCTTGTAAGTGCGGCCTAGTCTACATTGGATAACAAGATAACAAGGGAAATACCAGACACAGAGATTTATGCACGCGCTGTCCACACTAATTTTTTCTAGGATTGTCTGAAAATATGACTAAGTAGAAATGCCAAATTTAAGCGTTTATAATTGACCTAAGACGGCGCATAATAGGGTTGTTGGTTTAACTGAGATCATAAGACGTATGTTCGTGTTCTTTCTATCGTATTTATTTGTGATAAAAGAGGCCTATTGTTTTCAATGTTAAGTGGTATTCATGCTGTCAGCAGTGACGTCTATTAGAACGAACGTGTTTGATTAGACGAACCGGCGTGTCATGAGACTATATATTGAAATAGAAATGAAGCTATGCAAAGAGCTTATACCTTATGAACATTACATGCGAGACATTATGGTTACGTAGCTAATGACGTTTTTAATAGTTTAATGGATCACTGAGGTCGGCCGGAAGTTCGACGGTACACATTTGTGCACCGTTTGTTTAAAGAATACACAAGCAATTCATTTTACTCTCACAGTACACAGCTGTGTGTACCGTTGAATTTATTTATCCCACAACTCAAGCAAATAAAATAATTAACGTTCAGAAAATATTTATAAGAGTACATGGTGTTGTTACGTATGCGTAACTTACTTAAACAGACGGGATCGGAGTAACAATTTACATTAATTTAGTATTTCAGCTTTATTCCTTTCCGACTTAATATAGTTGCAATGCGCTTAGGCATACTTTGGATTGTGCGGTCAATGAGGTCAACACTCAAGTTATCCAAACACCGAAAGACTCTGTCCTGAAAAGCCTGAAATGGCTCATTTCTTATACGCAAATGTATCGCTTCTTCTTCTAGCTGTTTTTTTACGATATGGAAAATATTTTCGATTGGATTTAAGTCAGGGGATCGCGCCGGTATTCGATGTTGAGTGCATTCAATATCTTGTAATCTGATAACGCAATTCTACTATTTTGACAAGGGCAATTTGTGACGGAATTAATTAGCATCTTAAACCAAAGTCATCACCAGAAAAGTAAACGAGCACAAAATAGTCATTAAGTTGTGAAGACAAAAAAATGCGACCTGAAAAGACCGTCACTACAAAAACTTCTTATCCTATAGATTCGTGGTTAAAGCTCACTAAACAGTGAATTTGTTCACGAAAGCCATTGTCACGTTTGAAATATTACATCGGAAGCCTTGTGATAAGAGAAATTTCCAAATGTTTTATCTTGTTTTTTCTCAGACAATCCTGGCCAAAATTATGTGGACAGTCCACTCTAAACAAACAAATTGATGTTCATACATATTCTTTCCCCCCATTCCGCCCCCCGTCCCCCTTTTCAATGTTGCATCTCACAATACATTTTTATCAAGTCCAGTTCATTCATTTATCAACATTGAAAGGGGGGATGGGGGCCAAGGGGCCTATTTTTTGCAAGATAACAAGGGAAATACCAGACACAGAGATTTATGCACGCGGTGTCCACACTTATTTTTTCCAGGATTGTAGGTTCAAACCATGTGAGTCTCAGTAGCTCAATGGTTAGAGCGTCTCAATGGCAATGAGGAGGTTGTGGGTTTGAGTCAAGCTTGGAAACTTAGAAATTTTTTTGAGTAAAGTAGCTTGCAGAACATTTACCATCGTACACACAATTCTCATATCCAAGCAGCTAACATACATCTTTTCTTTTAAAAGAAATACTGATTGACTAAATACTGGGTTTCTTACTTTTAGGCAAATTCACTCAAAGCTCACAGTAGTAGATAGTACATAGATTGTACATAGATCGTTCACTTTATTTCACAGAACCCAATTGGCTGATTGCTAATTCAATATACATGTATACCAAAAATACATAACGTGTTAATAAAGTGTGAAAGTGCATTATTTGCATAAACGTGAGAAAAAAATAGAACAAAGAGTTTGGCTGCACTCCAAGTCACTCTATTTCTGGCAAATATGTTACAGTTGACACCTCACCATTTCAAAACAGTCAAATGTATAGATTGAAGCATAGAAGAAAGCTGAAAACTACCCAGTACCCAACAGTGATCGAATGTTGAGTTCACTGTTCAAGATCCAGTTTAACAAGAAATATTAAATATTGGATTTTAAGTTTATACACAGGCAAACATGTCCAAAACATACATGCTCCAGAAATTTCAGACTTAAATAAAATGGGGAGACGAGTGGCCCAGATCTGGTTAAAAGAAGCCATCGAAATTTCCCCCCATAGCAAATGTGGTGGTACCTTCACAGTTTCGGCGTAAGCGAATAACTCTTAAACCAGATCTGGGCCACTTCTATTTTTCTTGGGCCAGCAAGAAGATAGAATGAGCTTCATTTTGATATATATGAAAGCCGGTTAATATATCATCGAAATATCTCCCCCAAAACCATCGCGACGAATTTAAGTGTTCTATTTTTAGCGCCCTGTGTAATTGACAGTTTGGGCGTCTCGCTTTAAAAGCGAATAACTCTTGAACCAGATCTGGGCCACTTGTAATTTTTCTTAGGCCAGCAAGATAGAATGAGCTTCATTTTGATATATAGGAAAGCCGGTTAAAATTAAAAGTAGCCATCGAAATTTCCCCCCCAAG
>JAWNZC010000210.1:0-12500 GCA_035771165.1 Paragorgia papillata | reverse complement strand
TCTCTCTCTCTCTCTCTCTCTCTCTCTCTCTCTCTCTCTCTCTCTCTCTCTCTCTCTCTCTCTCTCTCTCTCTCGATCTCTCTCTCTCTCTCGATCTCTCTCTCTCTCTCGATCTCTCTCTCTCTCTCGATCTCTCTCTCTCTCTCTCGATCTCTCTCTCTCTCGATCTCTCTCTCTCTCTCGATCTCTCTCTCTCTCTCTCGATCTCTCTCTCTCTCTCGATCTCTTTCTCTCGATCTCTCTCTCTCTCTCTCTTCTCTCTCTCTCTCTCTCTCTCTCTCTCTCTCTCTCTCTCTCTCTCTCTCTCTCTCTCTCTCTCGATCTCTCTCTCTCTCGATCTCTCTCTCTCTCTCGATCTCTCTCTCTCTCTCTCTCTATCTCTCTCTCTCTCTCTCTCGATCTCTCTCTCTCTCTCGATCTCTCTCTCTCTCGATCTCTCTCTCTCTCGATCTCTCTCTCTCGCTCGATCTCTCTCTCTCTCTCGATCTCTCTCTCTCTCTCTCTCTCTCGATCTCTCTCTCTCTCGATCTCTCTCTCTCGATCTCTCTCTCTCTCGATCTCTCTCTCGATCTCTCTCTCGATCTCTCTCTCGATCTCTCTCTCGATCTCTCTCTCGATCTCTCTCTCGATCTCTCTCTCGATCTCTCTCTCGATCTCTCTCTCGATCTCTCTCTCGATCTCTCTCTCGATCTCTCTCTCTCTCGATCTCTCTCTCTCTCTCTCGATCTCTCTCTCTCTCTCGATCTCTCTCTCTCTCTCGATCTCTCTCTCTCTCTCGATCTCTCTCTCTCGATCTCTCTCTCTCTCTCTCTCTCTCTCTCTCTCTCTCTCTCTCTCTCTCTCTCTCTCTCTCTCTCTCTCTCTCTCTCTCTCTCTCTCTCTCTCTCTCTCTCTCTCTCTCTCTCGATCTCGATCTCGATCTCTCTCTCTCGATCTCTCTCTCTCTCTCGATCTCTCTCTCTCTCTCGATCTCTCTCTCTCTCTCTCGATCTCTCTCTCTCTCTCGATCTCTCTCTCTCTCTCTCGATCTCTCTCTCTCTCTCTCTCGATCTCTCTCTCTCTCGATCTCTCTCTCTCGATCTCTCTCTCTCTCCTCTCTCTCTCTCTCTCTCGATCTCTCTCTCTCTCTCTCTCTCTCTCTCTCGATCTCTCTCTCTCTCTCTCTCTCTCTCTCTCTCTCTCTCTCTCTCTCTCTCTCTCTCTCTCTCTCTCTCTCTCTCTCTCTCTCTCTCTCTCTCTCTCTCGATCTCGATCTCGATCTCGATCTCTCTCTCTCGATCTCTCTCTCTCTCTCGATCTCTCTCTCTCTCTCGATCTCTCTCTCTCTCTCGATCTCTCTCTCTCTCGATCTCTCTCTCTCTCTCGATCTCTCTCTCTCTCTCGATCTCTCTCTCTCTCTCGATCTCTCTCTCTCTCTCGATCTCTCTCTCTCTCTCTCTCTCTCTCTCTCTCTCTCTCTCTCTCTCTCTCTCTCTCTCTCTCTCTCTCTCTCTCTCTCTCTATAGAGGCAGAATAGGGACATTTGGTAACCTTTTGTCTCTACCCTCACAATTCCTTACGGTTTTATTGGATTTTATCAATCTTTTGCGGATACGTTCCTCGTTACGCAATGTTGTCGCACACGTTATTCGAGTGGATTCCTCCAAATAGATAGTGAGCTAGAGCTGCGTCTTTGCTCCATGGGTTACAAAAGTGCCTCACTCAGTGACAAGCTTTTGAAAGTCGTAAAAACGTCGAAATTTCGATGGGAACCTTTTCTACCTATATATTAGTGCTTTACAATGCGTTCCCTTCATTGCCACTATGCCTAATTCTCTTGGTTTGAGCCAGCAAAAATTTTCAAGTCGGTTTGTTACTAGCGTACCTCATGTATGGATGAAAATTTGAGGCGACGCAGAAGCATATATCAATGTCGAATTCTAGGTCTTCTCTTTAATAAAATCGTTTGAAACTTTAACCAAGGGTGAAGCTTCCTTATGGGTACATCATATTAAAATTTCAGAGCGATAGCTTCCTTCGTTCAATTTTATGATACATATTCTTGAGAAAAACCAAGGTTACAAAAACGCCATGCGCTAGAAAATCATAACTTTTTATTTTTTATTCGTAAACTCGAGAGAATAAGTAACTAAAGCTTGACATGGAGAGTACCAGTGTATGCAAGTTTGCACGCCAGGTTTGGAGGATTCAGATATATTTTAGCCATAGAAATTTCGAAATATTCCCCGGCGCTGTGCTACGACAAGATCATGCGATATTATATATAGTGTGCTGAGCCATCCGTTAAGTTTACTGAAATAAGCTTGCACTCTAATAAGCCTGCTCTCTAAAAATGCATGAGTAACAAGTATCAAAAATGCGCATGTTTGCTGCTTGTTACTGTTGTTAGTACCCCACCGATGGTCTGATGATGCCCAAATACTTACGGGCTCGAAGAACTAGGTGTTTTCGATGATATGATAGCTACAGTGTGCAGTGCTTCTTGCTATGTCATAAGTGCTGTTGCGTGTTACAGGCATGAGCAGGATTAAGATTTTCTTTCACCAAAATAAAACCTTGGACGGTTATCCAAACAAAGCGAAACCACATGCGACCACATGCGCTTTTGCGCTACGCGTTCAAGATTTGGAGAAGAAAGACTGGGCACGAGTAGGATTGTAAATCTCTAAACAGCGTGCTCTGGCTTTGTGCTCTGTCCGAAAACGAAAACCATCCATCCAGTTGTTCATATTTATGCAAAATGTAAGTACGGGAAGTTGTGTTTGGAGTTGCTGACTGCGTCTTTTTAACTATTAAGGTATGTAAACACTTTTCATGAGTCATAAATAATTCATAACTAAGGGTATTGAATAATTTATGTCAAAATCTGTGCACACTGTGTGTATTATTTAGTTACAATATATATTTTATATCATATTTATATGTTTTATACACGAACAGTGCACATATGCATGTACTTAGTTTTAATCATTTTCATAAATATATAAACGGCCCAACAGTACGGCCCAAAATATACTAATTGAAATACACATATAGCCCATATCACATAACTAAGTATTTGACAATCATTATGTTGGACCCGAAGATGGTCATGTTTTTTCATGTGATAATAATTTCTTAGTTTAAATTGAGTAATTTTTTATTGTTTAAAGAAATGTGGAGTTTGCAATGTGACCTCGCCTATCCAAAGAAGTTCCCAAATGAAACCAGAAATATTGGCATTGTTTTTAAAACTACAATTTTTTATAGAAGAAGTGAGTACTATTTCAATTTTTAAAATATATATAACATTTCTTTTCTTTCTTCTTTTTTTCTTTTTCAAATATAAAAAATAAATCTCAATATAAATTATAACTTATTTAATTGTTGTATTCTAAGCCAAATGCTCTTATTTGGGTACACTGTACATAAAAATTCTTTGTGATATTTTTATGTGCAATATATATGCAACTGGAATTTTACTGTGCATATAGGTCCAAACAAGTATCCGAGAGGGAATACTGGTGCTTCATGAAGAACAAGGTGCCACAGTGACACACTACTCCTTGAGTATATGTGGATCGAGAGTTGTTGATTGAATGATATTTGATTCACAAAAATACTGCTATAGCTAGGCAATCTGAGTCACTAGCCAAAAATATATGTTGGTGACAGGTGTTGAAGCACCAGTGTTTCTTCTACAATCATTATGGCACTGGAAGAAAAGAATAGCTAATAAACTCTTAATTACTTTCTTCATACATGTAGCAAGGTAAAGGGGAATTTAAGGCTGAGTGGAGTGAGACAGATACATTTCAGCATGTCAATGTCACCGTGACTTTGGAAAATGAGGTGAGACATTGTGCTTGATGATTATACAGTACAGTACAGTACAGTACATGTACTTCCCATGTGGCAGTGGTATAACACAGCCTAAAGATAATCAAAATGTTGCAACATTTTTCAACCAATATTACCTATATACATGTATTTAAACAATACTATTGCCACTTATGATTTTAAATAAGCCCATCGTAGTAAGCACCATGAGAACATGACTCAAGAAAAATCTATAAAGTTTAATGTCTAATAAGTTATGTTGCTACTCAATGACATACAACATTATCAGAGTGACTTAGTAGATACAAGTTCTAAGTATGTATGTTAGTCACTCTGACTGATGATGTTGCATGATAACAGGCCACTTAAGTAGCCACATAATTATTGCTATTTATTTACTAAAACATAATACAAAAATATGCTAAATTACATATGATCATTATAGATTGGGTCCCCTTCGAGCTTTAACCCAGATGTTAGTCCATTACGCCACTGCCATGTTGGGTGGCCGCTTTCGCCATGCCAAATGTTTCAATTTAAATTTTCCAGCATTCCTGCCAACTTTTTTGTCACAAACTTATCAAAATTTTATAGATACAGACACAGTATATATATATAATGGATACTGTATTATCAATACATGTATTCAATATTATTATACAATGCTGATACAATCTCGACTGTGATTGGCTAAAAACCTACAGATAATTCTTGATGTCTGTAGCTATGACGCGCTGCCCAGCGGTTTAAACAAAACAAACATGGCGGCCGTCCTTAGGAGTGAAGATCAGAAGCGGATTAATCCGGTGGATTTGGCATGTTTTGTTGAAAAAAAAACAAGCGAGCTACACATACATCTGTTAGAGTTTAAAGCAGTGTTTGAAGGAGAAAATTGTATTTGAAAGTGAAAAAAGTTAGCGAACCTCGAACTGAAGACGGTATGAATATTTACTATTTTTACCTAACTTTGTAAAAAACTTTCTAAAGGCTTCTACATTTATAATTGTATAATAAAACAATTATTGAATTTGGTTATCGCATGATATCAAGAATTATCAAGGCCTCTGTTTGTGTTATCCGCCTCAGCCTTCGGCTTCGGGCAGATAACACAAGCCTCGGCCTTGATAATTCTTGATATCATGCTCAACCTCATCCAATAATTGTATAATATGCACATAGATTATTCACTATAAAATACTGTATTTCATGCTTTTAATTAACTTTTGACACATTCAATTTGAATGAGATATTTTAAAAAAAAGGAAGACATGCATGTTTTCTAAACTTAAATTACATGTGATTAAGAATTTTAATCAAAGTATTGTATTAAAAATGTTAAAGTATTTTGTTGATGATCTGTGCTTGCAAGGAGCAGAGTCGTACCACTTGCACCAAGTTACAAGTATTGCTACAGTATCAGGTTTACAGTCATATATTTTTAAAGAATCCTTATACAATATACCGTACTATATCAACACAGTACTGGACCAATGAGGGATGGCCCTTACTGGACCTCTAGGGAGAACAGTTAGCTATTAACTGATAGCTAGGGCTATCCAGTATAAATAAGATTAGTTTAGTTTAGTTTAGTTCGGTAACTATTGAGAAATACAGTTTTCCAGAAATTCAGCAACCTTTATGAAAACAAGAGGTGATATCAGACATACTATAATGCTACTCTGGTTTGTAAAATTTATGAATGTAACTTAAAGAAGTTACACTTCACAACCCAATGTTTCAACACTCCTATCTAGTGTTTTCATCAGGGGTGATCTGAGTGCTGTAAAAACTGACAAAATGTCAGTTTGGAACATGTTTAAAAGAGCAACAAAAAGCAGTCATCCTTTCAAAAAAGGATAATTCTGCTTTGTTGGAGCACACATGCCAAACAAATCACATGATTGGGTGATAATTTTAGAATTATACCATGCAATCATGTGATTTGTTTGAAATTATCACCCAATCGACGACAGTACCATCAAAGACTTGTCTGCAAGCTTGCGGGCACACAAGCTCCTCTGAATCGTGATGGTGGATTAGTGCCAGAAACTTATTTGCATCTTATTAGACGATGATGTCACCACCCAACGTCGAGCATAAAAGGATCGAAACTCGTTACATTGCTCAGATCACCCCTTATGACGACACTAGACAGGAGTGTTGAAACATTGGGTTGTGAAGTGTAACTTCTTTAAGTTACATTCATAAATTTTACAAACCGGAGTAGCATTATTAATATTGTCTGATATCACCTCTTGTTTTCATAAAGGTAGCTGAATTTCTGTAAAACTGTATTTCTCAATAGTTACTGAACTAAACTAAACTAAACTAATCTTATTTATACTGGATAGCCCTAGCTATCAGTTAATAGCTAACTGTTTCTCCCTAGAGGTCCAGTAAGGGCCATCCCTCATTGGTCTGTAAAAATATGTTTAGTGTGTTGATATATGGTATAATTATTGTATAAGGATTCTTTAAAAATATGACTGTAAACCTAATACTGTAGCAATACTTGTAACTTGGTGCAAGTGGTATGACTCTGCTCCTTGCAAGCACAGATCATCAACAAAATACTTTAACATTTTTAATACAATACTTTGATTAAAATTCTTGATCACAAGTAATTTAAGTTTAGAAAACATGCATGTCTTCCTTTTTTTTTAAATATCTCATTCAAATTGTTACGTTCATAAATTTTACAAACCAGAGTAGCATTATAGTATGTCTGATCCTTTACCTGGTTGCCGTGAACTTGTATGTTGCTTAAGGCTTTGCAAGATGGTTATTCACTTAAACCTAGACATTTTTCTGAGTTTGAATAGGTTTTATTTGAATTATCTGAGGTTTAAACCTGTATTCGCTCAGGTTGCCTTAAGAAAAGTGTAGTTCATCATTTCTCTGAAGGCGAGCTACATGTACTGTATGCAAACACAAGTAAAAAGCTCAGATAATAAAAATATAACATGGTGAAACTCAGAAAAATGTCTGTAATATACAGCTTCAAGATACTACAAGAAAATTTAAAGGTTTAAAGAAATGAAAGTTGATCGATGCAATTAGAAATGAGACCAAATATATTTTGCACTGAAAGTAACTGGTGACCCTTATCTATAATCCAGGTTGCTATACAAGTTAAGCCTCATTCAAGCATTAATGTCTGAACTTGCCTTATCCTGACTGGCCTATGCTGTATATATATATAACTTAAATCATTCAATTCTGTTTAGAGTTTGAAGGAGACTGTTGATAGTATCCTCAATGATATGGAAGTTCTACTAAATGAAGGCAATGAGGTGAAAGATAAGGAACAAACAGTACTGACAAAGGAAGAAAATGTTGTTGATGATGTCAAAGAGAAAGATGATGAGGAGAGAAAGTACAAGGCTGAATGTGATGGAGACCCTAGAGAGGTAAGAATATTCTGAATGAGCTGAGTGTATTGACTCTTATCAAAACAGCTAAAATATACTTTATATAATGATATATATTCATATATATATATATATATATACATATATACATACATACATCAATACATACATACATACATACATACATACATACATACATACATACATACACACACACATACATACACGCATACATACATACATACATACATACATACATACATACATACATACATACATACATACATACATACATACATACATACATACATACATACATACATACATACATACATACATACATATATTTAACAAATAGATTCCATTTTGCCGTTGTCTGTTTAGTTATACATGTAGAATGCACACATGACATCACAACGTGGTGAGAACAAAAAAGTGAGTGGCCCACGAGACGCAGTCAAGTGGGTCGCTGATGTTCTTACCACGTTGTTACGTCTTCTGTGCAGCTATAACTGAACAGACAACAAAAAATGGATTCTGTTTGTTTTATACAATACAAGAATTTAAAAGGTTTCAAAACTTTTGCCGGATTTTTGGGCATGAAGAAGGAAAAAAGCAAGTCAGCTGACGTGATCTGACGTGTCCATGTGTCTGTCCTCTAACAGATCATAGCCAACAACCGATGAAAACATGCATAGCAAGCATATATATATATAAGTGAGTTTTGGTTCACGAAATGTTAGAGTGCTCAATACCATATATAGATAGAGCAAAATACGAAGCATGAAGTATAGTTACCTTAAAGTCTTCGCTACCAGAGGTTTCACCCTAAACAGGATCATCAGGCGATGGTGAAAAGTCATCAGGCGACCGATATTTTTCAGTCGCCTGATGATCCCGTTTAGGGTGAAACCTCTGGTAGCGAAGACTTTAAGGTAACTATACTTCATGCTTTGTATATTTATATATATATGTAGTAAATAGTATAGTATAGTATATGTATATAGAATAGTACTCAAACTGTTATATTAGTACAGTATATTGTAGTGTAGTATAGTGCAGTGCAGTGCGTGTAGTGTAGTGTAGTGTAGTGTAGTGTAGTGTAGTGTAGTGTAGTGTAGTGTAGTGTAGTGTAGTGTAGTGTAGTGTAGTGTAGTGTAGTGTAGTGTAGTGTAGTGTAGTGTAGTGTAGTGTAAAACACGATAAGGATATTTACTGTGTACTCAATTTCAAATCATTCTTGTGGGAACTTGCTTCAGGCACGTTCTTCCATCTGATTAGAACTACTTCCCTTGCCAATTAAATTAATTCCCAGTTCGTTGTAGCAAAGAGGTCCAGTTTTGAACATCGATACAATGTTATTTATGTTATGTTATTCTGTATTATGTTATGTTAAATTGTTAAATATCATATATATTACCATGAGAACAAGTAAAAAAAATGTCAACAGGTAACCAACACTTGTGTAATACGGTTTGTTCTTGTTTTTTACAGACCGAAAAGCATCACATCTGATGAATTGCTCACATTACGTCGTACGGAGTATGCTTGTTCAGCTATAGAAGGTGAGTCCGTCAGTGATTCTGATAGCGATGTGCAATCGAGTGGAAGTAGCTGGAGACGTCCGTCTGGGGGTGATGATTCGACTTCCCAGAAATCTGACAGTCAAGATGTTGACAGTGCAATGGGGGTGAGACAGAGGAAGAGTGCAACAAAAACGGAGGAGCCAGAAAGTGGTTAAGAAAGGTTCAAATTATAGAAAAAAAGAGGCAAAACTTGAGAACCTGGATCAAGTCTTAGAAAGTGACAAGGAATGTGAGAAAACTAAATTAGTTTCATCGCTTGGACCTCAAGCAGTGAAAACAAGGCGCAGTGTTCCATGTCCAATGCCATCGTGCTCTTCAAATGTCATCCATCTTCCTCGACACATGCATACTGTACATAAATGGACAAAAGAAGCAGCCAGTAAGGTATTGTTGAAATATAACATCAGAAAGCGAAAAAATCCGGAATCATCTGAACACTCTAAGGATGATAAAGAAGCTAGCAAATCCCCAAACAAAGAAAAGAAAAGAATGAAAGATTACCACCGCCGTCGTAGTTGTCCGGTCGATAAGTGTCATTCAATCGTTCGCCGTTTGCCCGCTCATTTGCAGAAAATTCACAAGATGAGCAAGTCGTCTCAAACTTATAGTCAGGCCTTGTTAACAGCACCTTACGTTCGTGATGGAAAGCATTGCATGATTCGATTAAAAGAGTTTATCACGAAAAAGAGACAATCTGAAGCAGCAAAAGGTCTCACAGACTCGGATAGAGAAGGAGATCTAATGGAACATTCCTTAGAAGCTCCCGTGCAGCCCATGGAGGATTATGTTGCAAATCTATCGGAAGATTCTTTGGAGGATCCCATGGAAGGTCCTGATGATGGTGCGGTGGAAAATGTTGTAGACAGCCCAGTAGAAGATTCCATTAGAAACCCTATTTTCAGGCAATTTGAAAACTGGTTACTGTCTCCAGATGGCGGAAAACGAGACGCAAAGACTGCGAAACAACATCGCAGCCAGCTTACCATCCTCCTTGATGTCGTCGATGAAACGTCTGATGTCCAGTCTCTCCTTGACATGAAACGTATTCGACAACCATTTTTAGACTATGTCAAGTTTAAAAAATATGAAGCTGCAACTATCAAGTCGTATTTGATGAGTCTCCGTCATTTTTTTTCATTCCTTCTGTCTGATGAACCAGAGGAAGTTTCCTTCAACCCCCAGAAAGGAGCAGCGTTGAGAGAGAAAGTACACATGTGGTCACTCTCATACAAGAGGGAATCCTGCACACGGCGGTGGGCGAAATTGGAAGAGGATTCTAGGAACAAACTTACCCCTGCTGACATCCAGTGTTTCGAGAAGAGCGAAGCGTCTCGGGAAGCAGTGAAGCTTCTGGGGCAATATTCCGACCCTGTTTGCTCCTGTGGAAGTGATCCAGAGTGCTTTATACGCTGGTGAGAGATTTTCTGTTTTTCACAAATCTTCATCGATAACGCGAATCGACCAGGTGTGTTGTCTTGTATGACGATAGAAGAGTTTAAAAGAATGCAGTGGGAAGACGAAGAGTGGGTAGTAGCGGTCATGGAGCACAAGACTGTGCATATTCATGGTCCAGCTTATGTTGTCCTCAGCGACAAGCTCAAGAGTTGGCTGTCGAATTTTTTGTTAACAAGATGCGTGCACAAGTAACAACCTCCAAGACTGGACGTGTATTTTTATCCTGGAATGGCCA
Organism: Paragorgia papillata; assembly: GCA_035771165.1. Classification (NCBI taxonomy): domain Eukaryota; kingdom Metazoa; phylum Cnidaria; class Anthozoa; order Scleralcyonacea; family Coralliidae; genus Paragorgia; species Paragorgia papillata. Next base: position 2,034 of record JAWNZC010000210.1, on the reverse strand, counting down.
GTCTATGACATCTGGGCAGATCACTAAAGCCATCAAGTCTATCTTTAAAAAGGCGCAAGTGGATGTCAAAGTTACATCGACCTCGTTTCGCAAAACTGCCGTTACAGAAGTTCATGAACAGAATCCTGAGCTCAGTGGAAAACTGGCAGGGTTAATGGCGCATAACGAGTCCACAGCAAAAAAATACTATTTTTATCTGAGAAAACGAAAGCATCCGTGGAAGCGTCCAAAAAGCCTTAGACACATTATGAGAAATAAAAAAAGTGTATTTATACAAGAAAGTAGGGATTCCTCAGAGTCTCACGGAAAACCAAGTGGTAGTGTCAGCAAGCTTGATGATAAAAAAAGATCGCCATGGACCCTGAAGAAGTTCAGAAAGTTCGAGAAGCTTTCAAAGATGAGATCCAGACAAAAGAAATTAACGATAAACATTGTCCGGGATAAGATTGCATCCCAGCCAAAGCTCTCGGGAATGTCATCGCGTAGTGTATATGACCGCCTGAGAAAAGAGCTGTGTGAACCAGTGCCGCCAGTCAGTCCTTCTGCTGAAGAAGTACCACCCAAAGAATTGGAATCGCTTGAGCAGCGAGTTGACAGAATGACTGCACATTCAAGCCAAGAAACATCATTGGATGCTTATGACGGACAGTCATCTATGAGCATCGTCCCTCCAACACAGCAAAGCAGCAACATATTCTTGGATGGGGACATATTAGCTTTACGTTCTTTGTTTGCTGATATGATCTCTAATAAGCCCATATTACAAGTCGAAATAAAGAAACGATGTGGAAACTGTGCTGATGGGAAAAGACTGTTGAAGAAATATACGGTTGCCCAGGTGATAAATCGCATTAAGTATGAGAGAAGGATGCAACGCAATCAGAAATCATGAGAGAGAACTAATTATTTACTCTTTGAGCTAAGCATTTTTTATTTAGTGAATCATGTTCTGTTTCTAAGCATAATAGATAGTAGCGTAGGCTTTGTACTTTACTCTTCTATGAACTATTTAGTATGACTGTGTAATAGACCTTAGAAGCATTTACGTTTATAAATTTATCGCGCATTCAATAGTGGGATATGTTTGGGCATAAATAAGTAGGACTGTCTTGTAAAGCTCAAAGCCAGTGATGTACCAGGTGCAATGTTACCGCTAAAAGTTACAGAAGACAATACTGTAAGAGATTTTAAAAGATCGATTGAAACCAGAGGAGTTACCGTGTTGGTAAGCACGAGTCGAAATATAATAATTAAAAAGGAAAACAGTTATAACAGTTTACCTTTACAGAAGTTTAAATTTCGACTAATCTTTACCATCGGTTAAATCCTCTATCTCTATATTAGTTCCAATCTAGCATCCAATGATATTGCACCTGGTACATTACTGCCTAATCACAATGGACACCTGTAGGGCGCCACATAAGATTAAAAAACTGTCACTTGAACAATTAGTCCATATTGACCCAAAGTTTGATAAGTACGTTAAAATATTCGCGTCCGTTCATATTTCAACTATAACTTGTTACAAAATAATGTAACTTTTATTATAAGCAAAAGAGTATATGTGTGTTCTAACTCTACTTGTTTGTGTCAATTATTACTATACATTATGTAATATTTAAAAGACGAGTAGGAAGGCTTTATCAGATTTAAAACACGAGGGCGAAGCTTGAATGATCTTATACTAATAGATCTTATAGAGTAGATCTGATAGAGCCCGAACTGCGACTGTCTTGAATAGCTTCAAACACGACCCATTTGATACGTTCATTGGCGTTGTAATTTTTATTTTTAATTTTATTTTTGCGTTTTTATTTAAATTAGCATGAAGTTTAAAGGCAAAAACAAATTAAAAGGAAAAAACAAATTAAAAGGCAAAAACATAAATTATTTAAACAAGGAAAAAGCTCAATTTGAGCCAATGGTCCAAATTAGTATGTTGTATATCTGATACAGCATTGATGTTTTATTAGTCAATGCTGTATTCGATTGACAACAACTGTTTAGACTGCATAATATAATCTATATTATGTA
>JAWNZC010000209.1:0-28321 GCA_035771165.1 Paragorgia papillata | reverse complement strand
TGATATAATCCATAATTACACCCCGTTTTTACTAATTATTGGTAAATTGGGGATAGGTTATGCATGTCAGTTGGGTAAAACATGTAAAGTAACATGATATAATGCATAATTACACCCCGATTTTACTGATTATTGGTAAATTGGGGTTAGTTTATGTCTCAGTTTGGGTAAAACATGTAAGTGTATCATGATATATTCCATAATTACACTCCGATTTTACTACCATTATTGGTAAATTGGGGTAAGTTATATGAGTCATGTTGAGGTACGAAACATATAACGTAGCATGAATATTAATCCATTAATTCACACTCCGATTTTTTACTAATTATTGGTAAATTGGGGTAATGTTGTATGTGTCATTTGGGTAAAACAGTATAATGTAACATGAATATAATTCCACTAATTACAACCCCGATTTTTACTAATTATTGGTAAATTGGGGTTAGTGTTATGCTATTCAGCTATTGGGTAATTAAAAACTAATATAACCTAACATGATATTAATCCATTAATGTTACGAGAAACCCCGATTTTACTGATTCCGTGGGATTGGTAAATTGGGGTAAAGATGTATGCGTCAGTTGCGGTAGAACATATAATGCGGAGCATGATATTAATTCCGATAAGTTTTATTATTATTATGTATTAGTATTAGTGATGTACTATATTTCAACACGGTACAATTTCACCTGATAAAATTAATTATGTACAAAGAATAGAAAAGGTGAGTCTTCCCAAACGGGCACGTGCTTACACTAGTAAAAATTATTGGAATTACGATATTTACAAAGAAGGTTAATTATTAACTAATAGATATGAACAAAGGCAAGACTGAAATGAATGGTTACTTAATATGTAACATGTAACGTTTTATGTCATAGATTTAAAATTAGCAATAGTTTGCCGAGGACTTTTGTGATGGAAGAAAAAAGCTGTTCCAGATCCATGTCCGCCCCTCTGTATGGAGAATGGGCATTTTTCATATTGTTTGGGTTTGTTGGGTGAGGGTATTGTCAAATTGGCTCTGTCGCGATTGTCTGGTCGTGTTGATGGGTTTCGTGTACGTCACTAGTAGTGTGTAAAACATAAGTCACATCCATAAATAATCAGGAACCATTCTGTTTTTTACCTTGTATATGAAAATTGGAAAAGTATGTTCTGCATCCTTCGGTTTTTGCGGGGAGGGGGGGATTCAGGTCGAAATCCTATCTTACGTTAATATGTTCAGCTTGATTCGTGATCGTGTAAATTGTCTCACGTGAGATTATTCGAAACGCCCTGAAGATAAAAAATATATTTTTATGATACTAAAACTCTGTAACTCTTTGTAGTTTATAGCTGCTAATGTTTTCCGCATAGACAACCCCCATACATGAGCACAATAATCGAAGTAAGTTGGATTATGGGATTGGTATATTTGTTATTAGGGTATTGTATGTCGTATTATATCTCGATGGTCGTCTGTGGCTGTATACAGAGGCCTGAGGTGACCCATTTTTTGTGAAATTGTGTTCGAGACCTGCGCTGTGGTCCAGCTTAGAGAATGCATCTATCATTAGGATCCCAAAACGATTTTGTTCGTTTCTAACATCACGCTTAATGTCTAAATTTACCAACATCTTGGGAAAACTGGAATCAACAAGTTTACGTAGGCTAAGCGAAGACTTTTCTTGGTACACAATTATCCATATGTATTTACGGTTTTACATGTTGTTAAAAGGTTAATTTATTTGCAGGATAGCCCTAGTTTGCAACATTGTTTAAAGTCGCAATTCATTGTTTCTTTACAATTACTTCTAATCATCATCACTTGCTGTTGCAATTTGGGTGGATCATCTGCAATACATGTCTGGTTTTGCCCTGTTTAGACACTTTTGGTAAGTCACATTGATGTAAATTAGAAATAGCAATGCGCCTAAACCAGAGCCTTGCGGTATGCCTGATTTTGCATAATTGATGGGCTTTTGATGTATGACCATTTCACACAACATTACTGGGTCCCTATTTGACTAGATACGACTCCAGCCAGCGATGCCGCTGTTAGCGCCTTATTCATTCCATAACTTGCTATTTTGTTTAAAAGTATGTTGTGTGTCGACAGTATCAGTTACTTTTATTTTAGGTCCAGAAACACCATTCCCATTTAGTTTTACCAATGTCAATGTTTTTGTACACAATCTCGTTAGTAATATTCCAGGACAGTGCTGTAAACCAGTTGAGTGTTGTGGTCTAAATCCGTGTTGGCAATTTTTGTAACGTAGGTTAAAAGTCATGTAAATAATATATAGGATTTGGTTATGAATCAGCTTTTCCGAGCAATGATTTTGGCAACTACTGAAATAACGGATATCGGTCTGTAATTGGTCATAATTTCATCTTTAGCTTCAGACTTAAAAATATCAGAGTTAAGTCCGAGCGATTAGTTTCCAATCCATTTGGGAAATATGCCTGTTATAATGGAGTGGTTAAAATATAAACGTTAGAGATGGTGCAATAAACTGATGCTGAACATTTTTGTCTCAAGATTACGAGATTTGAAGATACCATCAATTCCAGATCGCTTTAGTTGGGGCCCTAAATCCGTGGAGTAGTTTTAAAACATCACTTTCTAGGAATTTCTTGAAAGCTAGGTGAGCCCATTAACCTGGATGGTTTATAATCACTACAGAAAACTATGCCGGTGAAATACTCGATCGAGGAATTTCGTTCGCAAGTTTTTTCTCCCAGTTCAAACAATAATATATGATTATTAAAACGCATCTGGATCAGAGTTTCGTCAATTATTTCCACCATTCCTATCTTCTCATTTCTGGGATTTTATTTTTAGTGACGTTCTATTCATACAATTCGCTTGATGTTGTGATTTTTTATTTGTATCCTTGCTTTGCTTTGAAATTTCCTGAATTGTTATGTAGTTTAGTCTCGTGATAATTACGAACATTTTTGTAGCTTTAATTTGCCTTATTGTATTTGGTTTTTAGCCTGTTTTGAAGACGGACTCAGATGATGTAATTGGCATTGAATCTGCTATTAGCTTTTGCGTTTGAGGAAATTGATATGGCGGTTCGGTTTTTTTCAATTATGAGAATCTATTGAGTTAACCAAGGTAGCCGGCTTATTGGCCACCTTCCGTTCTTTTTAGTGGGGCATGCTTAAGTTGTTCCAGATTTTGAAGAATTTTTTCTTCCATATCTGCCAAGCATACTATTTGGAATCGTATTGATTCCAGGTCAAAATGCAATTTAAAGGAATTTTTCAAGTCTTGCAAGAAATATTTGTTCATGTGGGAAATGTTTGTAATCGCGAGGTTTTCGATTATTTTCTGCATTTTCTTTGGAGAATTTCAAATTTGTCTAATGCCAGTAAATAAGGATTAGTGATCACTTATAACAAACAGTGACACTCCTTTCGAAATAATATTATTAGAATTTGTTGTATAGAAGTGATCAGAATCGAATCGTCCAAAGTATCTGACTTAGTCTAACTCTTGTTGCGCCACTTAGCAATTTGTTCATAGTGAATTTACAGTTCTGTAATGAATTTTGTGTTCCGAAAGCATTGGGGAGATAAAATTTTCCGGATTAATATGGGATCATACATTTACATCGTCTCCTACAATAATACTTTCTTTGAGAGTCATTATCGATTAATTGTAAAACAGTTCTCAAATCTATAAAGAGTGTCACATTGGATCATTTGGTGGTTCGATAGCCACGTTGTAATCAAGAAAGGTTTGACGTTTTGTATAGTAATTTGTATTGTAAGGATTAGAGTGCAATTTCAGGATCATTCAGATCATTCCGGAGTTCGAAAACTTTATTCGAATCGTCTAACGAAATAACCGAGTACCACCACCAAATCTATTTCTATTTTTGGAGGGAATCTCAATTGTAAACCCTGTATGGCTATGATTGTTGTTGGCACACTGTCGTCCATTCGGGTTTCATTAATCGGGTGCGAGATCATGTCAATTACCTTATCATATCATGCAGATCCTAAGTTCGGATCAATATGTTTAGGTAGACTTGTTATGTTTAAGGAAGCTATTTTGAATAGCCTCGAATAGCCGTGAACTTATACCGGTACTTTGCTGGTTGACCATAGCGATTGTGTGCTCAAAGGATAGGGTTCGACTTGCTGGGTCGCGCCTCTTGTCGTTAAGTTCAGTATTGGTTAAATGGTTAGCCCCTATGTTAATTGATTTCATAATGATTAATAAAAATAGTCAATATCGAGCTTTGCTGGGAATTCATTTAGTCAATTCTTAGAGTGAATTCAAATCAAGTTCTTTGCTAAAAAAGTGGCAGTTCCCTTAAATATTTAAATGTAGTCCCGATGCTGATTTAATTTAGTAGCATCTTTGTTAGCGTGACGTAATAGAAACTGCCACTTAAATTTACTTACCAGAGCTTAGCCGTAGTAAGGTATTAGTTTTATCTATCTTAACTGTTGATGATCAGGGTCCTGTTATCTTTTAATTATTTCTAGAAATAGCTATTTGTTGATAAACTTTTGGGACAACACGATAATCCCCTGTTGAACAAACACAAGGTATTTCATTTCATCGTGTATTGCTTACTTGTCTGGTTCTTTCCGTTGGACGTCGTTAGTCCCCTACGTGTAGAATCACTGAGCTTGGAGCTTGTTTCTTCATTGTGAGGCTGTACGTAGTGGCTCATGTCGTTAATTGTATGAGCTCCAGGAAAATGTTTTGAATATTGACACTTATTCTACCCGTCGATCGAGCTGAGTTTAGAGCGATTCTAACCAGTCTTTAGTCATTTGGAGAATCCCACCTAAGGATTGCTATGGGACCTTCTAGTTGAGTCTTAGACTTGGGATAGCAATCCTGGTTAGGTCGTGATTGAGGAAGCTCGCGTATTGGTCCGTGAAAGTTTTGCCAAAGCCTGCCAGAATGAGGATTCCTTATTGCCAGAATTATTCTGGCTCCGTAGTCGGTTCGACATGAGGCAGGCTTTAGTTTCTGCAGTTGGTTCAGCATCGCTGTCAACTGAGGACTTCATATCTGTTATCGATTCACGTTGCTAGCGGCTGTTTTGAGTGGATTCTTGCTAGTTTTACCGACTCTTCGATTGTCTTATTATTGACCAGTATGCCAAGTGTCCAATTTGATGTGTCGATTCCACTGGGTGGGGATTGGATCAAGTTGTATCAGCTTCTAATTGCCGTTGATAAGACTGTTTGTTTTTGGCATTCTCTGTCGTCTTTAACTTTAGTTGTGTAAGTCAGACATTTACGTACGAAAGGGTTGCATTTCTTAGTGAGGGCGCATGATCTAAGTTTTCCTTTTTAAGTTCGCACGGATTTCTCGGTTCTCGAAAGTTGTTGTAATCATATCAGTTTGTTCCTTGGTCGGCTCTTACTGGACTTTAAATAGTGTTCGTACTTCTTGCGAAATCCCGCTCGACCTTGTCATCTATTTATTTTCAATGAATTTACATCATTAAGGTCGTTTATCAATAGATATTGTTCTAAATTGCCGAGCATGTTGGATCACACGTGGGATAGGTTGTATACGGGCAATTTTGTTTTTATTGAAGCATTATGCAAATCGCTGATTATTTGTGCAGCTTCGTCTTGACTGTTGGCTTAAACTCTTCTGCTGTATTATCTATGTTGGAGATAAACTTTGGCTATTAATTTCACTAGGCTTTAATTTCCTGTTAAAAGTGATTGTTCCATTTGTGTGGAATTCGCAGCGGAATGGGAAAACTCCTCGGATTCGTACAATTTTGAGCCACCGCCAGGTGACGACCATCCTGTCCCTTCGATCTACATTGCAATTTCTCGATGAGATGCTAGGTCCTTCGAATTCACCATGCCACTTCAGGTGTTCCCATTTTCTGTTAGGGTTATAATCCTTCTTCACAAGATTTATAGCTTTACTCGGCAGTAGGACGTTCATAAATTCCAGAATTATAGACGACTACGTTACAGATTTTCATACTCGTCTAATGGCGTGCTCGACGTCAAAGTATTTTATCCGTGTCTGCGGAAAGTTGTTGTTGTTCTGGGGGAATTTCGATAGCCTCTCTTGAATCTTGTTCTTGTAAACACTCAACTGTATACAAAAGTAAGGTTTACTTTATGCTGTTATTCACGAAGATGTCATTTTGATAATTTTAACTCAACCAAGGGAGCTCCAAAAAGCACGTCCGTCCTGTGTATTCAGTTCAGCCACTCACCACATTCACACCCCGATTTTAACAAATCTATTGGTAAATTGGGGGTACGTTTATGCTTTCGTTGGGGTTTAAAACATGTAATGTAACATGATAATAATCCATAATTACACCCGATGTTATAAAACTGAGTTATTGTAAATTGGGGTGCAGTTTATGGTCGGATGTCAGTTGGGTAAAACATGGAATGTAACATGATAGTAATCCATAATTGACACCCTCGATTTTTACAACTAAATTAGTGGTATAAAATTGTGGTTAGTTTTTGCATCTGTTGGATAAACACTATAACGTAACATAGATATTATCTCATAATGTACACCTCCCTTATTGTTACTAATTATCTGGTCAAATTGGGACGTACGTTTATATGTCAGTTTGGTAAAAACATATAATGTAAATCATTATATAATCCATAGACTCCCCCCCCATCCCCCCCACCCCCCCCCCCACCCCACCCCACCCACCCGACACCACCGATTTTACTAATTATTGGTATAAGTTGGGGTAATTTATGTGTCCATTTGGGTTAAAACATGTATAATGTAAACATTATAGATAATCCATTATGTACACCCCGACTTGTTACTGATTATTGGTAAATTGGGAGGTATAGTTTATATGCGTCAGGTCGGCTAATAACATATAACGTAACATAATATAATCCATGAAGTTTCACACCCCGGTTTTACTAAATTATTGGTAAATTGGGGTAAAGTTTATGATCAGGTGGGTAGAATACATATAAACAGTATGGCATGATATTAATCCATAATTACACCCCGATTTTTACTAATAATTGGTAAATTGGGGTACGTGTTTTTCGTGTCAGTTTGGTAAAAACATTTTAAATGTAACAGTTATATAATCCATAACTTACACCCCGATTTTACTAATTATTGCGGTACATTGGAGTGGAAGTTTATGTGTAATTTGGGTTAAACATATAATGTAACATTATATAATCCATAATTACACCCCGATTTTACTAATTATTGGTAAATTGGGGTTAGTATTCATGCATCAGTTGAAAAAACAGTAACAACCTAACATGATGGTAATCCACTAGATTACACCAGATTTTTTAACTGAAATTATTGGTAAATTGTGAGGGATAGTTTCATGTCGTCAGGATGTGGTAGAACATATAAAGTAGCATGGTGATAATCCATAATTACACACCGATTTTACAAATTTATTGAGTAAATTGGGGTTTGTTTATGCTTCAGTTGGGTTAAAAACATGTAATGTAACATGTTATAATCCATAATTACCACATCAACGATGTTTTACTAATTATTGGTAAATTTGGGATAAGTTTATGCGTCAGTTGGCGTAGAAACATAAATACCGTATCATGATATAATCCGTAATTAACACCCCGAATTTTACTAATTATTGGTTAAATTGGGGTTAGTGTATTGCATGTGCAGGTTGGGGAAAACATAAATAACGTAACATGATATAATCCATAAGTTTCCACCCCGATTTTTACTAATTATTGGTACAAGTGGGGTAAAGTTTATGTATCTGTTGGGTAGTCAAAACCATGTAATGTAACATGATATAATCCATAATTACACCCCGATATTTACTAATATATTGGTAAATTGGGGTACGTTTATATGTCACAGTTTGTGGATAAAACATATTAATGTATTAACATTATAGTAATCCCAGTAAACTTTACACCCCGATTTATACTAATTATTGGTATAATTGGGTGTAAGTTTATGTGTCATTTGGGTAAAAAACATATAATGTAGAACATAGAGATAATTCCATTATTACAACCCCCGATTTTACTGGGAGTATTGGTAAATTGGGGTTAGTTTATGCGTCTGTTGTGGTAGAACATGGTCAACGGTAGCTTGATATACATCCATAATTACAACACCGTGGAATTTTTACTAATTATTGGTTAAATTGGGGTTAGTTTTATCGCATCTATGTCTTGGGGTAAAACATGTAATGATAACATGTTATAATTCATAATTAGAACCCGATTTTAACTGATTATTGGTTAATTGGGGTAAGAGTTATATGTCTCATTTGGGTAAAACATGTAATGTAACATGATATAATGCATTATAACACCCCGATTTTACTGATTATTGGTAAATTGGGGTAAGTTTATGCGTCAGTTGGCTAAAACATATAACGTAACATGATATAATCCCTTATTACACTCGGTTTTACTAATTATTGGTAAATTGGGGTAAGTTTATGCGTCTGTTGGGTATAAACATATAACGTAACATGATATAATCCATAATTACACCCCGATTTTACTAATTATTGGTAATTGGGGTACGTTTATGTGTCAGTTTGGTAAAACATATAATGTAACATTATATAATCCATAACTACACCCCGATTTTACTAATTATTGGTAAATTGGGGTAAGTTTATGCGTCAGTTGGGTAGAACATATAATGTAACATTATATAATCCATAATTACACCCCGATTTTACTAATTATTGGTAAATTGGGGTTAGTTTATGCATCAGTTGGGAAAAACATATAACCTAACATGATATAATCCATTATTACACGCCGATTTTACTGATTATTGGTAAATTGGGGTACGTTTATGCGTCAGTTGGGTAGAACATATAACGTAGCATGATATAATCCATAATTACACCCCGATTTTACAAATTATTGGTAAATCGGGGTTAGTTTATGCATCAGTTGGGTAAAACATGTAATGTAACATGATATAATCCATAATTACACCCGATTTTACAAATTATTGGTAAATTGGGGTAAGTTTATGCGTCAGTTGGCTAAAACATATAACGTAACATGATATAATCCATAATTACACCTCGGTTTTACTAATTATTGGTAAATTGGGGTAAGTTTATGCGTCAGTTGGGTAGAACATATAACGTAACATGACATAATCCATAATTACACCCAGTTTTTACTAATTATTGGTAAATTGGGGGTAGTTTATGTGTCAGTTTGGTAAAACATATAAGTTAACATTATATAATCCATAACTTACACCCCGATGGTTTACTAATTATTGGTAAATTGGGGTAAGTTTATGTGTCATTTGGGTAAAACATATAATGTAACATTATATAATCCATAATTACACCCCGATTTTACTAATTATTGGTAAATTGGGGTTAGTTTATGCATCAGTTGGGAAAAACATATAATGTAGCATGATATAATCCATAATTACACCTCGGTTTTACTAATTATTGGTAAATTGGGGTAAGTTTATGCGTCAGTTGGGTAAACATATAACAAGCATGACATAATCATAATTACACCCGTTTTTACTAATTATTGGTAAATTGGGGTACGTTTTTGTGTCAGTTTGGGTAAAACATAAATGTAACATTATATAATCCATAACTACACCCCGATTTTACTAATTATTGGTAAATTGGGGTAAGTTTATGTGTCATTTGGGTAAAACATATAATGTAACATTATATAATCCATAATTACACCCCGATTTTACAAATTATTGGTAAATTGGGGTTAGTTTATGCATCAGTTGGGTAAAACATGTAATGTAACATGATATAATCCATAATTACACCCGATTTTACAAATTATTGGTAAATTGGGGTAAGTTTATGCGTCAGTTGGCTAAAACATATAACGTAACATGATATAATCCATAATTACACCTCGGTTTTACTAATTATTGGTAAATTGGGGTAAGTTTATGCGTCAGTTGGGTAGAACATAGAACGTAGCATGACATAATCCATAATTACACCCCGATTTTACTAATTATTGGTAAATTGGGGTACGTTTATGTGTCAGTTTGGTAAAACATATAATGTAACATTATATAATCCATAACTACACCCCGATTTTACTAATTATTGGTAAATTGGGGTAAGTTTATGTGTCATTTGGGTAAAACATATAATGTAACATTATATAATCCATAATTACACCCCGATTTTACTAATTATTGGTAAATTGGGGTTAGTTTATGCACCAGTTGGGAAAAACATATAACCTAACATGATATAATCCATTATTACACCCCGATTTTACTGATTATTGGTAAATTGGGGTAAGTTTATGCATCAGTTGGGTAGAACATATAACGTAGCATGATATAATCCATAATTACACCCGATTTTACTGATTATTGGTAAATTGGGGTAAGTTGATGTGTCAGTTGGGTAAAACATGTAATGTAACATGATATAATCCATAATTACACCTCGATTTTACTAATTATTGGTAAATTGGGGTAAGTTTATGTGTCAGTTGGGTAAAACATATAATGTAACATTATATAATCCATAATTTCACCGCGATTTTACTAATGATTGGTAAATTGGGGTTAGTTTGTGCATCAGTTGGGTAAGACATATAACGTAACATGATATAATCCATTATTACACCCCGATTTTACTGATTATTGGTAAATTGGGGTAAGTTTAGGTGTCAATTGGGTAAAACATGTAATGTAACATGATATAATCCATAATTACACCTCGATTTTACTAATTATTGGTAAATTGGGGTAAGTTTATGTGTCAGTTGGGTAAAACATATAATGTAACATTATATAATCCATAATTACACCCCGATTTTACTAATGATTGATAAATTGGGGTTAGTTTGTGCATCAGTTGGGTGGTGTTAAATTTTTTTTGTTTTTTTTTTTTTTTTTAGGTAAAATCATTTTATGTAACATTATATAATCCATAATTACACCCCGAATTTTACTGATTATTGGTAAATTGGGGTAGTTTATGCGTCACGTTGGGTAGAACATATTACGTAGCATGATATAATCCATAATTACACCCCGATTTTCCTAATTATTGGTAAATTGGGGTAAGTTTATGTGTCAGTTGGGTAAAACATATAATGTAACATTATATAATCCATAATAACACCCCGATGTTACTAATTATTGGTAAATTGGGGTAAGTTTATGTATCAGTTGGGTAAAACATGTAATGTAACATGATATAATCCATAATTACACCCCGATTTTACTAATTATTGGTAAATTGGGGTACGTTTATGTGTCAGTTTGGTAAAACATGTAATGTAACATTATATAATCCATTACTACACCCCGATTTTACTAATTATTGGTAAATTGGGGTAAGTTTATGTGTCATTTGGGTAAAACAATAATGTAACATTCTATAATCCATAATTACACCCCGATTTTACTAATTATTGGTAAATTGGGGTTAGTTTATGCATCAGTTGGGTAAAACATATAACGTAACATGATATAATCCATAATTACACCTCGGTTTTACTAATTATTGGTAAATTGGGGTAAGTTTATGCGTCAGTTGGGTAGAACATATAACGTAGCATGACATAATCCATAATTACACCCCGATTTTACTAATTATTGGTAAATTGGGGTTAGTTTATGTGTCAGTTTGGGTAAAACATATAATGTAACATTTTATAATCCATAAACTACACCCCGATTTTACTAATTATTGGTAAATTGGGGTAAGTTTATGTGTCATTTGGGTAAAACATATAATGTAAACATTATATAATCCATAAATTACACCCCCGATTTTACTATATTATTGGTAAATTGGGGTTTGTTTATGCATCAGTTGGGAAAAACATATAACCTCAACATGATTATAATCCATTATTACACCCGATTTTACTGATTATTGGTAAATTGGGGTAAGTTTATGCGTCAGTTGGGTAGAACATATAACGTAGCATGATATAATCCATTATTACACCCCGATTTTACAAAATTATTGGTAAATTGGGGTTAGTTTATGCATCAGTTGGTAAAACATGTAATGTAACATTATATAATCCTTTAATTACACCCGATTTTACAAATTATTGCTAAATTGGGGTAAGTTTATGCGTCAGTTGGCTAAAACATATAAAGTAACATGATATAATCCATAATTACACCTCGGTTTTACTAATTCTTGGTAAATTGGGGTTAGTTTATGCGTCAGTTGGGTAGAACATATAACGTAGCATGACATAAACAATAATTACACCCCGATTTTACTAATTTTTGGTAAATTGGGGGAAGTTTATTTGTCAGTTTGGTAAAACATATAATGTAACATTATATAATCCATAACTACACCCCGATTTTACTAATTATTGGTAAATTGGGGTAAGTTTATGTGTTCATTTGGGTTAAAACATATAATGTAACATTATATAATCCATAATTACACCCCGTTTTTACTAATTATTGGTAAATTGGGGTTAGTTTATGCATCAGTAGGGTAAAACATATAATGGACCATGATATAATCCATAATTACACCTCGATTTTACTAATTATTGGTAAATTGGGGTAAGTTTATGCGTCAGTTGGGAAAAACATATAACGTAGCATGATATAATCCATAATTACACCCCGATTTTACTAATTATTGGTAAATTGGGGTTTCGTTTATGTGTCAGTTTGGGTTAAACATATAATGTAACATTATATAATCCATAACTACACCCCGATTTTACTAATTATTGGTAAATTGGGGTAAGTTTATGTGTCATTTTGGGTAAAACATATAATGTAACATTATATAATCCATAATTACACCCCGATTTTACCAATTATTGGTAAATTGGGGTTAGTTTATGCATCACAGTTGGGTAAAACATGTAATGTAACATGATATAATCCATAATTACAACGATTTTACTAATTATTGGTAAATTGGGGTAAGTTTATGCGTCAGTTGGCTAAAACATATAATCGTAACATGATATAATCCATTAATTAACACCTCGGTTTTACTAATTATTGGTAAATTGGGGTAAGTTTATGCGTCAGTTGGGTGAAACTATAGAACGTAGCATGACATAATCCATAATTACACCCCGATTTTACTAATTATTGGTAAATTGGGGTAAGTGTATGTGTCAGTTTGGTAAAACATATAATGTAACATTATATAATCCATATCTACCCCGATTTTACTACTTATTGGTAAATTGGGGTAAGTTTATGTGTCATTTGGGTAAAACATATAATGTAACATTATATAATCCTTAATTACACACCCGATTTTACTAATTATTGGTAAATTGGGGTGAGTTTATGCACCAGTTGGAAAAAACATATAACGTAACATGATATAATCCATTATTACACCCCGATTTTTACTGATTATTGGTGATATTGGCGGTTAAGTTTATGCATCAGTTGGGTAAAACATATATCGTAGCATGATATAATCCATAATTACACCCCGATTTTACTGATTATTGGTAAATTGGGGTAAGTTATGTGTCAGTTGGGTAAAACATGTAATGTAACATGATATAATCCATAATTACACCTCGATTTTACTAATTATTGGTAAATTGGGGTAAGTTTATGTGTCAGTTGGGTAAAAACATATATTGTAACTTTATATAATCCATAATTTCACCGCGATTTTACTAATTATTGGTAAATTGGGGTTAGTTTGTGCATCAGTTGGGTAAGACATATAACGTAACATGATATAATCCATTATTACACCCCGATTTTACTGATTATTGGTAAATTGGGGTAAGTTTAGGTGTCAATTGGGTAAAACATGTAATGTAACATGATATAATCCATAATTACACCTCGATTTTACTAATTATTGGTAAATTGGGGTAAGTTTATGTGTCAGTTGGGTAAAACATATAATGTAACATTATATAATCCATAATTACACCCCGATTTTACTAATGATTGATAAATTGGGGTTAGTTTGTGCATCAGTTGGGTAAAACATATATGTAACATTATATAATCCATAATTACACCCCAATTTTACTGATTATTGGTAAATTGGGGTAAGTTTATGCGTCAGTTGGGTAGAACATATTACGTAGCATGATATAATCCATAATTACACCCGATTTCACTATTTGGGTAAAACATATAATGTAACATTATATAATCCATAATAACACACGATGTTACTAATTATTGGTAAAAATTGGGGTAAGTTTATGTATCAGTTGGGTAAAACATGTAATTGGTAAACATGATATAAATCCATAATTACACCCGATTTTACTATTATTGGTTAAATTGGGGTAAGTTTATGTGTCAGTTGGGTAAAACATGTAATGTAACATTATATAATCCATAATTACACCCCGATTTTACTGATTATTGGTAAATTCGGGTTTAAGTTTATGTGTAATTTGGGGTAAAACATATAATGTAACATTCTATAATCCATAATTACACCCCGATTTTACTAATTATTGGTAAATTGGGGTTAGTTTATGCATCAGTTGGGTAAAACATATAACGTAACATGATATAATCCATAATTACACCTCGGTTTTACTAATTATTGGTAAATTGGGGTAAGTTTATGCGTCAGTTGGGTAGAACATATAACGTAGCATGATATAATCCATAATTACACCCCGATTTTACTAATTATTGGTAAATTGGGGTACGTTTATGTGTCAGTTTGGTAAAACATATAATGTAACATTATATAATCCATAACTACACCCCGATTTTACTAATTATTGGTAAATTGGGGTAAGTTTATGTGTCATTTGGGTAAAACATATAATGTAACATTATATAATCCATAATTACACCCCGATTTTACTAATTATTGGTAAATTGGGGTTAGTTTATGCATCAGTTGGGAAAAACATATAACCTAACATGATATAATCCATTATTACACCCCGATTTTACTGATTATTGGTAAATTGGGGTAAGTTTATGCGTCAGTTGGTAGAACATATAACGTAGCATGATATAATCCATAATTACACCCCGATTTTACAAATTATTGGTTAAATTGGGGTTAGTTTATGCATCAGTTGGGTAAAACATGTAATGTAACATGATATAATCCATAATTACACCCGATTTTACAAATTATTGGTAAATTGGGGTAAGTTTATGCGTCAGTTGGCTAAAACATATAACGTAACATGATATAATCCATAATTACACCTCGGTTTTACTAATTATTGGTAAATTGGGGTAAGTTTATGCGTCAGTTGGGTAGAACATAGAACGTAGCATGACATAATCCATAATTACACCCCGATTTTAATAATTATTGGTAAATTGGGGTACGGTTATGTGTCAGTTTCGTTAAAACATATAATGTAACATTATATAATCCATAACTACACCCCGATTTTACTAATTATTGGTAAATTGGGGTAAGTTTATGTGTCAGTTGGGTAAAACATATAATGTAACATGATTTATATCCATAATTACACCCCGATTTTACTAATTATTTGGTAAATTGGGGTTAGTTTATGCATCAGTTGAGAAAACATATAACGTAACATGATATAATCCATTATTACACCCCGATTTTACTGATTATTGGTAAATTGGGGTAAGTTTATGCGTCAGTTGGGTAGAACATATAATGTAGCATGATATATAATCCATAATTACACCCCGATTTTACAAATTATTGGTAAATTGGGGTTAGTTTATGGCATCAGTTGGGTATAAACATGTAATGTAACATGATATAATCCTTGAATTACACCCCGATTTTACAAATTATTGGTAAATTGGGGTAAGTTTATGCGTCAGTTGGCTAAAACATATAACGTAACATGATATAATCCATAATTACACCTCGGTTTTACTAATTATTGGTAAATTGGGGTAAGTTTATGCGTCAGTTGGGTAGAACATATAACGTAGCATGACATAATCCATAATTACACCCCGATTTTACTAATTTATTGGTAAATTGGGGACGTTTATGTGTCAGTCGGTATATACATATAATGGAACATTATATAATCCAAATACTTACACCCCGATTTTACTAATTATTGGTAAATTGGGGTAAGTTTATGCGTCAGTTGGCTAAAACATATAACGTAACATGATATAATCCATAATTACACCTCGGTTTTACTAATTATTGGTAAATTGGGGTAAGTTTA
The DNA here is from genome assembly GCA_035771165.1 of Paragorgia papillata. Taxonomy (NCBI): domain Eukaryota; kingdom Metazoa; phylum Cnidaria; class Anthozoa; order Scleralcyonacea; family Coralliidae; genus Paragorgia; species Paragorgia papillata. The sequence continues at coordinate 12,217 of JAWNZC010000209.1, read as the reverse complement.
TGCGTCAGTTGGGTAGAACATATAACGTAGCATGACATAATCCATAATTACACCCCGATTTTACTAATTATTGGTAAATTGGGGTACGTTTATGTGTCAGTTTGGTAAAACATGTAATGTAACATTATATAATCCATTACTACACCCCGATTTTACTAATTATTGGTAAATTGGGGTAAGTTTATGTGTCATTTGGGTAAAACAATAATGTAACATTCTATAATCCATAATTACACCCCGATTTTACTAATTATTGGTAAATTGGGGTTAGTTTATGCATCAGTTGGGTAAAACATATAACGTAACATGATATAATCCATAATTACACCTCGGTTTTACTAATTATTGGTAAATTGGGGTAAGTTTATGCGTCTGTTGGGTAAAACATATAAAGTAGCATGACATAATCCATAATTACACCAAGATTTTACTAATTATTGGTAAATTGGGGTACGTTTATGTGTCAGTTTCGTAAAACATATAATGTGACATTATATAATCCATAACTACACCCCGATTTTACTAATTATTGGTAAATTGGGGTAAGTTTATGCGTCAGTTGGCTAAAACATATAACGTAACATGATATAATCCATAATTACACTCGGTTTTACTAATTATTGGTAAATTGGGGAAAGTTTATGCGTCAGTTGGGTAAAACATATAACGTAACATGACATAATCCATAATTACACCCCGATTTTACTAATTATTGGTAAATTGGGGTTAGTTTATGTGTCAGTTTGGTAAAACATGTAATGTAACATTATATGTAATCCATTACTACACCCCGATTTTACTAATTATTGGTAAAATTGGGGTAAGTTTATGCATCATTTGGGTAAAACAATAACGTAAACATGATATAATCCATAATTACACCCCGATTTTACTAATTATTGGTAAATTGGGGTTAGTTTATGCATCAGTTGGGTAAAACATATAACGTAACATGATATAATCCATAATTACACCTCGATTTTACTAATTATTGGTAAATTGGTTGGTAAGTTTATGCGTCAGTTTGGGTAAAACATATAACGTAGCATTATATAATCCATAATTACACCCCGATTTTACTAATTATTGGTAAATTGGGGTAAGTTTATGTGTCAGTTTGGGTAAAAACATATTATGTAACATTATTATAATCCATTACTACACCCCGATTTTACTAATTATTGGTAAATTGGGGTTAAGTTTATGTGTCATTTGGGTAAAAACATATAATGTAACATGATATAATCCATTAATTACACCCCGATTTTACTGATTATTGGTAAATTGGGGTAAGTTTATGCATCAGTTGGGTAAAACATATAACGTAGCATGATATAATCCATAATTACACCCCGATTTTACAAATTATTGGTAAATTGGGGTTAGTTTATGCATCAGTTGGGTAAAACATGTAATGTAACATGATATAATCCATAATTACACCCGATTTTACAAATTATTGGTAAATTGGGGTAAGTTTATGCGTCAGTTGGCTAAAACATATAACGTAACATGATATAATCCATAATTACACCTCGGTTTTACTAATTATTGGTAAATTGGGGTAAGTTTATGCGTCAGTTGGGTAGAACATAGAACGTAGCATGACATAATCCATAATTACACCCCGATTTTAATAATTATTGGTAAATTGGGGTACGTTTATGTGTCAGTTTGGTAAAACATATAATGTAACATTATATAATCCATAACTACACCCCGATTTTACTAATTATTGGTAAATTGGGGTAAGTTTATGTGTCATTTGGGTAAAACATATAATGTAACATTATATAATCCATAATTACACCCCGATTTTACTAATTATTGGTAAATTGGGGTTAGTTTATGCATCAGTTGGGAAAAACATATAACCTAACATGATATAATCCATTATTACACCCCGATTTTACTGATTATTGGTAAATTGGGGTAAGTTTATGCGTCAGTTGGGTAGAACATATAACGTAGCATGATATAATCCATAATTACACCCCGATTTTACAAATTATTGGTAAATTGGGGTTAGTTTATGCATCAGTTGGGTAAAACATGTAATGTAACATGATATAATCCATAATTACACCCGATTTTACAAATTATTGGTAAATTGGGGTAAGTTTATGCGTCAGTTGGCTAAAACATATAACGTAACATGATATAATCCATAATTACACCTCGGTTTTACTAATTATTGGTAAATTGGGGTAAGTTTATGCGTCAGTTGGGTAGAACATATAACGTAGCATGACATAATCCATAATTACACCCCGATTTTACTAATTATTGGTAAATTGGGGTACGTTTATGTGTCAGTTTCGTAAAACATATAATGTGACATTATATAATCCATAACTACACCCCGATTTTACTAATTATTGGTAAATTGGGGTACGTTTATGTGTCATTTGGGTAAAACATATAATGTAACATTATATAATCCATAATTACACCCCGATTTTACTAATTATTGGTAAATTGGGGTTAGTTTATGCACCAGTTGGGAAAAACATATAACCTAACATGATATAATCCATTATTACACCCCGATTTTACTGATTATTGGTAAATTGGGGTAAGTTTATGCATCAGTTGGGTAGAACATATAACGTAGCATGATATAATCCATAATTACACCCGATTTTACTGATTATTGGTAAATTGGGGTAAGTTGATGTGTCAGTTGGGTAAAACATGTAATGTAACATGATATAATCCATAATTACACCTCGATTTTACTAATTATTGGTAAATTGGGGTAAGTTTATGTGTCAGTTGGGTAAAACATATAATGTAACATTATATAATCCATAATTTCACCGCGATTTTACTAATGATTGGTAAATTGGGGTTAGTTTGTGCATCAGTTGGGTAAGACATATAACGTAACATGATATAATCCATTATTACACCCCGATTTTACTGATTATTGGTAAATTGGGGTAAGTTTATGCATCAGTTGGGTAAAACATGTAATGTAACATGATATAATCCATAATTACACCCCGATTTTACTAATTATTGGTAAATTGGGGTAAGTTTAGGTGTCAATTGGGTAAAACATGTAATGTAACATGATATAATCCATAATTACACCTCGATTTTACTAATTATTGGTAAATTGGGGTAAGTTTATGTGTCAGTTGGGTAAAACATATAATGTAACATTATATAATCCATAATTACACCCCGATTTTACTAATGATTGATAAATTGGGGTTAGTTTGTGCATCAGTTGGGTAAAACATATATGTAACATTATATAATCCATAATTACACCCCAATTTTACTGATTATTGGTAAATTGGGGTAAGTTTATGTGTCAGTTGGGTAGAACATATTACGTAGCATGATATAATCCATAATTACACCCCGATTTTCCTAATTATTGGTAAATTGGGGTAAGTTTATGTGTCAGTTGGGTAAAACATATAATGTAACATTATATAATCCATAATAACACCCCGATGTTACTAATTATTGGTAAATTGGGGTAAGTTTATGTATCAGTTGGGTAAAACATGTAACATGATATAATCCATAATTACACCCCGATTTTACTAATTATTGGTAAATTGGGGTACGTTTATGTGTCAGTTTGGTAAAACATGTAATGTAACATTATATAATCCATTACTACACCCCGATTTTACTAATTATTGGTAAATTGGGGTAAGTTTATGTGTCATTTGGGTAAAACAATAATGTAACATTCTATAATCCATAATTACACCCCGATTTTACTAATTATTGGTAAATTGGGGTTAGTTTATGCATCAGTTGGGTAAAACATATAACGTAACATGATATAATCCATTATTACACCCCGATTTTACTAATTATTGGTAAATTGGGGTACGTTTATGTGTCAGTTGGGTAAAACATATAACGTAGCATGATATAATCCATAATTACACCCCGATTTTACTAATTATTGGTAAATTGGGGTTAGTTTATGCATCAGTTGGGTAAAACATATAACGTAACATGATATAATCCATTATTACACCCCGATTTTACTGATTATTGGTAACAGGGTAGAGGCTTTGGTGGATACTGGCGCAGCGGTAACAATACTTCATCGAGATCTATATAACCGGGTAAGAACGAGAGATGACACACGTGCACTACAAAAGACGCACCGAGCGATTCTGGGGGCAGGCAACAAACACTTGGACGTTAGCGGAGTAACTGAGCTGAAGATCAACATAGGAAGTATGGGGAAACGACACACTTTATACGTATGTAACGACCTAGCACAGGAACTTTTACTCAGCGTGGACTTCCTGAAAGAAAATTGTTGTGTTGTACTCCTTAATACGGACACTATAACCATAAAGGGACAAAGCTGTCCAATGGTTAGGAAGACAACGCGGGCAGTACGTCGCGTTGGAGTCGCCGCGTCGATGACCATTCCCGCTCGCTCAATGGTAAACATTTTTTTGCAACGTGGAGAAAGGAAGTGTAGTTGAAGACACGACGGGTGTGCTGGAGCCAGAACAAAGGTTCGAAGAACGTTACACCGTTGGCATAATCAAGGTCGCAGCAAAGGTAAAAGACGTGTGTTTAACCCACATGGAAAACCTCGGAGAATTTTCAAAGGAAGTACAGTTGGACAGTTATACCCTATCATAGACGGCAAAGAGACGAATCAAGCACAGAATCTACCATGTTACCAAGTTTGTGAGACGTTATCCCAAACGACATACCCCGAGACACCATTTTGTGGTGGAAATCATGAAGAAACGCAAGGAGAACACATAACCAGAGAGGAAATCATGGAACTATTCAAAGTAGATAACCCTAACATTTCATCACGAGAGAGAAACAAAGTTTACGACATACTGGGGCGCCATGCGAAAGTGATCTCCCAAGGAAAACTTGACTTGGGCGAAATGAACGGAGTGAAGCACGCGATAAATACGCAAGAGTCTCCACCGATCAGGGTCCCACCGAGGAGGATACCCTACCATCATAGAGAGGAGGTGAGGAAGGAAATCGATGCTACGCTAACAGCTGATGTGGTAGAGCCGTCTAATTCTCCATGGTCTGCTCCAGTGGTGATGGTGAGAAAGAAAGACAGTTCGTTACGATTCTGTATTGATTACAGAAAGCTGAATGAAATATCAACAAAAGATGTGTATCCTCTACCAAGATGCGACGACGTTCTTGAAGCCATGAGTGGAGCCACCTTCTTTAGCCACCTTGATTTAGTGAGGGGATCCGATATTGGCAGATTGGGGTAAAGGAAGAAGACCGTGAGAAGACAGCTTTCTCAACGCCTGATGGCCACTTTCAGTTTAAACGGATGCCGTTTGGTTTGACCAATGCGCCGGCTACCTTTCAAAGGGCAATGAACTCCATTTTACATGGGTTGAACTGGACTGACTGTTTGGCTTATTTGGATGACATTGTCATTTTTGGAACGGATCTCGAGGAACACCATCGTCGACTAGAGGTAGTACTACAACGTCTCGAAGATGCTGGTGTGAAGTTAAATGCCAAGAAATGCAAGCTACTGGAGGAAAAAACGATCATTTTGGGACACGTTATCAGTCGAGAAGGAATCGCAACCGACCCAGCAAAAATCAAAGCTTTATAACAGTACCCGGAACCTCACAATGTGTCAAGTCTTCGTGCCTTTCTAGGATGCGCTGGTTACTATCGACAATTTATACCAAACTTTGCAGAGATTGCAGCTCCTTTATATAATCTGGAACAGAAAGTGGACGACTCAATGTCAAGAAGCATTTGATGCACTCAAACGATGCCTCACCACCGCACCTATCCTAGCCTACCCTGACTTCGAGCTACCCTTCATCGTAGACACGGACGCGAGTGATACCGGAATGGGCGCCGTATTGTCGCAGATCCAAAACGGGAAAGAGCGTGTCGTCGCATATGCAGCAAAGCCCCTGTCGAAACCACAACGTAATTATAGTACGACCAGAAAGGAACTGCTCGCACTAGTCTGGGGATTAGAGCATTTCGAGCCGTATCTTCTCGGACAGAAATTCCGCGCCCGAACTGATCACAATGCATTGAAGTGGACAGGTAGCTCGAAAGGACAGGTAGCTCGCTGGTTGGAACGCCTCGCGGAGTTCAATTTCTCAATCGAGCATCGACAGGGACGTTTACATGGCAACGCAGGCGGCCTCTCGCGGATACCCGTTGCCGAGGAAGCAGAAGACACCGACGACACAACAGACAGGTCAAGAACGCAAAGACTGACGACGTGCAACGCTGCAAGGACCCACGGAGAACAAAGCTGGATGATTCGTTGGAATAACTCTGAATTGCAACTCTAGAAGACCCAGCAATCTGTCAAGCAATAACTTGGGTACAGACCGGGATCAAGCCAAAACGACAAGACATTACCTGTCTGGAACCAGCAGTTGGAAGCCTTTGGAGTCAGTTTGATAGACTGAAGCTGGTAGATGGTCTATTGTTTCGAGAATACGAAAGTGATGACGGTTCGACTACGTTCTTGCAATTGTGCTTACCACGAAAGCTAGTACCGGATGTCTTAGAGCTCTTACATGGCACCCCGACAGCTGGCCACTTAGGAATGAGCAAGACGTCGGAGAGAGTGAAATCTCATTTTTAGGAAGCAAGATGCAGAAGACTACTGCAGAAATTGTGAGAAATGCGTGCAACGAAACGCTCCTGCCAAACTTCCAAAGGCACGCTTAGGTACTTGTACGACTGGATATCCTATGCAACGAGTCGCCATGGATGTAGTGGGACCACTCCCGAAAACTCGTAGAGGAAATCGGTTCATTTTGGTCGTGAACGACAACTTTACCAGGTGGCCCGAAGCCTATGCAACCGCGGACCATGAAGCAACTACAGTAGCACAGAAGTTGGTCGACGAATGGGTTTCCAGATATGGAGTTATGCAAAACCTTCACACAGATCAAGGACGCGAGTTCGAAAGTAAAGTCTTCCAGGCCATGTGCAATGTGCTTGGTGTAAACAAGACTCGGACTACGCCGTATCATCCTCAATGCGACGGGATGGTGGAGAGATGCAATCGAACCCTAAAGGATATGTTGTCGAAGGTAATCACAAGCAATCAAGACGATTGGGATGAATGGTTACCACATGTCTTACTTGCCTACCGTACAGCCGTTCATTCCGCGACGGGGATAACTCCTCACCGAATGCTCTTTGGAAGGGACGCACGAATTCCAGTCGATTTACTCGTCGAAGAAACCCCTTTCTCAGCCGAGACAACTACCAGCGTTCCTACCTATGTTCAGAAGGCCAAAGTGAGATTTCAACGCACTCATGAGATAGCACGTTCAAAGACTAACAAGGGAATGCGCCGGTACAAGGATTATTATGACAGTAGAGCGAACGGACTACCCTATAAAATTGGCGACAGGGTATGGTTATACCAACCAACTATTCGAAAAGGAATTTCGAAAACGTTAAGCAGACCGTGGCAAGGACCCTACGCCGTAGTAAAGGTACTGTCCGAAACAGTATACCGCATCCAAAAAGACGGGAGAGGAAGGAAACGAGTAGTGGTTCATTTTAATCGACTAAAGCCCTGTTTTATTACCAGTCCTGGAAAGAAATCAGAGAATCCTGGAAATCCTGGAAAGAATCCTGGAAATCTTGAGAAGAAAAGTATTAAGCAGGCCGGTGAAACAAACCGAGTCATGACAGGCCCTTATGCAGGCATGGCAGAATCAAGCGATGATGAAGAGGAAGGAATCATGGAGAACCAAAGATTAGTATTCGGGTATCAACACGTCAATGAACCAAGCGACATCGGAGAAGAGCAAGTTATGTCTCCGTCATCTGCAATCTTACAGGAAAGTCCAACAGCTGACAGAAGTTCACCACTTCCCAGTGATCACGATGTGCATATCAATTACCCAAACCAAGAAGACGAGGCGCTTCCGGACACTAGTAGTGGAGCTGAGGAAGAAACCAGGCCTTCACGCAGCAGGAGGGCACCAGCATGGATGGACGACTACCAAGTACAATATTAACGGTTATGAAACTATTAACAGTTGTGAAACTTAACTGAGTTAACATTCTGTTCAGGTGTATGTGTACCCCGTATTTCAAGAGGGGAAATAGTGTTGAGTCTTTAGACTCGTTATTTGTAAACGCGTCATTTAAAAATAGTACGCCCGTTATGGCGTAACTAACTGTCTTGATGACGAAGGCTTGCGTGCTCTCTCGCTTAGTTTTTTCACCGAGTTCGGGACCTTGGACATTTGTATCTTTAGTGCTTTATATTATTGATTATTAAACGTATAAAATATTACAGTATATTACATTGTATTGTATTGTGTTGTGTTGTGTTGTGTTGTGTTGTATTGCTTATTGCATTGCATTACAGTGCAATGTAATATTGTATTATATAGTAATTTCCCAAGCATTTATCATTTAAGTGCTGCTTAACTCATACCTATTTAATACCTATTTATAATTGAATAAATATTTTTTATAATATTGTACTAATACTGCACTTCACTACACTGTATTGTATTGTACTGCACTGCACTACACTGCACTGCACTGTATTGCACTGCACTACACTACACTACACTACACTGCACTGCACTGTATGGCACTGCACTACACTGCACTGTATTGCACTGCACCACACTGTATTGTATTGTACTCTACTGCACTGCACTGCACTACACTGTACTTCACTACACTGTATTTTATTTGTACTGTACTGTACTGCATTGTTTTTTATTGTTATGGCATTGTTATGGAGTGTTATAAAGTTTTGTATTGTATAGTTTTGCAGTGTATTAACATTTATTGCATTGTAACGAGGACTGTGTCACATTGCATTGTATTGCATTGTTTTGTATTACATTGTATTACATTGCATTGCATTGTATTACATGCATTGTATTGGAGTGCATTGCATTGCATTGAAATACATTATTTTGAAAATATTACTGTAACTTTGCAGGTCTCTCTATTTCAAAATCTTAAATTTTCATATATTTTTTTAGGTTAGAGTATAATCTAGAAAACCAAACAAACAAAAAGACAGAAAGATATAATTTTATTCTACTAACTATTTAACAAGTAAGTAGAAAAATATGTTTATTTTTAATGTGACTTATTTATAAATTATAGAAGATGATTTTTATATGTTGTTCTGTAGTATAAGTATTGTAAAGTTTTTAGAGATGTGCCAGATCCGGGCATATAAATTGGCGCCCAGTGGGCAGTATCCAGTAATGCATTGTATTGCATTGTTTTGTATTACATTGTATTACATTGCATTGCATTGTATTACATGCATTGTATTGGAGTGCATTGCATTGCATTGAAATACATTATTTTGAAAATATTACTGTAACTTTGCAGGTCTCTCTATTTCAAAATCTTAAATTTTCATGTATTTTTTTAGGTTAGAGTATAATCTAGAAAACCAAACAAACAAAAAGACAGAAAGATATAATTTTATTCTACTAACTATTTAACAAGTAAGTAGAAAAATATGTTTATTTTTAATGTGACTTATTTATAAATTATAGAAGATGATTTTTATATGTTGTTCTGTAGTATATATAAGTATTGTAAAGTTTTTAGAGATGTGCCAGATCCGGGCATATAAATTGGCGCCCAGTGGGCAGTATCCAGTAAAATTCTGCTATCTGGCAGAATCTGGTATTTGGTAAAACACGAACAGTTTATAGTTTTAAAGGACTGCCTTCTTTCCCTTGCCTTAATTGTTTTGTCTTGCCTCATTTTGCCTTGGCACTTGCCTTGCAGGATACCTCACTTTGCCTAATTTACTTCTTAGGTATTGTTATGCATTTGCATTGTAATTTGGATTGATTCGAATTAATGCATCGTAACTTTGCAAGTATATTTATTTTGTATCATAACTTTTCATGAGTTATTTCTAGACCAGAGTTTAACTATAGACCACCAAACATAGAGACAGAAAGATATTTACAAGTATAGACAAGTAAGTAGAAAAGAACAATTTATATCTATTTTATGCACTACTATATACTATACCTATTTTTCATAGATGATGTCTATATATTGTCTTGTCTTGTCTTGCATCTTGTTTTGTTTTGTTTTGTTTTGTTTTGTTTTGTTTTGTTTTGTTTTGTTTTGTTTTGTTTTGTTTTGTTTTGTTTTGTTTTGTTTTGTTTTGTTTTGTTTTGTTTTGCATCATGCAAATTGTTTTCCATCTTGTCGTCTTGCATCTTGTCTTGCATCCTGTGTTCCATCTTGTCTTGCATCTTGTCTTGCATCTTGTCTTGCATCATGTCTTGCATCTTGTCTCTTGCATCTTGCCTTGCATCTTGCCTTGGATCTGGTCTTGCATCTGGTCCTTTACCCTCACATAGTCACATTTTCTCAGACTCTCTTTGAGTTTGTGGTGCAGAAGTATTAACAATATTGTTATAGTAACTTTTTTTAGATTGTATAAAGGATTAAGTTACTTATATTTTTATTAAACGTATAAAATGTCCTATAATAAAATGAAATTTAATAAAACCTAGTTGCTACTTTTTGTTAAAATATTTATTGTTTGTTCTAAACAATAAATAATTTAACAAACAGTACTTAGTAGGCTTTATTCAATTCCATTTTATTAAACAGTAAGCTTAGGTTAACTTATAATAGTTTTATATTATATTCACACGCCATTTGTTAATTTATAGTGGAAATACATGTATATCACCTTTGCTGGAAATAAAGTTGACAGTTTAAATACCATTTCGTTGAGGGTTTAATTACCGTAGATAAGTTAAAATATTAACAAGTAAGCAAAGGCATACAAGTACCACATTACTTACCATTTGGACCGTTTCGTTCAAAGTTTCGTTGAACCACAAGTTGAACGAATATCGAAACCACAGAATCAACTCGTGTCGGAACCCTTGATGTTTATGTCCTCAGGCATGTCGCCTCGCGCATACTATTCTGTGATAACTTTCAACAAATAATCGTCAACTTGTTGAAGCATGAGTCTACAATTTCTGTCAATAATGTCAGCGGTTAGAGTGTGTCACACATGGTGTCACACCATCATGGGGGTGACATAAGAGGTTAAGAGTTCACTATAGCTCTTGCGAGAAGGAAATAGCAATTTGTTTGTTTTTTTATTTGTTTTGAAAACTTCCGATAAACAACGATAATATCTTTCAAGCAATCTCCAAACAGTAACGATAAATTTCCAAACAATTTCCAAACAGTAACAATACATTTCCAAACAATTTCCAAACAGTAGCGACAAATTTCCAAACAATTTCCAAACACTAGCGATAAATTTCCAAACAATTTCCAAACAGTAGGGATAAATTTCCAAACAATTTCCAAACAATTTCCAAACAGTAGCGATAAATTTCCAACCAATTTCCAAACAGTAACGATAAATTTCCAAGCAATTTCCAAACAGTAGCGCTAAATTTCCAAACAATTTCCAAACAGTAGCGATAAATTTCCAAACAATTTCCAAACAGTAGGGATAAATTTCCAAACAATTTCCAAACCGTAAGAATAAATTTCCAAACAATTTCCAAACAGTAGCGACAAATTTCCAAACAATTTCCAAACAGCGATTAATTTCCAAACAGAAGCGATAAATTTCCAACCAATTTCCAAATAGTAACGATAAATTTCCAAGCATTAATTTCCAAACAGTAGCGATAAATTTCCAAACAATTTCCAAACAGTAGCCATAAATTTCCAAACAATTTCCAAACAGTAGGGATAAATTTCCAAACAATTTCCAAACGATTTCCAAACAGTAGCGATAAATTTCCAAACAATTTCCAGACAGTAGTGATAAATTTCCAAACAATTTCCAAACAGTAGCGATAAATTTCCAAACAATTTCCAAACAGTAGCGATAAATTTCCAAACAATTTCCAAACAATTTCCAAACAGTAGCGATAAATTTCCAAACAATTTCTAATGAATAACGATATATTTCCAAACAAGATCTATACTGATTTAGGGCTAATTCCAAACTGTATCAATAGATATATTTCCAAAGTATTTACATACTATTTACAAAAAAGTGATTGAAATAGAATAAAATTTCCAGATAAGTTCCAAACTGAATGCAAATTTCCATAGTGTGTCAATGTTGCATGTAATTGGAAATTGACATTTACAGTGTATATATATCCCAACTATTTCCAAACTATTTACATTGTACGGAAAGGTTCTGATTTTTCCAGTGGTTGCAGCAATTTGTAAAGGT
>JAWNZC010000208.1:0-239143 GCA_035771165.1 Paragorgia papillata | reverse complement strand
CGGTACTGCCCACTGCTCTATTCGAGTGTTGCTCAGGTGCGTGATTGCGTCTATTTGGATGATTCCGACTGGTGTGGTTCCAGAACGGTAACTTGGAAGGGTGACATCCTGGCTCTGTTGGTTCCATATAATATTTGAATATGTTTGGTTTACTCGGGTAGATCAGCGCGAGAGTTTTGGAACGAGTGGGTGGGACGTGTTTCACGGTTTTCGTGGAACTACTTCCGAGTGTGAGTACTTCTCAGTTTTCCACTTTGTCGTGTTCTAGCTGGCGAGGAACTCATAAAGTCCTATTTGATACCGACCCCTCCTAGATCTTTGTAGACGAACTTACGGATTCCCTGGCAGCTTTCGAGCTTAACGGGGGAGGCTAATCTACGGCTGGAAACTCGGATCGTCCGCCATGTTGTAAAATACAAATTTGTCCCTAGCTCGAATAAACGTGTCGAAGACAACCCGATTTTATAACCCTTCGCAACATAAGTCTGTATATATAATCTCTCGCTTAGGTGTTGTTTCGGTTTCCCTTATGGTTTTTCCCGTGTTTCGAGTTCGCTATACTTCCCCTCGTTTCTTAAAAATTGGGCTACGGCTCATGCCCTTTTTTATTCCAGCATATTAGTCTGATACATATTTATTTTTCGCTGAACAAATTTACCGTCATAATGATCGGCAGAGACGACTGTCGAAAACATACTATAGATTACAAAAAAGTAATCGTCGACTAATATGTTTTTGACAGTAGAGAAACATTCTCTATTATCCAACCAGTAACGAAAATAAACTGTATTCTTTCATTTGACACTCACACTAACCAAACGATTATATGCAATCGCCAGCTAGTAGCTAAATTTTTCTCCCTTAACGACAAACAGTTTTGTCACAGTATGTTGGTATCTGTTGTCAGATTACAATGTAGTTATTGATTCTATTGATCAAATATTGCGAATCTATGCTTCCTAAGCTTATTCTAGTGATACTAGATTGGATATGGTTTAGAATAATAAACCTGACATTTTCCAGGTTAATTATCTAGACACACAATTGTTATGGGCGAACCCTCATCTCTTATAAGTCCTTTTTCTGAAAGATTTCACAATTTCACGGCAAGCTTCACATGCTTAACACTTCATCTCACTTAAAGTATTTAGGGTAGTGCCATGAAATTTTACAAGTATTGTTCTTCACCCTAATATTGCTATGCAATCAACCTGCAAAAACAACAACAACAGTTGTTTGATTCATTGTGGTAATAATAATCTGGCAATAACACGACTGGGTGTGGCCCACACACACATTGCCAATCGTTGCCAAGAAAGTTGAATCTTTTGGTACACTCAACAACATGTTCTACATGTTAATATGTTCGCTGCATTGCTCATGTGCACTATATTCGTATAACATATCATATTCGATATGAACCTCATAAGCTATGTAGAATTGAAGCTATAGAAGTTGGCGTGAAGGCATCCCCAGAACCTTTTAAAGGGAGTGGCTTGGTTCACAATGGGCAACAATTCGAGTGAAGTTTAATAGTTGTCGAATAATTTCTTTCGAAGTGGGGTAGACAGATGGTAGGCAATAAAACAATACATTTGATAGATAAGTTTTCAGAATTTTTATTACTTTAGTATTCTACCACCACTGGTGGTACTACATGTTATTTTCAACTCCTTTTGTATAATCTTTTTTGTGGTAAAATCCATTCAACGTTGTGCTTACGTATTTCCATTGTGTGTGCTAGAAGGGTTCCTCCATTGTCTTCCCCGGGCCGATAACCATGTGCACCTGTGAACACAAACAAATTAAATTTCAGCTTTATGGTAAAACCATTGGAGACATTGTCTATACCGGTTATATATTAACCCTGCCTGAAACAATACACTGATTGATGGTTAGTCGCGTCAAGTTCTTGCCTCCCATCTCTTCCTAGCTGACGTCCAACAGAATTGGTAGGCGTGGTTTAAACCTTAACTAACAACATACCTGAACAGTTACACAGACACAGTAATGATTCAGGCCTGGGTAAATAATTACAACGGTTGTTAGTATTATCTAAATACGCCTTGCATGCATGGTCGACAATTGATACCTCTCTTTTATCTTTCTTAGCTTGGTCAATATCTCTATCTTTGTTGGCTCTAGTGCTTCGTTTGGTTCTCCCGGCTTTCATCCCTTGGAGATGTTGATGTTGAGACACTTTCTATTGGCATCTTTCTCCCCAAGCGTTTTAAACCCTGTTTGTTACCAGAGACGGCGCGCCCACTATTGAGCCCCAACAGACATGAACGCCACACCACGCTGATCACGACTTATTGGGTATCTGTATCTTTCTGGAAAAGAAAGATCGTTGTTGTTTGTTGTCTGACTTCAATTTAATATTCTCTTCCATGGTAAATGTTCACTTTAATTTAAGCAGTTCTCGTTTTAGTACATGACTTTCGTCGTTTCTACTTTGTCCCTTGGTGCTGTTTTCTCTTGACACACGAACCACACATTGACCGCGGTTGGAGGATTGGTAGCGCTTTTGCTCGCAATCGGTCATGCGTGTGACCAGCAATGTCAAATATTCAAACCCAATGAAATGTCGGCTTTGAAACGGATTTTCCCAGAGCCTTCGGTCGTACGTAGCCACGGCCCGCGTGAGAAGGCTCTGGGAAACAGAGTTTGGCTCTGGCACAGCAGCGAACATGAATTTGAGTACCTTCGTTTCTTAACTCACTAATTTTGACTCGGTCGAGTTTGTTAATACTTCAAATGCTATTTTCGACGAAATACTGGTTCTTGTCGACTTTAAATTTGTGATAATACTATCATATTAAAACCATCCTCTTGCGCCATTGCGACAACCTAAAATTCCCGTCAATACTGGGCGAAAGTATTAAAAAATAAGCCTCCATTTTTTATAGAGTCTCCCGACCTTTTTCGAGGTTACTCGGCTCAAATATCTTAGCCAAATCCGCCCCAGGGGGGCTCCCTGAGTTGGACAATTGCCATTTTAGAATTTCCCCTTGTAATCCCTCCCTTGGGTAATAACGTCCATGACGTAAATCATATCGCCGAGAAAAGGCCTAAAAGCCGTCACTTACTTCTGTGGATTTCGGTTGTTTTTTTTGGTAAAAATTCACATCGCACTGGTACAAATTTCAAGCCCGCCCATGTTGCACCTTAGTTTCCTATTGAAACGTGGTCCCGCCCTTTTGCAGTTGCTCCTTGCAGCTAGGCTAAATTAAGACGTTGTGTGTCATCGTTTGCAACTCTGCGTTCTATTGGACCGCAAACACGTCATTGTTGCCAAGGGCCGAACGTGCCGTTGCTACGGAGCTTTGACCGGGTTTCATAATTAGTGTGTAATTTGTTATTCCCGCGATCGTGGCGCGTAGATATTCTATAAAAAAATGTCTAGTAAACGACATAGCAACGGCCCGATGGCACATATACTGTTGGGAGCAACAGCTCTCTCAGGCATGACTTACGCCCTATCTCAAACGAAGACACGCAAGTCAGCGCACGTTGGCAGTCTCACACTTATCTGTGGCGGTCGTTCGAACCCCCCAAACTTTCACCAACAATAAAGGTTTCTCCTAAGTTGCCTTGTTGAACCCGTTTTAAAACACGTTTTAACGTTGTCACGGTGCATAATATTTGTTTTATTCCGAGGGGGCTGCCTGAGATCGCTGTGACTGTCCACTTGCTACTGACTTGCGTTCTCGTTTTGATTCAAGGGCTTTTATTTAATTTCGTCATTGCCGCGTTAACGGGCTAGCAGTCAGAAGACAAAATACAACTCTTGGGTGTTGCTATTAAAAATGGCTCGTACTATCGGGACGATGCCACCTGCTCTATTCGAGTGTTACTAACGGGTGTATTACGGTGCTGCCCACTGCTCCTATACGAGTGCTTGCTAAATGGCGTACTCCGGTGCTGCCCACTGCTCTATACGAGTGTTGCTAAATGACGTTTATACGGTGCTGCCCACTGTCTCTATACGAGTGTTGCTAAATGGCTTTACTCACGAGAAATGACTGCCCACTGCTCTCTACGAGTGTTGCTGCTAAAATGGACTCGTTATAACGGTGCTGCCCACTGCTCTATACGAGTGTTGGCTAAAGGGCGTACTACGGTTATCTGACCTTGCTGTTTACGATTGGTTGCTAGGTGAGTGAGTGCGTCTATTTGGGATGATTCCGACTCCGGTGTGGTTCCAGAATCGGTTCCTTGGAAGGGTGGACAATTCCTGCCTCTGTTGGTGTCCCATATCATGATTTGAATATGTTTGGTTTACTCGGGTTGATCAGCGAGAGCGTTTTGGAACGATAGTGGACGTGTTTCACGGTTTTCGTGGCACTACTTTCCGAGTTGAGTACGCGTGATACTTCTCAGTTTCCACGTTGTCGTGTTCTAGCTGGCGAGGGACATCATTAACGTTCTATGTTACCGCCCCTCTTGATCTTGTAGAAGACCTTCCGGAGCCACAGGCTTCGAGCTAACGGGGTAGAGGCTATCACGGCTGGAATCTAGGTGCGATCCAGCCCATGTTGTAAAATACAAATTAGTCCCTAGCTCGTAAAGTGTGGAAGACAACCGCTTTTTAAAACTTGTAGAACCATAAGTCTGCCTATATAATCTCTCGGCTTAGGGTGTTGTTTCGGTTTCTCCTTTGGTTTTTTTCCGTGTTGAGTTAGCCTATAATTCCCCTCGTTCTTAAAATTGGGCTTACGGCTCATGCCATTTTTATTCCCAGAATATAGTCTGATACATATTTATTTTTCCTGAACAAATTTACCGTCATAATGATCGGCAGACGACCTGTCGAAAACCATACTGTAGACTGTACAAAAGTAATCGTCGCCTACATATGTTTTTGAAGTCGAAACTTCATACTTCACCAGCAATTAAGAAAAATAAACTGTATTCTTTCATTTGACACTAAACTACACACAAACGATTTTTTAGGCCATATAGCCAGGTAGTAGCTAGAAAATTTTCTCCAAGACAAACACGTTTGTCACAGTATTGTTTGGTATCTGTTGTAAGATACTTACAATGTAGTTATTGATTATTATTGCATTAAAATTTTGAGAATCTCTGCTTCATAGAGCTGTTTAGTGATAATAGATTTGATATGGTTTTCGATAAAACCATACATTTTACAGTTAATTATAGTAGATACCAATCGTTTGGGCGAACCCTCATCTCATTAAGTCCTTTTTTCTGAAAGATCAAATTTCACGGCAAAGCTTCTAAGCTTCAACACTTCTCTCACTTATCACGTATTTAAGGTAGTTGCCATGACAAATTTACACGAATTGTTCCTTCCTAATCTTGCTATGCAATAAACCTGCAAAAACAAACAGTTGTTTGATTCAATAGAGGTCTAAAATCTGTCAATAACGCCTGGGCGTGTGGCCCAAAATTTGCCAATCGTTGCAAGAAAGTTGAATTATTTTGTACACTAAACATGTTTTATTCATGTAAATGTTCGCTTCATTGCATAGCACTATATTCGTATATAACCATATCCTATTCCTATGATACTCATAAGCTCTGTAGTATTGAAGACTATTAGAAGTTGGCGTGAAGGACTTAAAAAATACCTTTTAAAGGGAGTGGCTTGGTTACCATGGCAACCATTGCCGCAAGTTAAAGTGTCGAATATAATTTTTTCTTTCGAAGTGGGTCGACAGATGTTAGCAATAAACAAATACATTGGAGATAAGTTTCCGAATTTTTATTACTTTATTATTCTTACCCCCACTGGATGTATTCCCCCCCCCACCACCCATGTCAAATCCATTACCCCACACTTTAGTCAAATCCAATCTTATTGTGGTACACCCCCCCCCCCTCCCCCTTGTTGTGTTGTGGTGCTGTGTCCCCAACGTTGTGATTACGTTGTGTGCTATGCAAGGGTTCTCCATGTTCTTCCCCGGGCCGATAACCATGGGCACCTGTGAACAAACAAATTCAAATTCGCCTTTCGACAAAATTGCGACTTGTCTTTACCTGATATATA
Source organism: Paragorgia papillata (assembly GCA_035771165.1). NCBI lineage: Eukaryota > Metazoa > Cnidaria > Anthozoa > Scleralcyonacea > Coralliidae > Paragorgia > Paragorgia papillata. The sequence continues at coordinate 233,127 of JAWNZC010000208.1, read as the reverse complement.
TTAAAACAATGACTGAAAAACTACACTGACCTGATGGTGTCGCGTCAAGTTTCTTTGCATCCCATCTCTTCCTAGCTGACGGTCCAACAGAATGGCGGCTTGGTTAAACCTAACCAAAAACCAACATACATGAACAGTTACCCAGACACAGTAATGTCTTTCCGCCTTGGTACTTAATTACAACGGAAGTTGTGTCTTATCTAAGATACGCCTTGCATGCATGGTCGACATTTGTTACCTCTCTTTTATCTCTTCTCTCAGCCCTTGTCACTATCTCATATCTTTGTTGGCTCAGAATGCTTCGTTTGGTTCTCCCGGCTGTACATCTCTTGAGCTGTTGATGTTGAGACACTTTCCTATTGGCAGATCTTTTCCTCCAGGGTTTTTAACCCTGTTGTTACCCGAGACGAGCGCCAAATTGAGCCAAGAAATGAATGAAACCGATGCATAAGAATTTATTGGGCTCTGTGTCTCTTTCTGGAAAGAAAAGACGGTTGTTGTTTGGGTTGTCTGACTTCAATTTAATATTCTTCCTTCCATGGTAACTGTTCATCTTTAATTTAAAGTTCTGCGTAGTACTGACTGTTCGTCTTCATACTTTGTCTCCTTGGTACTGTTTTCTCTTGACACACGAACCACAACTGACGCGGTTGGCTGGTTGGTTAGGCGCTTTTGCTCGCATCGTCATGCTGTGACAGCAAAGTCAATTATTCAATCCAATGAAAAGTCGATTTGAACATCGGATTTTCCCAGCGCCTTCGGTCGGCGAGCACCGTGCCGCGTGAGAAGGCTCTGGGAACGAGATTGGCTGTCCTTGTGACAGATGCGTTTCATGAACTAGTACTTAGTTTCTTACATCACTACTTTGATCTCGGTCGAGTTTGTTAATCTTCAAGATGCTCTTTTTGACGAAATAATGGTCTTGTCGACTTTCTATTTGTGATAATATCCATATTAAATAAACCTCCTCTTGCGCCACTTGCGAACTAAATTTACGTAAAATAGCTGGGCGAAAGTATTAAAACTAAGCCTCCATATTTTATCGTGTCCAGACCTTTTTAGAGGTTACACGGCACAAATATTAAGCCAATACAGCCCCAGGGGGGCTCCCTGAGTAGGACACATTGGCCTATTATAATTTCCCCTTGTAACCCTCCCTTGGGTACTACCGTCCATGACAAAATCAACAGCGAAAGGCCTTCAAAAGCGGTACCTTACTTCTGTGGATTTTGGTTGTTTTTTTTGTAAAAAATTCAATCGCACTGGAAATTTCAAGCGCAATGTTGACTCTTAGTTCCTATTGACCCGTGGATACCGCCATTTGCAGTTGACCATTGCAGCTTTGCTAACTTACGACGTAGTTTCATCGTTCTGAAACTCATGCGTTCCATTGGACCGCAACGTATTGTTGCCAAGGGCCGAACGTGGACGGAGCTACGGAGCTTTGACAGGGTTTTCAATTCGTGTAGGTAATTTGTCCTACTTACGACGCTCGTTGGCGGAGTAGATATTAATAAAAAATGTCTAGTAAACGACATGAGCAAGGCCAGCTGGACATATAATGTTGCGGAAAACCTCTATCCAGATGACTTAAGCCCTAATCAAACGAGATACGCGCAGTCATCGCATGTTGGCAGTCACAAAATTCTGTGGCCGGTCGTTCGAACACCCAAAGTCCAAAAATACACAGGTTTTCATAAGTGTCTTTACCACGTTTTAAAACAAGTTTTCACGTAGTCCCGGTGCATAATATTTGTTTTATTCAGAGGGGCTGCCTGAGGACTAGGCTGTGGACTGTCACACTTGCTATGACTTGCGTTCTCGTTTGATTTCGGGCTTTAATTTAATTTCGTCATTTGCCGCGTTAACGGGCTAGCCCGTCCAGAAAACACAAATCAATACTTGGTGTGTTGCTAAAATGGGACCGTTACTACGGGACTGCCCACTGCTCTATTCGAGTGTTACTAAATGGTGTATTACGGTGCTGGCCCACTGCTCTATACGAGTGTTGCTTAATGGGGTACTGCGGTGCTGCCCACGTGCTCTATACGACGTGTTGCTAAATGACGTTATACGGTGCTGCCCACTGCTCTATTTACGAGTGTTGCTAGACAAAGGCGTAACTAACCGGTGCTGCCCCCTGCCCTCTCTACGAGTGTGCCTAAATGCCGTTATACCGGGTGTGCCCACTGCTCTATACGAGTGTTGCTAAATGGCTCGTACTACCCCGGTACTTGCCCCACTGCCTCTACGAGTGTTGCTTAGGTGAGTTTATTGCGTCTTTATTTGGATGGATTCGACTGTGTGGTTCCCGTATCGGTAGCTGGGAATAGGGTGACATCTGCTTAACTGTTGGTTCATTATAATTTTTGACTATGTTTGTTTACTCGGGTTGATCAGCGACGAGAAGTTTTGGAACGATATGGACGTGTACCAAACAACACCAGGTTTCGTGGAACTACATATCCGAGATGAGATAATCTCTCAGTTTTCCACCCGTTGTCTTGTTCTAGCAGGCGAGGACAGGGACCATCACGTAAAGTCCTAATGGATCACCGACCACCTCCTGATCGTTTGTAGAAGACAAACATTCCGGCTCCACCACCTGGCTTCCGAGCTAACGGCGGGAGCTATCACGGCTGAAACTAGGAGCGTCCGCCATGTTGTAAAATACAAATTTGTCCCCAAGCTCGAAAAGTGTCGAAGACAACCGATTTTTTAAAACTTAGAAACATAAGCTCTGACTATATAATCTCTCGCTTAGGTGTTGTTTCGGTTTCCCTTTTGGTTTTCCGTGTTTGAGTTAGCTATAATTCCCCTCGTTCTTAAAATTGGGCTACGGCATGCCATTTTTATTCCAGAATATAGTCTGATACATATTTATTTTTCCTGAACAAATTTACCGTCATAATGATCGGCAGACGACTGTCCGAAAACATACTTAGATTACAAAAGTAATCGTCGCTAATATGTTTTTGAAGTAGAAAATTTCTATTATCCAACACTTAAGAAAAAATAACTGTTATTCTTTCATTTGACACTAAACTAAAACAAACGATTTTATGCAATAGCCAGCTAGTAGCTAAAATTTTCTCCAAGACAAACACGTATGTCACAGTATGTGTATCTGTTGTCAGATTACAATGTAGTTATTGATATATTGATTAAATTTTGAGAATCTATGCTTCATAAGCTTGCTAGTGATAATAGATTTGATATGGTTTAGAATAAAACCATACCATTTTACAGTAATTATAGTAGATCACAATAGTTTGGGCGAACCCTCATCTCTTTAAGTCCTTTTTCTGAAAGATCAAATTTCACGGCAAGCTTCAAAGCTTAACACTTCTCTCACTTAAAGTATTTAAGGTAGTGCCATGAAATTTACAAGTATTGTTCCTTACTAATATTGCTAATGCAATTAAACCTGAAAAAACAAACAGTTGTTTTGATTCATGTGGTAATTAAAATCTGTCAATAACGACTGGGTGTGGCCAAAATTGCCTAATCGTTGCAAGAAAGTTGAATATTTTGTACACTAAAACATGTTGTACATGTAAATGTTAGCTTCATTGCATTGCACTATATTCGTATAACATATCCTATTCATATGAACCTCATAAGCTATGTAGTCTTGATAGCTATAGAAGTTGGCGTGAAGGCTTAAAAAATACCTTTTAAAGGGAGTGCTTGGTTACAATGGCAACCATTCGATGAAGTTAAAGTGTCGAATAATTTCTTTCGAAGTGGGTAGACAGATGTTAGCAATAACAAATACATTTGAGATAAGTTTCAGGAATTTTTATTACTTTATTATTCTACCACCACTGGTGTACTACATGTTATTTTCAAACTACTTTTGTAAATCTTTTTTGTGGTAAAATCCAATCAACGTTGTGATTACGTTGTGTGCTAGAAGGGTTCTCCATTGTCTTCCCCGGGCCGATAACCATGTGCACCTGTGAACCAACAAATTAAATTCGCTTTAGAAAACATTGAGAATTGTCTTTACCTGATATATATTAAACAATGACTGAAAAATACACTGACCTGATGGTGTCGCGTCAAGTTCTTGCATCCCATCTCTTCCTAGCTGACGTCCAACAGAATGGTAGGCTTGGTTAAACCTACAAACAACATACATGAACAGTTACACAGACACAGTAATGATTCAGGCCTGGTAATAATTACAACGGAAGTTAGTATTATCTAAATACGCCTTGCATGCATGGTCGACAATTGTTTACCTCTCTTTTATCTTTCTCAGCCTTGTCAATATCTCTATCTTTGTTGGCTCAGTGCTTCGTTTGGTTCTCCCGGCTGTCATCTCTTGAGATGTTGATGTTGAGACACTTTCTATTGGCATCTTTTCCTCCAGGGTTTTAACCCTGTTGTTACCAGAGACGAGCGCAAAATTGAGCAAAGAAATGAAGACAACGATGATAAGAATTATTGGGATCTGTATCTTTCTGGAAAAGAAAGATCGTTGTTGTTTGTTGTCTGACTTCAATTTAATATTCTCTTCCATTGGTAACTGTTCACTTTAATTTAAAGTTCTCGTAGTACTGACTTTCGTCTTCTACTTTGTCCTTGGTACTGTTTTCTCTTGACACACGAACCACAACTGACGCGGTTGGCTGGTTGGTAGCGCTTTTGCTCGCATCGTCATGCTGTGACAGCAATGTCAATTATTCAACCAATGAAATGTCGATTTGAAACGGATTTTCCCAGAGCCTTCGGTCGACGAGCACGGCCCGCGTGAGAAGGCTCTGGGAACGAGATTGGCTGTGACAGATGCGAACATGAACTAGTACTTAGTTTCTTAACTCACTAATTTGACTCGGTCGAGTTTGTTAATCTTCAAATGCTATTTTCGACGAAATAATGGTCTTGTCGACTTTAAATTTGTGATAATATCATATTAAAAACATCCTCTTGCGCCATTGCGAACTAAAATTACGTAAATACTGGGCGAAAGTATTAAAAATAAGCCTCCATATTTTATCGTGTCCAGGACCTTTTTAGAGGTTACACGGCACAAATATTAAGCCAAACAGCCCCAGGGGGGATCCCTGAGTAGGACAATTGCCATATTATAATTTCCCCTTGTAACCCTCCCTTGGGTACTAACGTCCATGACGAAATCAACAGAGAAAGGCCTAAAAGCCGTACTTACTTCTGTGGATTTCGGTTGTTTTTTTTTGGTAAAAATTCAATCGCACTGGAAATTTCAAGCGCAATGTTGACATTAGTTTACTATTGAAACGTGGTACCCGCCATTTGCAGTTGACCTTGCAGCTTGCTAAATTAAGACGTTGTTTCAATCGTTTGAAACTCTGCGTTCATTGGACCGCAACGTATTGTTGCCAAGGGCAGAACGTGACGTTGCTACGGAGCTTTGACAGGGTTTCAATTAGTGAGTAATTTGTTTATTCGCGATCGTGGCGAGTAGATATTATAAAAAAATGTCTAGTAAACGACATAGCAAGGCCAGATGGACATATAATGTTGGGAAAGCTCTATCAGATGACTTAAGCCCTAATCAAACGAGAACGCAAGTCATCGCAAGTTGGCAGTCACAAATTTCTGTGGCGGTCGTTCGAACACCCAAATTAACAAAATAAAGGTTTCATAAGTGCTTTAAACAAGTTTTAAAACAAGTTTTAACGTTGTCACGGTGCATAATATTTGTTTTATTCAGAGGGGCTGCCTGAGATAGCGTGACTGTCAACTTGCTATGACTTGCGTTCTCGTTTGATTAGGGCTTTAATTTAATTTCGTCATTGCCGCGTTAACGGGCTAGCAGTCAGAAAACAAAAAACAACTCTTGTGTGTTGCTAAAATGGCGTACTACGGACTGCCCACTGCTCTATTCGAGTGTTACTAAATGGTGTATTACGGTGCTGCCCACTGCTCTATACGAGTGTTGCTAAATGGCGTACTACGGTGCTGCCCACTGCTCTATACGAGTGTTGCTAAATGACGTTATACGGTGCTGCCCACTGCTCTATACGAGTGTTGCTAAATGGCGTACTACGGTGCTGCCCACTGCTCTCTACGAGTGTTGCTAAATGACGTTATACGGTGCTGCCCACTGCTCTATACGAGTGTTGCTAAATGGCGTACTACGGTACTGCCCACTGCTCTATATACGAGTGTTGCTAGGTGAGTTATTGCGTCTATTTGGATGATTCCGACTGGTGTGGTTCCAGATCGGTACTTGGAAGGGTGACATCCTGGCTCTGTTGGTTCCATATAATATTTGAATATGTTTGTTTACTCGGGTTGATCAGCGAGAGAGTTTTGGAACGAGTGGACGTGTTTCACGGTTTTCGTGGAACTACTTCCGAGTTGAGTACTTCTCAGTTTCCACGTTGTCGTGTTCTAGCTGGCGAGGACATCATAAAGTCCTATGATACCGACCTCCTGATCTTGTAGAAGAACTTACGGATCCACTGGCTTCGAGCTAACGGGGGAGGCTATCACGGCTGGAAACTAGGAGCGTCCGCCATGTTGTAAAATACAAATTTGTCCCTAGCTCGAAAAGTGTCGAAGACAACCGATTTTTAAAACTTAGAAACATAAGTCTGACTATATAATCTCTCGCTTAGGTGTTGTTTCGGTTTCCCTTTTGGTTTTTCCCGTGTTGAGTTAGCTATAATTCCCCTCGTTCTTAAAATTGGGCTACGGCTCATGCCATTTTTATTCCAGAATATAGTCTGATACATATTTATTTTTCCTGAACAAATTTACCGTCATAATGATCGGCAGACGACTGTCGAAAACATACTTAGATTACAAAAGTAATCGTCGCTAATATGTTTTTGAAGTAGAAAAATTTCTATTATCCAACAATTAAGAAAAATAACTGTATTCTTTCATTTGACACTAAACTAAACAAACGATTTTATGCAATAGCCAGCTAGTAGCTAAAATTTTCTCCAAGACAAACACGTTTGTCACAGTATGTGGTATCTGTTGTCAGATTACAATGTAGTTATTGATTATATTGATTAAATTTTGAGAATCTATGCTTCATAAGCTTTCTAGTGATAATAGATTTGATATGGTTTAGAATAAAACCATACATTTTACAGTAATTATAGTAGATCACAATAGTTTGGGCGAACCCTCATCTCTTTAAGTCCTTTTTCTGAAAGATCAAATTTCACGGCAAGCTTCAAAGCTTAACACTTCTCTCACTTAAAGTATTTAAGGTAGTGCCATGAAATTTACAAGTATTGTTCCTTACTAATATTGCTATGCAATAAACCTGAAAAAACAAACAGTTGTTTGATTCATGTGGTAATAAAATCTGTCAATAACGACTGGGTGTGGCCAAAATTGCCAATCGTTGCAAGAAAGTTGAATATTTTGTACACTAAACATGTTTACATGTAAATGTTAGCTTCATTGCATTGCACTATATTCGTATAACATATCCTATTCATATGAACCTCATAAGCTATGTAGTATTGAAGCTATAGAAGTTGGCGTGAAGGCTTAAAAAATACCTTTTAAAGGGAGTGGCTTGGTTACAATGGCAACCATTCGATGAAGTTAAAGTGTCGAATAATTTCTTTCGAAGTGGGTAGACAGATGTTAGCAATAACAAATACATTTGAGATAAGTTTCAGAATTTTTATTACTTTATTATTCTACCACCACTGGTGTACTACATGTTATTTTCAACTACTTTTGTAAATCTTTTTTGTGGTAAAATCCAATCAACGTTGTGATTACGTTGTGTGCTAGAAGGGTTCTCCATTGTCTTCCCCGGGCCGATAACCATGTGCACCTGTGAACCAACAAATTAAATTCGCTTTAGAAAAACATTGAGAATTGTCTTTACCTGATATATATTAAACAATGACTGAAAAATACACTGACCTGATGGTGTCGCGTCAAGTTCTTGCATCCCATCTCTTCCTAGCTGACGTCCAACAGAATGGTAGGCTTGGTTAAACCTACAAACAACATACATGAACAGTTACACAGACACAGTAATGATTCAGGCCTGGTAATAATTACAACGGAAGTTAGTATTATCTAAATACGCCTTGCATGCATGGTCGACAATTGTTACCTCTCTTTTATCTTTCTTAGCCTTGTCAATATCTCTATCTTTGTTGGCTCAGTGCTTCGTTTGGTTCTCCCGGCTGTCATCTCTTGAGATGTTGATGTTGAGACACTTTCTATTGGCATCTTTTCCTCCAGAGTTTTAACCCTGTTGTTACCAGAGACGAGCGCAAAATTGAGCAAAGAAATGAAGACAACGATGATAAGAATTATTGGGATCTGTATCTTTCTGGAAAAGAAAGATCGTTGTTGTTTGTTGTCTGACTTCAATTTAATATTCTCTTCCATGGTAACTGTTCACTTTAATTTAAAGTTCTCGTAGTACTGACTTTCGTCTTCTACTTTGTCCCTGGTGCTGTTTTCTCTTGACACACGAACCACAACTGACGCGGTTGGCTGGTTGGTAGCGCTTTTGCTCGCATCGTCATGCTGTGACAGCAATGTCAATTATTCAACCAATGAAATGTCGATTTGAAACGGATTTTCCCAGAGCCTTCGGTCGACGAGCACGGCCCGCGTGAGAAGGCTCTGGGAACGAGATTGGCTGTGACAGATGCGAACATGAACTAGTACTTAGTTTCTTAACTCACTAATTTGACTCGGTCGAGTTTGTTAATCTTCAAATGCTATTTTCGACGAAATAATGGTCTTGTCGACTTTAAATTTGTGATAATATCATATTAAAAACATCCTCTTGCGCCATTGCGAACTAAAATTACGTAAATACTGGGCGAAAGTATTAAAAATAAGCCTCCATATTTTATCGTGTCCAGACCTTTTTAGAGGTTACACGGCACAAATATTAAGCCAAACAGCCCCAGGGGGGCTCCCTGAGTAGGACAATTGCCATATTATAATTTCCCCTTGTAACCCTCCCTTGGGTACTAACGTCCATGACGAAATCAACAGAGAAAGGCCTAAAAGCCGTACTTACTTCTGTGGATTTCGGTTGTTTTTTTTGGTAAAAATTCAATCGCACTGGAAATTTCAAGCGCAATGTTGACATTAGTTTACTATTGAAACGTGGTACCGCCATTTGCAGTTGACCTTGCAGCTTGCTAAATTAAGACGTTGTTTCATCGTTTGAAACTCTGCGTTCATTGGACCGCAACGTATTGTTGCCAAGGGCAGAACGTGACGTTGCTACGGAGCTTTGACAGGGTTTCAATTAGTGAGTAATTTGTTATTCGCGATCGTGGCGAGTAGATATTATAAAAAAATGTCTAGTAAACGACATAGCAAGGCCAGATGGACATATAATGTTGGGAAAGCTCTATCAGATGACTTAAGCCCTAATCAAACGAGAACGCAAGTCATCGCAAGTTGGCAGTCACAAATTTCTGTGGCGGTCGTTCGAACACCCAAATTAACAAAATAAAGGTTTCATAAGTGCTTTAAACAAGTTTTAAAACAAGTTTTAACGTTGTCACGGTGCATAATATTTGTTTTATTCAGAGGGGCTGCCTGAGATAGCGTGACTGTCAACTTGCTATGACTTGCGTTCTCGTTTGATTAGGGCTTTAATTTAATTTCGTCATTGCCGCGTTAACGGGCTAGCAGTCAGAAAACAAAAAACAACTCTTGTGTGTTTGCTAAAATGGCGTACTACGGGACTGCCCACTGCTCTATTCGAGTGTTACTAAATGGTGTATTACGGTGCTGCCCACTGCTCTATACGAGTGTTGCTAAATGGCGTACTACGGTGCTGCCCACTGCTCTATACGAGTGTTGCTAAATGACGTTATACGGTGCTGCCCACTGCTCTATACGAGTGTTGCTAAATGGCGTACTACGGTGCTGCCCACTGCTCTCTACGAGTGTTGCTAAATGACGTTATACGGTGCTGCCCACTGCTCTATACGAGTGTTGCTAAATGGCGTACTACGGTACTGCCCACTGCTCTATACGAGTGTTGCTAGGTGAGTTATTGCGTCTATTTGGATGATTCCGACTGGTGTGGTTCCAGATCGGTACTTGGAAGGGTGACATCCTGGCTCTGTTGGTTCCATATAATATTTGAATATGTTTGTTTACTCGGGTTGATCAGCGAGAGAGTTTTGGAACGAGTGGACGTGTTTCACGGTTTTCGTGGAACTACTTCCGAGTTGAGTACTTCTCAGTTTCCACGTTGTCGTGTTCTAGCTGGCGAGGACATCATAAAGTCCTATGATACCGACCTCCTGATCTTGTAGAAGAACTTACGGATCCACTGGCTTCGAGCTAACGGGGGAGGCTATCACGGCTGGAAACTAGGAGCGTCCGCCATGTTGTAAAATACAAATTTGTCCCTAGCTCGAAAAGTGTCGAAGACAACCGATTTTTAAAACTTAGAAACATAAGTCTGACTATATAATCTCTCGCTTAGGTGTTGTTTCGGTTTCCCTTTTGGTTTTTCCCGTGTTGAGTTAGCTATAATTCCCCTCGTTCTTAAAATTGGGCTACGGCTCATGCCATTTTTATTCCAGAATATAGTCTGATACATATTTATTTTTCCTGAACAAATTTACCGTCATAATGATCGGCAGACGACTGTCGAAAACATACTTAGATTACAAAAGTAATCGTCGCTAATATGTTTTTGAAGTAGAAAAATTTCTATTATCCAGCAATTAAGAAAAATAACTGTATTCTTTCATTTGACACTAAACTAAACAAACGATTTTATGCAATAGCCAGCTAGTAGCTAAAATTTTCTCCAAGACAAACACGTTTGTCACAGTATGTGGTATCTGTTGTCAGATTACAATGTAGTTATTGATTATATTGATTAAATTTTGAGAATCTATGCTTCATAAGCTTTCTAGTGATAATAGATTTGATATGGTTTAGAATAAAACCATACATTTTACAGTAATTATAGTAGATCACAATAGTTTGGGCGAACCCTCATCTCTTTAAGTCCTTTTTCTGAAAGATCAAATTTCACGGCAAGCTTCAAAGCTTAACACTTCTCTCACTTAAAGTATTTAAGGTAGTGCCATGAAATTTACAAGTATTGTTCCTTACTAATATTGCTATGCAATAAACCTGAAAAAACAAACAGTTGTTTGATTCATGTGGTAATAAAATCTGTCAATAACGACTGGGTGTGGCCAAAATTGCCAATCGTTGCAAGAAAGTTGAATATTTTGTACACTAAACATGTTTACATGTAAATGTTAGCTTCATTGCATTGCACTATATTCGTATAACATATCCTATTCATATGAACCTCATAAGCTATGTAGTATTGAAGCTATAGAAGTTGGCGTGAAGGCTTAAAAAATACCTTTTAAAGGGAGTGGCTTGGTTACAATGGCAACCATTCGATGAAGTTAAAGTGTCGAATAATTTCTTTCGAAGTGGGTAGACAGATGTTAGCAATAACAAATACATTTGAGATAAGTTTCAGAATTTTTATTACTTTATTATTCTACCACCACTGGTGTACTACATGTTATTTTCAACTACTTTTGTAAATCTTTTTTGTGGTAAAATCCAATCAACGTTGTGATTACGTTGTGTGCTAGAAGGGTTCTCCATTGTCTTCCCCGGGCCGATAACCATGTGCACCTGTGAACCAACAAATTAAATTCGCTTTAGAAAACATTGAGAATTGTCTTTACCTGATATATATTAAACAATGACTGAAAAATACACTGACCTGATGGTGTCGCGTCAAGTTCTTGCATCCCATCTCTTCCTAGCTGACGTCCAACAGAATGGTAGGCTTGGTTAAACCTACAAACAACATACATGAACAGTTACACAGACACAGTAATGATTCAGGCCTGGTAATAATTACAACGGAAGTTAGTATTATCTAAATACGCCTTGCATGCATGGTCGACAATTGTTACCTCTCTTTTATCTTTCTCAGCCTTGTCAATATCTCTATCTTTGTTGGCTCAGTGCTTCGTTTGGTTCTCCCGGCTGTCATCTCTTGAGATGTTGATGTTGAGACACTTTCTATTGGCATCTTTTCCTCCAGGGTTTTAACCCTGTTGTTACCAGAGACGAGCGCAAAATTGAGCAAAGAAATGAAGACAACGATGATAAGAATTATTGGGATCTGTATCTTTCTGGAAAAGAAAGATCGTTGTTGTTTGTTGTCTGACTTCAATTTAATATTCTCTTCCATGGTAACTGTTCACTTTAATTTAAAGTTCTCGTAGTACTGACTTTCGTCTTCTACTTTGTCCTTGGTACTGTTTTCTCTTGACACACGAACCACAACTGACGCGGTTGGCTGGTTGGTAGCGCTTTTGCTCGCATCGTCATGCTGTGACAGCAATGTCAATTATTCAACCAATGAAATGTCGATTTGAAACGGATTTTCCCAGAGCCTTCGGTCGACGAGCACGGCCCGCGTGAGAAGGCTCTGGGAACGAGATTGGCTGTGACAGATGCGAACATGAACTAGTACTTAGTTTCTTAACTCACTAATTTGACTCGGTCGAGTTTGTTAATCTTCAAATGCTATTTTCGACGAAATAATGGTCTTGTCGACTTTAAATTTGTGATAATATCATATTAAAAACATCCTCTTGCGCCATTGCGAACTAAAATTACGTAAATACTGGGCGAAAGTATTAAAAATAAGCCTCCATATTTTATCGTGTCCAGACCTTTTTAGAGGTTACACGGCACAAATATTAAGCCAAACAGCCCCAGGGGGGATCCCTGAGTAGGACAATTGCCATATTATAATTTCCCCTTGTAACCCTCCCTTGGGTACTAACGTCCATGACGAAATCAACAGAGAAAGGCCTAAAAGCCGTACTTACTTCTGTGGATTTCGGTTGTTTTTTTTGGTAAAAATTCAATCGCACTGGAAATTTCAAGCGCAATGTTGACATTAGTTTACTATTGAAACGTGGTACCGCCATTTGCAGTTGACCTTGCAGCTTGCTAAATTAAGACGTTGTTTCATCGTTTGAAACTCTGCGTTCATTGGACCGCAACGTATTGTTGCCAAGGGCAGAACGTGACGTTGCTACGGAGCTTTGACAGGGTTTCAATTAGTGAGTAATTTGTTATTCGCGATCGTGGCGAGTAGATATTATAAAAAAATGTCTAGTAAACGACATAGCAAGGCCAGATGGACATATAATGTTGGGAAAGCTCTATCAGATGACTTAAGCCCTAATCAAACGAGAACGCAAGTCATCGCAAGTTGGCAGTCACAAATTTCTGTGGCGGTCGTTCGAACACCCAAATTAACAAAATAAAGGTTTCATAAGTGCTTTAAACAAGTTTTAAAACAAGTTTTAACGTTGTCACGGTGCATAATATTTGTTTTATTCAGAGGGGCTGCCTGAGATAGCGTGACTGTCAACTTGCTATGACTTGCGTTCTCGTTTGATTAGGGCTTTAATTTAATTTCGTCATTGCCGCGTTAACGGGCTAGCAGTCAGAAAACAAAAAACAACTCTTGTGTGTTGCTAAAATGGCGTACTACGGGACTGCCCACTGCTCTATTCGAGTGTTACTAAATGGTGTATTACGGTGCTGCCCACTGCTCTATACGAGTGTTGCTAAATGGCGTACTACGGTGCTGCCCACTGCTCTATACGAGTGTTGCTAAATGACGTTATACGGTGCTGCCCACTGCTCTATACGAGTGTTGCTAAATGGCGTACTACGGTGCTGCCCACTGCTCTCTACGAGTGTTGCTAAATGACGTTATACGGTGCTGCCCACTGCTCTATACGAGTGTTGCTAAATGGCGTACTACGGTACTGCCCACTGCTCTATACGAGTGTTGCTAGGTGAGTTATTGCGTCTATTTGGATGATTCCGACTGGTGTGGTTCCAGATCGGTACTTGGAAGGGTGACATCCTGGCTCTGTTGGTTCCATATAATATTTGAATATGTTTGTTTACTCGGGTTGATCAGCGAGAGAGTTTTGGAACGAGTGGACGTGTTTCACGGTTTTCGTGGAACTACTTCCGAGTTGAGTACTTCTCAGTTTCCACGTTGTCGTGTTCTAGCTGGCGAGGACATCATAAAGTCCTATGATACCGACCTCCTGATCTTGTAGAAGAACTTACGGATCCACTGGCTTCGAGCTAACGGGGGAGGCTATCACGGCTGGAAACTAGGAGCGTCCGCCATGTTGTAAAATACAAATTTGTCCCTAGCTCGAAAAGTGTCGAAGACAACCGATTTTTAAAACTTAGAAACATAAGTCTGACTATATAATCTCTCGCTTAGGTGTTGTTTCGGTTTCCCTTTTGGTTTTTTCCCGTGTTGAGTTAGCTATAATTCCCCTCGTTCTTAAAATTGGGCTACGGCTCATGCCATTTTTATTCCAGAATATAGTCTGATACATATTTATTTTTCCTGAACAAATTTACCGTCATAATGATCGGCAGACGACTGTCGAAAACATACTTAGATTACAAAAGTAATCGTCGCTAATATGTTTTTGAAGTAGAAAAATTTCTATTATCCAACAATTAAGAAAAATAACTGTATTCTTTCATTTGACACTAAACTAAACAAACGATTTTATGCAATAGCCAGCTAGTAGCTAAAATTTTCTCCAAGACAAACACGTTTGTCACAGTATGTGGTATCTGTTGTCAGATTACAATGTAGTTATTGATTATATTGATTAAATTTTGAGAATCTATGCTTCATAAGCTTTCTAGTGATAATAGATTTGATATGGTTTAGAATAAAACCATACATTTTACAGTAATTATAGTAGATCACAATAGTTTGGGCGAACCCTCATCTCTTTAAGTCCTTTTTCTGAAAGATCAAATTTCACGGCAAGCTTCAAAGCTTAACACTTCTCTCACTTAAAGTATTTAAGGTAGTGCCATGAAATTTACAAGTATTGTTCCTTACTAATATTGCTATGCAATAAACCTGAAAAAACAAACAGTTGTTTGATTCATGTGGTAATAAAATCTGTCAATAACGACTGGGTGTGGCCAAAATTGCCAATCGTTGCAAGAAAGTTGAATATTTTGTACACTAAACATGTTTACATGTAAATGTTAGCTTCATTGCATTGCACTATATTCGTATAACATATCCTATTCATATGAACCTCATAAGCTATGTAGTATTGAAGCTATAGAAGTTGGCGTGAAGGCTTAAAAAATACCTTTTAAAGGGAGTGGCTTGGTTACAATGGCAACCATTCGATGAAGTTAAAGTGTCGAATAATTTCTTTCGAAGTGGGTAGACAGATGTTAGCAATAACAAATACATTTGAGATAAGTTTCAGAATTTTTATTACTTTATTATTCTACCACCACTGGTGTACTACATGTTATTTTCAACTACTTTTGTAAATCTTTTTTGTGGTAAAATCCAATCAACGTTGTGATTACGTTGTGTGCTAGAAGGGTTCTCCATTGTCTTCCCCGGGCCGATAACCATGTGCACCTGTGAACCAACAAATTAAATTCGCTTTAGAAAACATTGAGAATTGTCTTTACCTGATATATATTAAACAATGACTGAAAAATACACTGACCTGATGGTGTCGCGTCAAGTTCTTGCATCCCATCTCTTCCTAGCTGACGTCCAACAGAATGGTAGGCTTGGTTAAACCTACAAACAACATACATGAACAGTTACACAGACACAGTAATGATTCAGGCCTGGTAATAATTACAACGGAAGTTAGTATTATCTAAATACGCCTTGCATGCATGGTCGACAATTGTTACCTCTCTTTTATCTTTCTTAGCCTTGTCAATATCTCTATCTTTGTTGGCTCAGTGCTTCGTTTGGTTCTCCCGGCTGTCATCTCTTGAGATGTTGATGTTGAGACACTTTCTATTGGCATCTTTTCCTCCAGAGTTTTAACCCTGTTGTTACCAGAGACGAGCGCAAAATTGAGCAAAGAAATGAAGACAACGATGATAAGAATTATTGGGATCTGTATCTTTCTGGAAAAGAAAGATCGTTGTTGTTTGTTGTCTGACTTCAATTTAATATTCTCTTCCATGGTAACTGTTCACTTTAATTTAAAGTTCTCGTAGTACTGACTTTCGTCTTCTACTTTGTCCCTGGTGCTGTTTTCTCTTGACACACGAACCACAACTGACGCGGTTGGCTGGTTGGTAGCGCTTTTGCTCGCATCGTCATGCTGTGACAGCAATGTCAATTATTCAACCAATGAAATGTCGATTTGAAACGGATTTTCCCAGAGCCTTCGGTCGACGAGCACGGCCCGCGTGAGAAGGCTCTGGGAACGAGATTGGCTGTGACAGATGCGAACATGAACTAGTACTTAGTTTCTTAACTCACTAATTTGACTCGGTCGAGTTTGTTAATCTTCAAATGCTATTTTCGACGAAATAATGGTCTTGTCGACTTTAAATTTGTGATAATATCATATTAAAAACATCCTCTTGCGCCATTGCGAACTAAAATTACGTAAATACTGGGCGAAAGTATTAAAAATAAGCCTCCATATTTTATCGTGTCCAGACCTTTTTAGAGGTTACACGGCACAAATATTAAGCCAAACAGCCCCAGGGGGGCTCCCTGAGTAGGACAATTGCCATATTATAATTTCCCCTTGTAACCCTCCCTTGGGTACTAACGTCCATGACGAAATCAACAGAGAAAGGCCTAAAAGCCGTACTTACTTCTGTGGATTTCGGTTGTTTTTTTTGGTAAAAATTCAATCGCACTGGAAATTTCAAGCGCAATGTTGACATTAGTTTACTATTGAAACGTGGTACCGCCATTTGCAGTTGACCTTGCAGCTTGCTAAATTAAGACGTTGTTTCATCGTTTGAAACTCTGCGTTCATTGGACCGCAACGTATTGTTGCCAAGGGCAGAACGTGACGTTGCTACGGAGCTTTGACAGGGTTTCAATTAGTGAGTAATTTGTTATTCGCGATCGTGGCGAGTAGATATTATAAAAAAATGTCTAGTAAACGACATAGCAAGGCCAGATGGACATATAATGTTGGGAAAGCTCTATCAGATGACTTAAGCCCTAATCAAACGAGAACGCAAGTCATCGCAAGTTGGCAGTCACAAATTTCTGTGGCGGTCGTTCGAACACCCAAATTAACAAAATAAAGGTTTCATAAGTGCTTTAAACAAGTTTTAAAACAAGTTTTAACGTTGTCACGGTGCATAATATTTGTTTTATTCAGAGGGGCTGCCTGAGATAGCGTGACTGTCAACTTGCTATGACTTGCGTTCTCGTTTGATTAGGGCTTTAATTTAATTTCGTCATTGCCGCGTTAACGGGCTAGCAGTCAGAAAACAAAAAACAACTCTTGTGTGTTGCTAAAATGGCGTACTACGGGACTGCCCACTGCTCTATTCGAGTGTTACTAAATGGTGTATTACGGTGCTGCCCACTGCTCTATACGAGTGTTGCTAAATGGCGTACTACGGTGCTGCCCACTGCTCTATACGAGTGTTGCTAAATGACGTTATACGGTGCTGCCCACTGCTCTATACGAGTGTTGCTAAATGGCGTACTACGGTGCTGCCCACTGCTCTCTACGAGTGTTGCTAAATGACGTTATACGGTGCTGCCCACTGCTCTATACGAGTGTTGCTAAATGGCGTACTACGGTACTGCCCACTGCTCTATACGAGTGTTGCTAGGTGAGTTATTGCGTCTATTTGGATGATTCCGACTGGTGTGGTTCCAGATCGGTACTTGGAAGGGTGACATCCTGGCTCTGTTGGTTCCATATAATATTTGAATATGTTTGTTTACTCGGGTTGATCAGCGAGAGAGTTTTGGAACGAGTGGACGTGTTTCACGGTTTTCGTGGAACTACTTCCGAGTTGAGTACTTCTCAGTTTCCACGTTGTCGTGTTCTAGCTGGCGAGGACATCATAAAGTCCTATGATACCGACCTCCTGATCTTGTAGAAGAACTTACGGATCCACTGGCTTCGAGCTAACGGGGGAGGCTATCACGGCTGGAAACTAGGAGCGTCCGCCATGTTGTAAAATACAAATTTGTCCCTAGCTCGAAAAGTGTCGAAGACAACCGATTTTTAAAACTTAGAAACATAAGTCTGACTATATAATCTCTCGCTTAGGTGTTGTTTCGGTTTCCCTTTTGGTTTTTCCCGTGTTGAGTTAGCTATAATTCCCCTCGTTCTTAAAATTGGGCTACGGCTCATGCCATTTTTATTCCAGAATATAGTCTGATACATATTTATTTTTCCTGAACAAATTTACCGTCATAATGATCGGCAGACGACTGTCGAAAACATACTTAGATTACAAAAGTAATCGTCGCTAATATGTTTTTGAAGTAGAAAAAATTTCTATTATCCAGCAATTAAGAAAAATAACTGTATTCTTTCATTTGACACTAAACTAAACAAACGATTTTATGCAATAGCCAGCTAGTAGCTAAAATTTTCTCCAAGACAAACACGTTTGTCACAGTATGTGGTATCTGTTGTCAGATTACAATGTAGTTATTGATTATATTGATTAAATTTTGAGAATCTATGCTTCATAAGCTTTCTAGTGATAATAGATTTGATATGGTTTAGAATAAAACCATACATTTTACAGTAATTATAGTAGATCACAATAGTTTGGGCGAACCCTCATCTCTTTAAGTCCTTTTTCTGAAAGATCAAATTTCACGGCAAGCTTCAAAGCTTAACACTTCTCTCACTTAAAGTATTTAAGGTAGTGCCATGAAATTTACAAGTATTGTTCCTTACTAATATTGCTATGCAATAAACCTGAAAAAACAAACAGTTGTTTGATTCATGTGGTAATAAAATCTGTCAATAACGACTGGGTGTGGCCAAAATTGCCAATCGTTGCAAGAAAGTTGAATATTTTGTACACTAAACATGTTTACATGTAAATGTTAGCTTCATTGCATTGCACTATATTCGTATAACATATCCTATTCATATGAACCTCATAAGCTATGTAGTATTGAAGCTATAGAAGTTGGCGTGAAGGCTTAAAAAATACCTTTTAAAGGGAGTGGCTTGGTTACAATGGCAACCATTCGATGAAGTTAAAGTGTCGAATAATTTCTTTCGAAGTGGGTAGACAGATGTTAGCAATAACAAATACATTTGAGATAAGTTTCAGAATTTTTATTACTTTATTATTCTACCACCACTGGTGTACTACATGTTATTTTCAACTACTTTTGTAAATCTTTTTTGTGGTAAAATCCAATCAACGTTGTGATTACGTTGTGTGCTAGAAGGGTTCTCCATTGTCTTCCCCGGGCCGATAACCATGTGCACCTGTGAACCAACAAATTAAATTCGCTTTAGAAAACATTGAGAATTGTCTTTACCTGATATATATTAAACAATGACTGAAAAATACACTGACCTGATGGTGTCGCGTCAAGTTCTTGCATCCCATCTCTTCCTAGCTGACGTCCAACAGAATGGTAGGCTTGGTTAAACCTACAAACAACATACATGAACAGTTACACAGACACAGTAATGATTCAGGCCTGGTAATAATTACAACGGAAGTTAGTATTATCTAAATACGCCTTGCATGCATGGTCGACAATTGTTACCTCTCTTTTATCTTTCTCAGCCTTGTCAATATCTCTATCTTTGTTGGCTCAGTGCTTCGTTTGGTTCTCCCGGCTGTCATCTCTTGAGATGTTGATGTTGAGACACTTTCTATTGGCATCTTTTCCTCCAGGGTTTTAACCCTGTTGTTACCAGAGACGAGCGCAAAATTGAGCAAAGAAATGAAGACAACGATGATAAGAATTATTGGGATCTGTATCTTTCTGGAAAAGAAAGATCGTTGTTGTTTGTTGTCTGACTTCAATTTAATATTCTCTTCCATGGTAACTGTTCACTTTAATTTAAAGTTCTCGTAGTACTGACTTTCGTCTTCTACTTTGTCCTTGGTACTGTTTTCTCTTGACACACGAACACGAACCACAACTGACGCGGTTGGCTGGTTGGTAGCGCTTTTGCTCGCATCGTCATGCTGTGACAGCAATGTCAATTATTCAACCAATGAAATGTCGATTTGAAACGGATTTTCCCAGAGCCTTCGGTCGACGAGCACGGCCCGCGTGAGAAGGCTCTGGGAACGAGATTGGCTGTGACAGATGCGAACATGAACTAGTACTTAGTTTCTTAACTCACTAATTTGACTCGGTCGAGTTTGTTAATCTTCAAATGCTATTTTCGACGAAATAATGGTCTTGTCGACTTTAAATTTGTGATAATATCATATTAAAAACATCCTCTTGCGCCATTGCGAACTAAAATTACGTAAATACTGGGCGAAAGTATTAAAAATAAGCCTCCATATTTTATCGTGTCCAGACCTTTTTAGAGGTTACACGGCACAAATATTAAGCCAAACAGCCCCAGGGGGGATCCCTGAGTAGGACAATTGCCATATTATAATTTCCCCTTGTAACCCTCCCTTGGGTACTAACGTCCATGACGAAATCAACAGAGAAAGGCCTAAAAGCCGTACTTACTTCTGTGGATTTCGGTTGTTTTTTTTTGGTAAAAATTCAATCGCACTGGAAATTTCAAGCGCAATGTTGACATTAGTTTACTATTGAAACGTGGTACCGCCATTTGCAGTTGACCTTGCAGCTTGCTAAATTAAGACGTTGTTTCATCGTTTGAAACTCTGCGTTCATTGGACCGCAACGTATTGTTGCCAAGGGCAGAACGTGACGTTGCTACGGAGCTTTGACAGGGTTTCAATTAGTGAGTAATTTGTTATTCGCGATCGTGGCGAGTAGATATTATAAAAAAATGTCTAGTAAACGACATAGCAAGGCCAGATGGACATATAATGTTGGGAAAGCTCTATCAGATGACTTAAGCCCTAATCAAACGAGAACGCAAGTCATCGCAAGTTGGCAGTCACAAATTTCTGTGGCGGTCGTTCGAACACCCAAATTAACAAAATAAAGGTTTCATAAGTGCTTTAAACAAGTTTTAAAACAAGTTTTAACGTTGTCACGGTGCATAATATTTGTTTTATTCAGAGGGGCTGCCTGAGATAGCGTGACTGTCAACTTGCTATGACTTGCGTTCTCGTTTGATTAGGGCTTTAATTTAATTTCGTCATTGCCGCGTTAACGGGCTAGCAGTCAGAAAACAAAAAACAACTCTTGTGTGTTGCTAAAATGGCGTACTACGGGACTGCCCACTGCTCTATTCGAGTGTTACTAAATGGTGTATTACGGTGCTGCCCACTGCTCTATACGAGTGTTGCTAAATGGCGTACTACGGTGCTGCCCACTGCTCTATACGAGTGTTGCTAAATGACGTTATACGGTGCTGCCCACTGCTCTATACGAGTGTTGCTAAATGGCGTACTACGGTGCTGCCCACTGCTCTCTACGAGTGTTGCTAAATGACGTTATACGGTGCTGCCCACTGCTCTATACGAGTGTTGCTAAATGGCGTACTACGGTACTGCCCACTGCTCTATACGAGTGTTGCTAGGTGAGTTATTGCGTCTATTTGGATGATTCCGACTGGTGTGGTTCCAGATCGGTACTTGGAAGGGTGACATCCTGGCTCTGTTGGTTCCATATAATATTTGAATATGTTTGTTTACTCGGGTTGATCAGCGAGAGAGTTTTGGAACGAGTGGACGTGTTTCACGGTTTTCGTGGAACTACTTCCGAGTTGAGTACTTCTCAGTTTCCACGTTGTCGTGTTCTAGCTGGCGAGGACATCATAAAGTCCTATGATACCGACCTCCTGATCTTGTAGAAGAACTTACGGATCCACTGGCTTCGAGCTAACGGGGGAGGCTATCACGGCTGGAAACTAGGAGCGTCCGCCATGTTGTAAAATACAAATTTGTCCCTAGCTCGAAAAGTGTCGAAGACAACCGATTTTTAAAACTTAGAAACATAAGTCTGACTATATAATCTCTCGCTTAGGTGTTGTTTCGGTTTCCCTTTTGGTTTTTCCCGTGTTGAGTTAGCTATAATTCCCCTCGTTCTTAAAATTGGGCTACGGCTCATGCCATTTTTATTCCAGAATATAGTCTGATACATATTTATTTTTCCTGAACAAATTTACCGTCATAATGATCGGCAGACGACTGTCGAAAACATACTTAGATTACAAAAGTAATCGTCGCTAATATGTTTTTGAAGTAGAAAAATTTCTATTATCCAACAATTAAGAAAAATAACTGTATTCTTTCATTTGACACTAAACTAAACAAACGATTTTATGCAATAGCCAGCTAGTAGCTAAAATTTTCTCCAAGACAAACACGTTTGTCACAGTATGTGGTATCTGTTGTCAGATTACAATGTAGTTATTGATTATATTGATTAAATTTTGAGAATCTATGCTTCATAAGCTTTCTAGTGATAATAGATTTGATATGGTTTAGAATAAAACCATACATTTTACAGTAATTATAGTAGATCACAATAGTTTGGGCGAACCCTCATCTCTTTAAGTCCTTTTTCTGAAAGATCAAATTTCACGGCAAGCTTCAAAGCTTAACACTTCTCTCACTTAAAGTATTTAAGGTAGTGCCATGAAATTTACAAGTATTGTTCCTTACTAATATTGCTATGCAATAAACCTGAAAAAACAAACAGTTGTTTGATTCATGTGGTAATAAAATCTGTCAATAACGACTGGGTGTGGCCAAAATTGCCAATCGTTGCAAGAAAGTTGAATATTTTGTACACTAAACATGTTTACATGTAAATGTTAGCTTCATTGCATTGCACTATATTCGTATAACATATCCTATTCATATGAACCTCATAAGCTATGTAGTATTGAAGCTATAGAAGTTGGCGTGAAGGCTTAAAAAATACCTTTTAAAGGGAGTGGCTTGGTTACAATGGCAACCATTCGATGAAGTTAAAGTGTCGAATAATTTCTTTCGAAGTGGGTAGACAGATGTTAGCAATAACAAATACATTTGAGATAAGTTTCAGAATTTTTATTACTTTATTATTCTACCACCACTGGTGTACTACATGTTATTTTCAACTACTTTTGTAAATCTTTTTTGTGGTAAAATCCAATCAACGTTGTGATTACGTTGTGTGCTAGAAGGGTTCTCCATTGTCTTCCCCGGGCCGATAACCATGTGCACCTGTGAACCAACAAATTAAATTCGCTTTAGAAAACATTGAGAATTGTCTTTACCTGATATATATTAAACAATGACTGAAAAATACACTGACCTGATGGTGTCGCGTCAAGTTCTTGCATCCCATCTCTTCCTAGCTGACGTCCAACAGAATGGTAGGCTTGGTTAAACCTACAAACAACATACATGAACAGTTACACAGACACAGTAATGATTCAGGCCTGGTAATAATTACAACGGAAGTTAGTATTATCTAAATACGCCTTGCATGCATGGTCGACAATTGTTACCTCTCTTTTATCTTTCTTAGCCTTGTCAATATCTCTATCTTTGTTGGCTCAGTGCTTCGTTTGGTTCTCCCGGCTGTCATCTCTTGAGATGTTGATGTTGAGACACTTTCTATTGGCATCTTTTCCTCCAGAGTTTTAACCCTGTTGTTACCAGAGACGAGCGCAAAATTGAGCAAAGAAATGAAGACAACGATGATAAGAATTATTGGGATCTGTATCTTTCTGGAAAAGAAAGATCGTTGTTGTTTGTTGTCTGACTTCAATTTAATATTCTCTTCCATGGTAACTGTTCACTTTAATTTAAAGTTCTCGTAGTACTGACTTTCGTCTTCTACTTTGTCCCTTGGTGCTGTTTTCTCTTGACACACGAACCACAACTGACGCGGTTGGCTGGTTGGTAGCGCTTTTGCTCGCATCGTCATGCTGTGACAGCAATGTCAATTATTCAACCAATGAAATGTCGATTTGAAACGGATTTTCCCAGAGCCTTCGGTCGACGAGCACGGCCCGCGTGAGAAGGCTCTGGGAACGAGATTGGCTGTGACAGATGCGAACATGAACTAGTACTTAGTTTCTTAACTCACTAATTTGACTCGGTCGAGTTTGTTAATCTTCAAATGCTATTTTCGACGAAATAATGGTCTTGTCGACTTTAAATTTGTGATAATATCATATTAAAAACATCCTCTTGCGCCATTGCGAACTAAAATTACGTAAATACTGGGCGAAAGTATTAAAAATAAGCCTCCATATTTTATCGTGTCCAGACCTTTTTAGAGGTTACACGGCACAAATATTAAGCCAAACAGCCCCAGGGGGGCTCCCTGAGTAGGACAATTGCCATATTATAATTTCCCCTTGTAACCCTCCCTTGGGTACTAACGTCCATGACGAAATCAACAGAGAAAGGCCTAAAAGCCGTACTTACTTCTGTGGATTTCGGTTGTTTTTTTTGGTAAAAATTCAATCGCACTGGAAATTTCAAGCGCAATGTTGACATTAGTTTACTATTGAAACGTGGTACCGCCATTTGCAGTTGACCTTGCAGCTTGCTAAATTAAGACGTTGTTTCATCGTTTGAAACTCTGCGTTCATTGGACCGCAACGTATTGTTGCCAAGGGCAGAACGTGACGTTGCTACGGAGCTTTGACAGGGTTTCAATTAGTGAGTAATTTGTTATTCGCGATCGTGGCGAGTAGATATTATAAAAAAATGTCTAGTAAACGACATAGCAAGGCCAGATGGACATATAATGTTGGGAAAGCTCTATCAGATGACTTAAGCCCTAATCAAACGAGAACGCAAGTCATCGCAAGTTGGCAGTCACAAATTTCTGTGGCGGTCGTTCGAACACCCAAATTAACAAAATAAAGGTTTCATAAGTGCTTTAAACAAGTTTTAAAACAAGTTTTAACGTTGTCACGGTGCATAATATTTGTTTTATTCAGAGGGGCTGCCTGAGATAGCGTGACTGTCAACTTGCTATGACTTGCGTTCTCGTTTGATTAGGGCTTTAATTTAATTTCGTCATTGCCGCGTTAACGGGCTAGCAGTCAGAAAACAAAAAACAACTCTTGTGTGTTGCTAAAATGGCGTACTACGGGACTGCCCACTGCTCTATTCGAGTGTTACTAAATGGTGTATTACGGTGCTGCCCACTGCTCTATACGAGTGTTGCTAAATGGCGTACTACGGTGCTGCCCACTGCTCTATACGAGTGTTGCTAAATGACGTT
The DNA here is from genome assembly GCA_035771165.1 of Paragorgia papillata. Lineage (NCBI taxonomy): Eukaryota > Metazoa > Cnidaria > Anthozoa > Scleralcyonacea > Coralliidae > Paragorgia > Paragorgia papillata. The sequence continues at coordinate 207,971 of JAWNZC010000208.1, read as the reverse complement.
ATACGGTGCTGCCCACTGCTCTATACGAGTGTTGCTAAATGGCGTACTACGGTGCTGCCCACTGCTCTCTACGAGTGTTGCTAAATGACGTTATACGGTGCTGCCCACTGCTCTATACGAGTGTTGCTAAATGGCGTACTACGGTACTGCCCACTGCTCTATACGAGTGTTGCTAGGTGAGTTATTGCGTCTATTTGGATGATTCCGACTGGTGTGGTTCCAGATCGGTACTTGGAAGGGTGACATCCTGGCTCTGTTGGTTCCATATAATATTTGAATATGTTTGTTTACTCGGGTTGATCAGCGAGAGAGTTTTGGAACGAGTGGACGTGTTTCACGGTTTTCGTGGAACTACTTCCGAGTTGAGTACTTCTCAGTTTCCACGTTGTCGTGTTCTAGCTGGCGAGGACATCATAAAGTCCTATGATACCGACCTCCTGATCTTGTAGAAGAACTTACGGATCCACTGGCTTCGAGCTAACGGGGGAGGCTATCACGGCTGGAAACTAGGAGCGTCCGCCATGTTGTAAAATACAAATTTGTCCCTAGCTCGAAAAGTGTCGAAGACAACCGATTTTTAAAACTTAGAAACATAAGTCTGACTATATAATCTCTCGCTTAGGTGTTGTTTCGGTTTCCCTTTTGGTTTTTTCCCGTGTTGAGTTAGCTATAATTCCCCTCGTTCTTAAAATTGGGCTACGGCTCATGCCATTTTTATTCCAGAATATAGTCTGATACATATTTATTTTTCCTGAACAAATTTACCGTCATAATGATCGGCAGACGACTGTCGAAAACATACTTAGATTACAAAAGTAATCGTCGCTAATATGTTTTTGAAGTAGAAAAATTTCTATTATCCAGCAATTAAGAAAAATAACTGTATTCTTTCATTTGACACTAAACTAAACAAACGATTTTATGCAATAGCCAGCTAGTAGCTAAAATTTTCTCCAAGACAAACACGTTTGTCACAGTATGTGGTATCTGTTGTCAGATTACAATGTAGTTATTGATTATATTGATTAAATTTTGAGAATCTATGCTTCATAAGCTTTCTAGTGATAATAGATTTGATATGGTTTAGAATAAAACCATACATTTTACAGTAATTATAGTAGATCACAATAGTTTGGGCGAACCCTCATCTCTTTAAGTCCTTTTTCTGAAAGATCAAATTTCACGGCAAGCTTCAAAGCTTAACACTTCTCTCACTTAAAGTATTTAAGGTAGTGCCATGAAATTTACAAGTATTGTTCCTTACTAATATTGCTATGCAATAAACCTGAAAAAACAAACAGTTGTTTGATTCATGTGGTAATAAAATCTGTCAATAACGACTGGGTGTGGCCAAAATTGCCAATCGTTGCAAGAAAGTTGAATATTTTGTACACTAAACATGTTTACATGTAAATGTTAGCTTCATTGCATTGCACTATATTCGTATAACATATCCTATTCATATGAACCTCATAAGCTATGTAGTATTGAAGCTATAGAAGTTGGCGTGAAGGCTTAAAAAATACCTTTTAAAGGGAGTGGCTTGGTTACAATGGCAACCATTCGATGAAGTTAAAGTGTCGAATAATTTCTTTCGAAGTGGGTAGACAGATGTTAGCAATAACAAATACATTTGAGATAAGTTTCAGAATTTTTATTACTTTATTATTCTACCACCACTGGTGTACTACATGTTATTTTCAACTACTTTTGTAAATCTTTTTTGTGGTAAAATCCAATCAACGTTGTGATTACGTTGTGTGCTAGAAGGGTTCTCCATTGTCTTCCCCGGGCCGATAACCATGTGCACCTGTGAACCAACAAATTAAATTCGCTTTAGAAAACATTGAGAATTGTCTTTACCTGATATATATTAAACAATGACTGAAAAATACACTGACCTGATGGTGTCGCGTCAAGTTCTTGCATCCCATCTCTTCCTAGCTGACGTCCAACAGAATGGTAGGCTTGGTTAAACCTACAAACAACATACATGAACAGTTACACAGACACAGTAATGATTCAGGCCTGGTAATAATTACAACGGAAGTTAGTATTATCTAAATACGCCTTGCATGCATGGTCGACAATTGTTACCTCTCTTTTATCTTTCTCAGCCTTGTCAATATCTCTATCTTTGTTGGCTCAGTGCTTCGTTTGGTTCTCCCGGCTGTCATCTCTTGAGATGTTGATGTTGAGACACTTTCTATTGGCATCTTTTCCTCCAGGGTTTTAACCCTGTTGTTACCAGAGACGAGCGCAAAATTGAGCAAAGAAATGAAGACAACGATGATAAGAATTATTGGGATCTGTATCTTTCTGGAAAAGAAAGATCGTTGTTGTTTGTTGTCTGACTTCAATTTAATATTCTCTTCCATGGTAACTGTTCACTTTAATTTAAAGTTCTCGTAGTACTGACTTTCGTCTTCTACTTTGTCCTTGGTACTGTTTTCTCTTGACACACGAACCACAACTGACGCGGTTGGCTGGTTGGTAGCGCTTTTGCTCGCATCGTCATGCTGTGACAGCAATGTCAATTATTCAACCAATGAAATGTCGATTTGAAACGGATTTTCCCAGAGCCTTCGGTCGACGAGCACGGCCCGCGTGAGAAGGCTCTGGGAACGAGATTGGCTGTGACAGATGCGAACATGAACTAGTACTTAGTTTCTTAACTCACTAATTTGACTCGGTCGAGTTTGTTAATCTTCAAATGCTATTTTCGACGAAATAATGGTCTTGTCGACTTTAAATTTGTGATAATATCATATTAAAAACATCCTCTTGCGCCATTGCGAACTAAAATTACGTAAATACTGGGCGAAAGTATTAAAAATAAGCCTCCATATTTTATCGTGTCCAGACCTTTTTAGAGGTTACACGGCACAAATATTAAGCCAAACAGCCCCAGGGGGGCTCCCTGAGTAGGACAATTGCCATATTATAATTTCCCCTTGTAACCCTCCCTTGGGTACTAACGTCCATGACGAAATCAACAGAGAAAGGCCTAAAAGCCGTACTTACTTCTGTGGATTTCGGTTGTTTTTTTTGGTAAAAATTCAATCGCACTGGAAATTTCAAGCGCAATGTTGACATTAGTTTACTATTGAAACGTGGTACCGCCATTTGCAGTTGACCTTGCAGCTTGCTAAATTAAGACGTTGTTTCATCGTTTGAAACTCTGCGTTCATTGGACCGCAACGTATTGTTGCCAAGGGCAGAACGTGACGTTGCTACGGAGCTTTGACAGGGTTTCAATTAGTGAGTAATTTGTTATTCGCGATCGTGGCGAGTAGATATTATAAAAAAATGTCTAGTAAACGACATAGCAAGGCCAGATGGACATATAATGTTGGGAAAGCTCTATCAGATGACTTAAGCCCTAATCAAACGAGAACGCAAGTCATCGCAAGTTGGCAGTCACAAATTTCTGTGGCGGTCGTTCGAACACCCAAATTAACAAAATAAAGGTTTCATAAGTGCTTTAAACAAGTTTTAAAACAAGTTTTAACGTTGTCACGGTGCATAATATTTGTTTTATTCAGAGGGGCTGCCTGAGATAGCGTGACTGTCAACTTGCTATGACTTGCGTTCTCGTTTGATTAGGGCTTTAATTTAATTTCGTCATTGCCGCGTTAACGGGCTAGCAGTCAGAAAACAAAAAACAACTCTTGTGTGTTGCTAAAATGGCGTACTACGGGACTGCCCACTGCTCTATTCGAGTGTTACTAAATGGTGTATTACGGTGCTGCCCACTGCTCTATACGAGTGTTGCTAAATGGCGTACTACGGTGCTGCCCACTGCTCTATACGAGTGTTGCTAAATGACGTTATACGGTGCTGCCCACTGCTCTATACGAGTGTTGCTAAATGGCGTACTACGGTGCTGCCCACTGCTCTCTACGAGTGTTGCTAAATGACGTTATACGGTGCTGCCCACTGCTCTATACGAGTGTTGCTAAATGGCGTACTACGGTACTGCCCACTGCTCTATACGAGTGTTGCTAGGTGAGTTATTGCGTCTATTTGGATGATTCCGACTGGTGTGGTTCCAGATCGGTACTTGGAAGGGTGACATCCTGGCTCTGTTGGTTCCATATAATATTTGAATATGTTTGTTTACTCGGGTTGATCAGCGAGAGAGTTTTGGAACGAGTGGACGTGTTTCACGGTTTTCGTGGAACTACTTCCGAGTTGAGTACTTCTCAGTTTCCACGTTGTCGTGTTCTAGCTGGCGAGGACATCATAAAGTCCTATGATACCGACCTCCTGATCTTGTAGAAGAACTTACGGATCCACTGGCTTCGAGCTAACGGGGGAGGCTATCACGGCTGGAAACTAGGAGCGTCCGCCATGTTGTAAAATACAAATTTGTCCCTAGCTCGAAAAGTGTCGAAGACAACCGATTTTTAAAACTTAGAAACATAAGTCTGACTATATAATCTCTCGCTTAGGTGTTGTTTCGGTTTCCCTTTTGGTTTTTCCCGTGTTGAGTTAGCTATAATTCCCCTCGTTCTTAAAATTGGGCTACGGCTCATGCCATTTTTATTCCAGAATATAGTCTGATACATATTTATTTTTCCTGAACAAATTTACCGTCATAATGATCGGCAGACGACTGTCGAAAACATACTTAGATTACAAAAGTAATCGTCGCTAATATGTTTTTGAAGTAGAAAAATTTCTATTATCCAACAATTAAGAAAAATAACTGTATTCTTTCATTTGACACTAAACTAAACAAACGATTTTATGCAATAGCCAGCTAGTAGCTAAAATTTTCTCCAAGACAAACACGTTTGTCACAGTATGTGGTATCTGTTGTCAGATTACAATGTAGTTATTGATTATATTGATTAAATTTTGAGAATCTATGCTTCATAAGCTTTCTAGTGATAATAGATTTGATATGGTTTAGAATAAAACCATACATTTTACAGTAATTATAGTAGATCACAATAGTTTGGGCGAACCCTCATCTCTTTAAGTCCTTTTTCTGAAAGATCAAATTTCACGGCAAGCTTCAAAGCTTAACACTTCTCTCACTTAAAGTATTTAAGGTAGTGCCATGAAATTTACAAGTATTGTTCCTTACTAATATTGCTATGCAATAAACCTGAAAAAACAAACAGTTGTTTGATTCATGTGGTAATAAAATCTGTCAATAACGACTGGGTGTGGCCAAAATTGCCAATCGTTGCAAGAAAGTTGAATATTTTGTACACTAAACATGTTTACATGTAAATGTTAGCTTCATTGCATTGCACTATATTCGTATAACATATCCTATTCATATGAACCTCATAAGCTATGTAGTATTGAAGCTATAGAAGTTGGCGTGAAGGCTTAAAAAATACCTTTTAAAGGGAGTGGCTTGGTTACAATGGCAACCATTCGATGAAGTTAAAGTGTCGAATAATTTCTTTCGAAGTGGGTAGACAGATGTTAGCAATAACAAATACATTTGAGATAAGTTTCAGAATTTTTATTACTTTATTATTCTACCACCACTGGTGTACTACATGTTATTTTCAACTACTTTTGTAAATCTTTTTTGTGGTAAAATCCAATCAACGTTGTGATTACGTTGTGTGCTAGAAGGGTTCTCCATTGTCTTCCCCGGGCCGATAACCATGTGCACCTGTGAACCAACAAATTAAATTCGCTTTAGAAAACATTGAGAATTGTCTTTACCTGATATATATTAAACAATGACTGAAAAATACACTGACCTGATGGTGTCGCGTCAAGTTCTTGCATCCCATCTCTTCCTAGCTGACGTCCAACAGAATGGTAGGCTTGGTTAAACCTACAAACAACATACATGAACAGTTACACAGACACAGTAATGATTCAGGCCTGGTAATAATTACAACGGAAGTTAGTATTATCTAAATACGCCTTGCATGCATGGTCGACAATTGTTACCTCTCTTTTATCTTTCTCAGCCTTGTCAATATCTCTATCTTTGTTGGCTCAGTGCTTCGTTTGGTTCTCCCGGCTGTCATCTCTTGAGATGTTGATGTTGAGACACTTTCTATTGGCATCTTTTCCTCCAGAGTTTTAACCCTGTTGTTACCAGAGACGAGCGCAAAATTGAGCAAAGAAATGAAGACAACGATGATAAGAATTATTGGGATCTGTATCTTTCTGGAAAAGAAAGATCGTTGTTGTTTGTTGTCTGACTTCAATTTAATATTCTCTTCCATGGTAACTGTTCACTTTAATTTAAAGTTCTCGTAGTACTGACTTTCGTCTTCTACTTTGTCCTTGGTGCTGTTTTCTCTTGACACACGAACCACAACTGACGCGGTTGGCTGGTTGGTAGCGCTTTTGCTCGCATCGTCATGCTGTGACAGCAATGTCAATTATTCAACCAATGAAATGTCGATTTGAAACGGATTTTCCCAGAGCCTTCGGTCGACGAGCACGGCCCGCGTGAGAAGGCTCTGGGAACGAGATTGGCTGTGACAGATGCGAACATGAACTAGTACTTAGTTTCTTAACTCACTAATTTGACTCGGTCGAGTTTGTTAATCTTCAAATGCTATTTTCGACGAAATAATGGTCTTGTCGACTTTAAATTTGTGATAATATCATATTAAAAACATCCTCTTGCGCCATTGCGAACTAAAATTACGTAAATACTGGGCGAAAGTATTAAAAATAAGCCTCCATATTTTATCGTGTCCAGACCTTTTTAGAGGTTACACGGCACAAATATTAAGCCAAACAGCCCCAGGGGGGCTCCCTGAGTAGGACAATTGCCATATTATAATTTCCCCTTGTAACCCTCCCTTGGGTACTAACGTCCATGACGAAATCAACAGAGAAAGGCCTAAAAGCCGTACTTACTTCTGTGGATTTCGGTTGTTTTTTTTGGTAAAAATTCAATCGCACTGGAAATTTCAAGCGCAATGTTGACATTAGTTTACTATTGAAACGTGGTACCGCCATTTGCAGTTGACCTTGCAGCTTGCTAAATTAAGACGTTGTTTCATCGTTTGAAACTCTGCGTTCATTGGACCGCAACGTATTGTTGCCAAGGGCAGAACGTGACGTTGCTACGGAGCTTTGACAGGGTTTCAATTAGTGAGTAATTTGTTATTCGCGATCGTGGCGAGTAGATATTATAAAAAAATGTCTAGTAAACGACATAGCAAGGCCAGATGGACATATAATGTTGGGAAAGCTCTATCAGATGACTTAAGCCCTAATCAAACGAGAACGCAAGTCATCGCAAGTTGGCAGTCACAAATTTCTGTGGCGGTCGTTCGAACACCCAAATTAACAAAATAAAGGTTTCATAAGTGCTTTAAACAAGTTTTAAAACAAGTTTTAACGTTGTCACGGTGCATAATATTTGTTTTATTCAGAGGGGCTGCCTGAGATAGCGTGACTGTCAACTTGCTATGACTTGCGTTCTCGTTTGATTAGGGCTTTAATTTAATTTCGTCATTGCCGCGTTAACGGGCTAGCAGTCAGAAAACAAAAAACAACTCTTGTGTGTTGCTAAAATGGCGTACTACGGGACTGCCCACTGCTCTATTCGAGTGTTACTAAATGGTGTATTACGGTGCTGCCCACTGCTCTATACGAGTGTTGCTAAATGGCGTACTACGGTGCTGCCCACTGCTCTATACGAGTGTTGCTAAATGACGTTATACGGTGCTGCCCACTGCTCTATACGAGTGTTGCTAAATGGCGTACTACGGTGCTGCCCACTGCTCTCTACGAGTGTTGCTAAATGACGTTATACGGTGCTGCCCACTGCTCTATACGAGTGTTGCTAAATGGCGTACTACGGTACTGCCCACTGCTCTATACGAGTGTTGCTAGGTGAGTTATTGCGTCTATTTGGATGATTCCGACTGGTGTGGTTCCAGATCGGTACTTGGAAGGGTGACATCCTGGCTCTGTTGGTTCCATATAATATTTGAATATGTTTGTTTACTCGGGTTGATCAGCGAGAGAGTTTTGGAACGAGTGGACGTGTTTCACGGTTTTCGTGGAACTACTTCCGAGTTGAGTACTTCTCAGTTTCCACGTTGTCGTGTTCTAGCTGGCGAGGACATCATAAAGTCCTATGATACCGACCTCCTGATCTTGTAGAAGAACTTACGGATCCACTGGCTTCGAGCTAACGGGGGAGGCTATCACGGCTGGAAACTAGGAGCGTCCGCCATGTTGTAAAATACAAATTTGTCCCTAGCTCGAAAAGTGTCGAAGACAACCGATTTTTAAAACTTAGAAACATAAGTCTGACTATATAATCTCTCGCTTAGGTGTTGTTTCGGTTTCCCTTTTGGTTTTTCCCGTGTTGAGTTAGCTATAATTCCCCTCGTTCTTAAAATTGGGCTACGGCTCATGCCATTTTTATTCCAGAATATAGTCTGATACATATTTATTTTTCCTGAACAAATTTACCGTCATAATGATCGGCAGACGACTGTCGAAAACATACTTAGATTACAAAAGTAATCGTCGCTAATATGTTTTTGAAGTAGAAAAATTTCTATTATCCAGCAATTAAGAAAAATAACTGTATTCTTTCATTTGACACTAAACTAAACAAACGATTTTATGCAATAGCCAGCTAGTAGCTAAAATTTTCTCCAAGACAAACACGTTTGTCACAGTATGTGGTATCTGTTGTCAGATTACAATGTAGTTATTGATTATATTGATTAAATTTTGAGAATCTATGCTTCATAAGCTTTCTAGTGATAATAGATTTGATATGGTTTAGAATAAAACCATACATTTTACAGTAATTATAGTAGATCACAATAGTTTGGGCGAACCCTCATCTCTTTAAGTCCTTTTTCTGAAAGATCAAATTTCACGGCAAGCTTCAAAGCTTAACACTTCTCTCACTTAAAGTATTTAAGGTAGTGCCATGAAATTTACAAGTATTGTTCCTTACTAATATTGCTATGCAATAAACCTGAAAAAACAAACAGTTGTTTGATTCATGTGGTAATAAAATCTGTCAATAACGACTGGGTGTGGCCAAAATTGCCAATCGTTGCAAGAAAGTTGAATATTTTGTACACTAAACATGTTTACATGTAAATGTTAGCTTCATTGCATTGCACTATATTCGTATAACATATCCTATTCATATGAACCTCATAAGCTATGTAGTATTGAAGCTATAGAAGTTGGCGTGAAGGCTTAAAAAATACCTTTTAAAGGGAGTGGCTTGGTTACAATGGCAACCATTCGATGAAGTTAAAGTGTCGAATAATTTCTTTCGAAGTGGGTAGACAGATGTTAGCAATAACAAATACATTTGAGATAAGTTTCAGAATTTTTATTACTTTATTATTCTACCACCACTGGTGTACTACATGTTATTTTCAACTACTTTTGTAAATCTTTTTTGTGGTAAAATCCAATCAACGTTGTGATTACGTTGTGTGCTAGAAGGGTTCTCCATTGTCTTCCCCGGGCCGATAACCATGTGCACCTGTGAACCAACAAATTAAATTCGCTTTAGAAAACATTGAGAATTGTCTTTACCTGATATATATTAAACAATGACTGAAAAATACACTGACCTGATGGTGTCGCGTCAAGTTCTTGCATCCCATCTCTTCCTAGCTGACGTCCAACAGAATGGTAGGCTTGGTTAAACCTACAAACAACATACATGAACAGTTACACAGACACAGTAATGATTCAGGCCTGGTAATAATTACAACGGAAGTTAGTATTATCTAAATACGCCTTGCATGCATGGTCGACAATTGTTACCTCTCTTTTATCTTTCTCAGCCTTGTCAATATCTCTATCTTTGTTGGCTCAGTGCTTCGTTTGGTTCTCCCGGCTGTCATCTCTTGAGATGTTGATGTTGAGACACTTTCTATTGGCATCTTTTCCTCCAGGGTTTTAACCCTGTTGTTACCAGAGACGAGCGCAAAATTGAGCAAAGAAATGAAGACAACGATGATAAGAATTATTGGGATCTGTATCTTTCTGGAAAAGAAAGATCGTTGTTGTTTGTTGTCTGACTTCAATTTAATATTCTCTTCCATGGTAACTGTTCACTTTAATTTAAAGTTCTCGTAGTACTGACTTTCGTCTTCTACTTTGTCCTTGGTACTGTTTTCTCTTGACACACGAACCACAACTGACGCGGTTGGCTGGTTGGTAGCGCTTTTGCTCGCATCGTCATGCTGTGACAGCAATGTCAATTATTCAACCAATGAAATGTCGATTTGAAACGGATTTTCCCAGAGCCTTCGGTCGACGAGCACGGCCCGCGTGAGAAGGCTCTGGGAACGAGATTGGCTGTGACAGATGCGAACATGAACTAGTACTTAGTTTCTTAACTCACTAATTTGACTCGGTCGAGTTTGTTAATCTTCAAATGCTATTTTCGACGAAATAATGGTCTTGTCGACTTTAAATTTGTGATAATATCATATTAAAAACATCCTCTTGCGCCATTGCGAACTAAAATTACGTAAATACTGGGCGAAAGTATTAAAAATAAGCCTCCATATTTTATCGTGTCCAGACCTTTTTAGAGGTTACACGGCACAAATATTAAGCCAAACAGCCCCAGGGGGGCTCCCTGAGTAGGACAATTGCCATATTATAATTTCCCCTTGTAACCCTCCCTTGGGTACTAACGTCCATGACGAAATCAACAGAGAAAGGCCTAAAAGCCGTACTTACTTCTGTGGATTTCGGTTGTTTTTTTTGGTAAAAATTCAATCGCACTGGAAATTTCAAGCGCAATGTTGACATTAGTTTACTATTGAAACGTGGTACCGCCATTTGCAGTTGACCTTGCAGCTTGCTAAATTAAGACGTTGTTTCATCGTTTGAAACTCTGCGTTCATTGGACCGCAACGTATTGTTGCCAAGGGCAGAACGTGACGTTGCTACGGAGCTTTGACAGGGTTTCAATTAGTGAGTAATTTGTTATTCGCGATCGTGGCGAGTAGATATTATAAAAAAATGTCTAGTAAACGACATAGCAAGGCCAGATGGACATATAATGTTGGGAAAGCTCTATCAGATGACTTAAGCCCTAATCAAACGAGAACGCAAGTCATCGCAAGTTGGCAGTCACAAATTTCTGTGGCGGTCGTTCGAACACCCAAATTAACAAAATAAAGGTTTCATAAGTGCTTTAAACAAGTTTTAAAACAAGTTTTAACGTTGTCACGGTGCATAATATTTGTTTTATTCAGAGGGGCTGCCTGAGATAGCGTGACTGTCAACTTGCTATGACTTGCGTTCTCGTTTGATTAGGGCTTTAATTTAATTTCGTCATTGCCGCGTTAACGGGCTAGCAGTCAGAAAACAAAAAACAACTCTTGTGTGTTGCTAAAATGGCGTACTACGGGACTGCCCACTGCTCTATTCGAGTGTTACTAAATGGTGTATTACGGTGCTGCCCACTGCTCTATACGAGTGTTGCTAAATGGCGTACTACGGTGCTGCCCACTGCTCTATACGAGTGTTGCTAAATGACGTTATACGGTGCTGCCCACTGCTCTATACGAGTGTTGCTAAATGGCGTACTACGGTGCTGCCCACTGCTCTCTACGAGTGTTGCTAAATGACGTTATACGGTGCTGCCCACTGCTCTATACGAGTGTTGCTAAATGGCGTACTACGGTACTGCCCACTGCTCTATACGAGTGTTGCTAGGTGAGTTATTGCGTCTATTTGGATGATTCCGACTGGTGTGGTTCCAGATCGGTACTTGGAAGGGTGACATCCTGGCTCTGTTGGTTCCATATAATATTTGAATATGTTTGTTTACTCGGGTTGATCAGCGAGAGAGTTTTGGAACGAGTGGACGTGTTTCACGGTTTTCGTGGAACTACTTCCGAGTTGAGTACTTCTCAGTTTCCACGTTGTCGTGTTCTAGCTGGCGAGGACATCATAAAGTCCTATGATACCGACCTCCTGATCTTGTAGAAGAACTTACGGATCCACTGGCTTCGAGCTAACGGGGGAGGCTATCACGGCTGGAAACTAGGAGCGTCCGCCATGTTGTAAAATACAAATTTGTCCCTAGCTCGAAAAGTGTCGAAGACAACCGATTTTTAAAACTTAGAAACATAAGTCTGACTATATAATCTCTCGCTTAGGTGTTGTTTCGGTTTCCCTTTTGGTTTTTTCCCGTGTTGAGTTAGCTATAATTCCCCTCGTTCTTAAAATTGGGCTACGGCTCATGCCATTTTTATTCCAGAATATAGTCTGATACATATTTATTTTTCCTGAACAAATTTACCGTCATAATGATCGGCAGACGACTGTCGAAAACATACTTAGATTACAAAAGTAATCGTCGCTAATATGTTTTTGAAGTAGAAAAATTTCTATTATCCAACAATTAAGAAAAATAACTGTATTCTTTCATTTGACACTAAACTAAACAAACGATTTTATGCAATAGCCAGCTAGTAGCTAAAATTTTCTCCAAGACAAACACGTTTGTCACAGTATGTGGTATCTGTTGTCAGATTACAATGTAGTTATTGATTATATTGATTAAATTTTGAGAATCTATGCTTCATAAGCTTTCTAGTGATAATAGATTTGATATGGTTTAGAATAAAACCATACATTTTACAGTAATTATAGTAGATCACAATAGTTTGGGCGAACCCTCATCTCTTTAAGTCCTTTTTCTGAAAGATCAAATTTCACGGCAAGCTTCAAAGCTTAACACTTCTCTCACTTAAAGTATTTAAGGTAGTGCCATGAAATTTACAAGTATTGTTCCTTACTAATATTGCTATGCAATAAACCTGAAAAAACAAACAGTTGTTTGATTCATGTGGTAATAAAATCTGTCAATAACGACTGGGTGTGGCCAAAATTGCCAATCGTTGCAAGAAAGTTGAATATTTTGTACACTAAACATGTTTACATGTAAATGTTAGCTTCATTGCATTGCACTATATTCGTATAACATATCCTATTCATATGAACCTCATAAGCTATGTAGTATTGAAGCTATAGAAGTTGGCGTGAAGGCTTAAAAAATACCTTTTAAAGGGAGTGGCTTGGTTACAATGGCAACCATTCGATGAAGTTAAAGTGTCGAATAATTTCTTTCGAAGTGGGTAGACAGATGTTAGCAATAACAAATACATTTGAGATAAGTTTCAGAATTTTTATTACTTTATTATTCTACCACCACTGGTGTACTACATGTTATTTTCAACTACTTTTGTAAATCTTTTTTGTGGTAAAATCCAATCAACGTTGTGATTACGTTGTGTGCTAGAAGGGTTCTCCATTGTCTTCCCCGGGCCGATAACCATGTGCACCTGTGAACCAACAAATTAAATTCGCTTTAGAAAACATTGAGAATTGTCTTTACCTGATATATATTAAACAATGACTGAAAAATACACTGACCTGATGGTGTCGCGTCAAGTTCTTGCATCCCATCTCTTCCTAGCTGACGTCCAACAGAATGGTAGGCTTGGTTAAACCTACAAACAACATACATGAACAGTTACACAGACACAGTAATGATTCAGGCCTGGTAATAATTACAACGGAAGTTAGTATTATCTAAATACGCCTTGCATGCATGGTCGACAATTGTTACCTCTCTTTTATCTTTCTCAGCCTTGTCAATATCTCTATCTTTGTTGGCTCAGTGCTTCGTTTGGTTCTCCCGGCTGTCATCTCTTGAGATGTTGATGTTGAGACACTTTCTATTGGCATCTTTTCCTCCAGGGTTTTAACCCTGTTGTTACCAGAGACGAGCGCAAAATTGAGCAAAGAAATGAAGACAACGATGATAAGAATTATTGGGATCTGTATCTTTCTGGAAAAGAAAGATCGTTGTTGTTTGTTGTCTGACTTCAATTTAATATTCTCTTCCATGGTAACTGTTCACTTTAATTTAAAGTTCTCGTAGTACTGACTTTCGTCTTCTACTTTGTCCTTGGTACTGTTTTCTCTTGACACACGAACCACAACTGACGCGGTTGGCTGGTTGGTAGCGCTTTTGCTCGCATCGTCATGCTGTGACAGCAATGTCAATTATTCAACCAATGAAATGTCGATTTGAAACGGATTTTCCCAGAGCCTTCGGTCGACGAGCACGGCCCGCGTGAGAAGGCTCTGGGAACGAGATTGGCTGTGACAGATGCGAACATGAACTAGTACTTAGTTTCTTAACTCACTAATTTGACTCGGTCGAGTTTGTTAATCTTCAAATGCTATTTTCGACGAAATAATGGTCTTGTCGACTTTAAATTTGTGATAATATCATATTAAAAACATCCTCTTGCGCCATTGCGAACTAAAATTACGTAAATACTGGGCGAAAGTATTAAAAATAAGCCTCCATATTTTATCGTGTCCAGACCTTTTTAGAGGTTACACGGCACAAATATTAAGCCAAACAGCCCCAGGGGGGCTCCCTGAGTAGGACAATTGCCATATTATAATTTCCCCTTGTAACCCTCCCTTGGGTACTAACGTCCATGACGAAATCAACAGAGAAAGGCCTAAAAGCCGTACTTACTTCTGTGGATTTCGGTTGTTTTTTTTGGTAAAAATTCAATCGCACTGGAAATTTCAAGCGCAATGTTGACATTAGTTTACTATTGAAACGTGGTACCGCCATTTGCAGTTGACCTTGCAGCTTGCTAAATTAAGACGTTGTTTCATCGTTTGAAACTCTGCGTTCATTGGACCGCAACGTATTGTTGCCAAGGGCAGAACGTGACGTTGCTACGGAGCTTTGACAGGGTTTCAATTAGTGAGTAATTTGTTATTCGCGATCGTGGCGAGTAGATATTATAAAAAAATGTCTAGTAAACGACATAGCAAGGCCAGATGGACATATAATGTTGGGAAAGCTCTATCAGATGACTTAAGCCCTAATCAAACGAGAACGCAAGTCATCGCAAGTTGGCAGTCACAAATTTCTGTGGCGGTCGTTCGAACACCCAAATTAACAAAATAAAGGTTTCATAAGTGCTTTAAAACAAGTTTTAAAACAAGTTTTAACGTTGTCACGGTGCATAATATTTGTTTTATTCAGAGGGGCTGCCTGAGATAGCGTGACTGTCAACTTGCTATGACTTGCGTTCTCGTTTGATTAGGGCTTTAATTTAATTTCGTCATTGCCGCGTTAACGGGCTAGCAGTCAGAAAACAAAAAACAACTCTTGTGTGTTGCTAAAATGGCGTACTACGGGACTGCCCACTGCTCTATTCGAGTGTTACTAAATGGTGTATTACGGTGCTGCCCACTGCTCTATACGAGTGTTGCTAAATGGCGTACTACGGTGCTGCCCACTGCTCTATACGAGTGTTGCTAAATGACGTTATACGGTGCTGCCCACTGCTCTATACGAGTGTTGCTAAATGGCGTACTACGGTGCTGCCCACTGCTCTCTACGAGTGTTGCTAAATGACGTTATACGGTGCTGCCCACTGCTCTATACGAGTGTTGCTAAATGGCGTACTACGGTACTGCCCACTGCTCTATACGAGTGTTGCTAGGTGAGTTATTGCGTCTATTTGGATGATTCCGACTGGTGTGGTTCCAGATCGGTACTTGGAAGGGTGACATCCTGGCTCTGTTGGTTCCATATAATATTTGAATATGTTTGTTTACTCGGGTTGATCAGCGAGAGAGTTTTGGAACGAGTGGACGTGTTTCACGGTTTTCGTGGAACTACTTCCGAGTTGAGTACTTCTCAGTTTCCACGTTGTCGTGTTCTAGCTGGCGAGGACATCATAAAGTCCTATGATACCGACCTCCTGATCTTGTAGAAGAACTTACGGATCCACTGGCTTCGAGCTAACGGGGGAGGCTATCACGGCTGGAAACTAGGAGCGTCCGCCATGTTGTAAAATACAAATTTGTCCCTAGCTCGAAAAGTGTCGAAGACAACCGATTTTTAAAACTTAGAAACATAAGTCTGACTATATAATCTCTCGCTTAGGTGTTGTTTCGGTTTCCCTTTTGGTTTTTCCCGTGTTGAGTTAGCTATAATTCCCCTCGTTCTTAAAATTGGGCTACGGCTCATGCCATT
The DNA here is from genome assembly GCA_035771165.1 of Paragorgia papillata. Classification (NCBI taxonomy): domain Eukaryota; kingdom Metazoa; phylum Cnidaria; class Anthozoa; order Scleralcyonacea; family Coralliidae; genus Paragorgia; species Paragorgia papillata. The sequence goes on along the minus strand of JAWNZC010000208.1, from coordinate 191,932 downwards.
TTTATTCCAGAATATAGTCTGATACATATTTATTTTTCCTGAACAAATTTACCGTCATAATGATCGGCAGACGACTGTCGAAAACATACTTAGATTACAAAAGTAATCGTCGCTAATATGTTTTTGAAGTAGAAAAATTTCTATTATCCAGCAATTAAGAAAAATAACTGTATTCTTTCATTTGACACTAAACTAAACAAACGATTTTATGCAATAGCCAGCTAGTAGCTAAAATTTTCTCCAAGACAAACACGTTTGTCACAGTATGTGGTATCTGTTGTCAGATTACAATGTAGTTATTGATTATATTGATTAAATTTTGAGAATCTATGCTTCATAAGCTTTCTAGTGATAATAGATTTGATATGGTTTAGAATAAAACCATACATTTTACAGTAATTATAGTAGATCACAATAGTTTGGGCGAACCCTCATCTCTTTAAGTCCTTTTTCTGAAAGATCAAATTTCACGGCAAGCTTCAAAGCTTAACACTTCTCTCACTTAAAGTATTTAAGGTAGTGCCATGAAATTTACAAGTATTGTTCCTTACTAATATTGCTATGCAATAAACCTGAAAAAACAAACAGTTGTTTGATTCATGTGGTAATAAAATCTGTCAATAACGACTGGGTGTGGCCAAAATTGCCAATCGTTGCAAGAAAGTTGAATATTTTGTACACTAAACATGTTTACATGTAAATGTTAGCTTCATTGCATTGCACTATATTCGTATAACATATCCTATTCATATGAACCTCATAAGCTATGTAGTATTGAAGCTATAGAAGTTGGCGTGAAGGCTTAAAAAATACCTTTTAAAGGGAGTGGCTTGGTTACAATGGCAACCATTCGATGAAGTTAAAGTGTCGAATAATTTCTTTCGAAGTGGGTAGACAGATGTTAGCAATAACAAATACATTTGAGATAAGTTTCAGAATTTTTATTACTTTATTATTCTACCACCACTGGTGTACTACATGTTATTTTCAACTACTTTTGTAAATCTTTTTTGTGGTAAAATCCAATCAACGTTGTGATTACGTTGTGTGCTAGAAGGGTTCTCCATTGTCTTCCCCGGGCCGATAACCATGTGCACCTGTGAACCAACAAATTAAATTCGCTTTAGAAAACATTGAGAATTGTCTTTACCTGATATATATTAAACAATGACTGAAAAATACACTGACCTGATGGTGTCGCGTCAAGTTCTTGCATCCCATCTCTTCCTAGCTGACGTCCAACAGAATGGTAGGCTTGGTTAAACCTACAAACAACATACATGAACAGTTACACAGACACAGTAATGATTCAGGCCTGGTAATAATTACAACGGAAGTTAGTATTATCTAAATACGCCTTGCATGCATGGTCGACAATTGTTACCTCTCTTTTATCTTTCTCAGCCTTGTCAATATCTCTATCTTTGTTGGCTCAGTGCTTCGTTTGGTTCTCCCGGCTGTCATCTCTTGAGATGTTGATGTTGAGACACTTTCTATTGGCATCTTTTCCTCCAGAGTTTTAACCCTGTTGTTACCAGAGACGAGCGCAAAATTGAGCAAAGAAATGAAGACAACGATGATAAGAATTATTGGGATCTGTATCTTTCTGGAAAAGAAAGATCGTTGTTGTTTGTTGTCTGACTTCAATTTAATATTCTCTTCCATGGTAACTGTTCACTTTAATTTAAAGTTCTCGTAGTACTGACTTTCGTCTTCTACTTTGTCCTTGGTGCTGTTTTCTCTTGACACACGAACCACAACTGACGCGGTTGGCTGGTTGGTAGCGCTTTTGCTCGCATCGTCATGCTGTGACAGCAATGTCAATTATTCAACCAATGAAATGTCGATTTGAAACGGATTTTCCCAGAGCCTTCGGTCGACGAGCACGGCCCGCGTGAGAAGGCTCTGGGAACGAGATTGGCTGTGACAGATGCGAACATGAACTAGTACTTAGTTTCTTAACTCACTAATTTGACTCGGTCGAGTTTGTTAATCTTCAAATGCTATTTTCGACGAAATAATGGTCTTGTCGACTTTAAATTTGTGATAATATCATATTAAAAACATCCTCTTGCGCCATTGCGAACTAAAATTACGTAAATACTGGGCGAAAGTATTAAAAATAAGCCTCCATATTTTATCGTGTCCAGACCTTTTTAGAGGTTACACGGCACAAATATTAAGCCAAACAGCCCCAGGGGGGCTCCCTGAGTAGGACAATTGCCATATTATAATTTCCCCTTGTAACCCTCCCTTGGGTACTAACGTCCATGACGAAATCAACAGAGAAAGGCCTAAAAGCCGTACTTACTTCTGTGGATTTCGGTTGTTTTTTTTGGTAAAAATTCAATCGCACTGGAAATTTCAAGCGCAATGTTGACATTAGTTTACTATTGAAACGTGGTACCGCCATTTGCAGTTGACCTTGCAGCTTGCTAAATTAAGACGTTGTTTCATCGTTTGAAACTCTGCGTTCATTGGACCGCAACGTATTGTTGCCAAGGGCAGAACGTGACGTTGCTACGGAGCTTTGACAGGGTTTCAATTAGTGAGTAATTTGTTATTCGCGATCGTGGCGAGTAGATATTATAAAAAAATGTCTAGTAAACGACATAGCAAGGCCAGATGGACATATAATGTTGGGAAAGCTCTATCAGATGACTTAAGCCCTAATCAAACGAGAACGCAAGTCATCGCAAGTTGGCAGTCACAAATTTCTGTGGCGGTCGTTCGAACACCCAAATTAACAAAATAAAGGTTTCATAAGTGCTTTAAACAAGTTTTAAAACAAGTTTTAACGTTGTCACGGTGCATAATATTTGTTTTATTCAGAGGGGCTGCCTGAGATAGCGTGACTGTCAACTTGCTATGACTTGCGTTCTCGTTTGATTAGGGCTTTAATTTAATTTCGTCATTGCCGCGTTAACGGGCTAGCAGTCAGAAAACAAAAAACAACTCTTGTGTGTTGCTAAAATGGCGTACTACGGGACTGCCCACTGCTCTATTCGAGTGTTACTAAATGGTGTATTACGGTGCTGCCCACTGCTCTATACGAGTGTTGCTAAATGGCGTACTACGGTGCTGCCCACTGCTCTATACGAGTGTTGCTAAATGACGTTATACGGTGCTGCCCACTGCTCTATACGAGTGTTGCTAAATGGCGTACTACGGTGCTGCCCACTGCTCTCTACGAGTGTTGCTAAATGACGTTATACGGTGCTGCCCACTGCTCTATACGAGTGTTGCTAAATGGCGTACTACGGTACTGCCCACTGCTCTATACGAGTGTTGCTAGGTGAGTTATTGCGTCTATTTGGATGATTCCGACTGGTGTGGTTCCAGATCGGTACTTGGAAGGGTGACATCCTGGCTCTGTTGGTTCCATATAATATTTGAATATGTTTGTTTACTCGGGTTGATCAGCGAGAGAGTTTTGGAACGAGTGGACGTGTTTCACGGTTTTCGTGGAACTACTTCCGAGTTGAGTACTTCTCAGTTTCCACGTTGTCGTGTTCTAGCTGGCGAGGACATCATAAAGTCCTATGATACCGACCTCCTGATCTTGTAGAAGAACTTACGGATCCACTGGCTTCGAGCTAACGGGGGAGGCTATCACGGCTGGAAACTAGGAGCGTCCGCCATGTTGTAAAATACAAATTTGTCCCTAGCTCGAAAAGTGTCGAAGACAACCGATTTTTAAAACTTAGAAACATAAGTCTGACTATATAATCTCTCGCTTAGGTGTTGTTTCGGTTTCCCTTTTGGTTTTTCCCGTGTTGAGTTAGCTATAATTCCCCTCGTTCTTAAAATTGGGCTACGGCTCATGCCATTTTTATTCCAGAATATAGTCTGATACATATTTATTTTTCCTGAACAAATTTACCGTCATAATGATCGGCAGACGACTGTCGAAAACATACTTAGATTACAAAAGTAATCGTCGCTAATATGTTTTTGAAGTAGAAAAATTTCTATTATCCAGCAATTAAGAAAAATAACTGTATTCTTTCATTTGACACTAAACTAAACAAACGATTTTATGCAATAGCCAGCTAGTAGCTAAAATTTTCTCCAAGACAAACACGTTTGTCACAGTATGTGGTATCTGTTGTCAGATTACAATGTAGTTATTGATTATATTGATTAAATTTTGAGAATCTATGCTTCATAAGCTTTCTAGTGATAATAGATTTGATATGGTTTAGAATAAAACCATACATTTTACAGTAATTATAGTAGATCACAATAGTTTGGGCGAACCCTCATCTCTTTAAGTCCTTTTTCTGAAAGATCAAATTTCACGGCAAGCTTCAAAGCTTAACACTTCTCTCACTTAAAGTATTTAAGGTAGTGCCATGAAATTTACAAGTATTGTTCCTTACTAATATTGCTATGCAATAAACCTGAAAAAACAAACAGTTGTTTGATTCATGTGGTAATAAAATCTGTCAATAACGACTGGGTGTGGCCAAAATTGCCAATCGTTGCAAGAAAGTTGAATATTTTGTACACTAAACATGTTTACATGTAAATGTTAGCTTCATTGCATTGCACTATATTCGTATAACATATCCTATTCATATGAACCTCATAAGCTATGTAGTATTGAAGCTATAGAAGTTGGCGTGAAGGCTTAAAAAATACCTTTTAAAGGGAGTGGCTTGGTTACAATGGCAACCATTCGATGAAGTTAAAGTGTCGAATAATTTCTTTCGAAGTGGGTAGACAGATGTTAGCAATAACAAATACATTTGAGATAAGTTTCAGAATTTTTATTACTTTATTATTCTACCACCACTGGTGTACTACATGTTATTTTCAACTACTTTTGTAAATCTTTTTTGTGGTAAAATCCAATCAACGTTGTGATTACGTTGTGTGCTAGAAGGGTTCTCCATTGTCTTCCCCGGGCCGATAACCATGTGCACCTGTGAACCAACAAATTAAATTCGCTTTAGAAAACATTGAGAATTGTCTTTACCTGATATATATTAAACAATGACTGAAAAATACACTGACCTGATGGTGTCGCGTCAAGTTCTTGCATCCCATCTCTTCCTAGCTGACGTCCAACAGAATGGTAGGCTTGGTTAAACCTACAAACAACATACATGAACAGTTACACAGACACAGTAATGATTCAGGCCTGGTAATAATTACAACGGAAGTTAGTATTATCTAAATACGCCTTGCATGCATGGTCGACAATTGTTACCTCTCTTTTATCTTTCTTAGCCTTGTCAATATCTCTATCTTTGTTGGCTCAGTGCTTCGTTTGGTTCTCCCGGCTGTCATCTCTTGAGATGTTGATGTTGAGACACTTTCTATTGGCATCTTTTCCTCCAGAGTTTTAACCCTGTTGTTACCAGAGACGAGCGCAAAATTGAGCAAAGAAATGAAGACAACGATGATAAGAATTATTGGGATCTGTATCTTTCTGGAAAAGAAAGATCGTTGTTGTTTGTTGTCTGACTTCAATTTAATATTCTCTTCCATGGTAACTGTTCACTTTAATTTAAAGTTCTCGTAGTACTGACTTTCGTCTTCTACTTTGTCCCTGGTACTGTTTTCTCTTGACACACGAACCACAACTGACGCGGTTGGCTGGTTGGTAGCGCTTTTGCTCGCATCGTCATGCTGTGACAGCAATGTCAATTATTCAACCAATGAAATGTCGATTTGAAACGGATTTTCCCAGAGCCTTCGGTCGACGAGCACGGCCCGCGTGAGAAGGCTCTGGGAACGAGATTGGCTGTGACAGATGCGAACATGAACTAGTACTTAGTTTCTTAACTCACTAATTTGACTCGGTCGAGTTTGTTAATCTTCAAATGCTATTTTCGACGAAATAATGGTCTTGTCGACTTTAAATTTGTGATAATATCATATTAAAAACATCCTCTTGCGCCATTGCGAACTAAAATTACGTAAATACTGGGCGAAAGTATTAAAAATAAGCCTCCATATTTTATCGTGTCCAGACCTTTTTAGAGGTTACACGGCACAAATATTAAGCCAAACAGCCCCAGGGGGGCTCCCTGAGTAGGACAATTGCCATATTATAATTTCCCCTTGTAACCCTCCCTTGGGTACTAACGTCCATGACGAAATCAACAGAGAAAGGCCTAAAAGCCGTACTTACTTCTGTGGATTTCGGTTGTTTTTTTTGGTAAAAATTCAATCGCACTGGAAATTTCAAGCGCAATGTTGACATTAGTTTACTATTGAAACGTGGTACCGCCATTTGCAGTTGACCTTGCAGCTTGCTAAATTAAGACGTTGTTTCATCGTTTGAAACTCTGCGTTCATTGGACCGCAACGTATTGTTGCCAAGGGCAGAACGTGACGTTGCTACGGAGCTTTGACAGGGTTTCAATTAGTGAGTAATTTGTTATTCGCGATCGTGGCGAGTAGATATTATAAAAAAATGTCTAGTAAACGACATAGCAAGGCCAGATGGACATATAATGTTGGGAAAGCTCTATCAGATGACTTAAGCCCTAATCAAACGAGAACGCAAGTCATCGCAAGTTGGCAGTCACAAATTTCTGTGGCGGTCGTTCGAACACCCAAATTAACAAAATAAAGGTTTCATAAGTGCTTTAAACAAGTTTTAAAACAAGTTTTAACGTTGTCACGGTGCATAATATTTGTTTTATTCAGAGGGGCTGCCTGAGATAGCGTGACTGTCAACTTGCTATGACTTGCGTTCTCGTTTGATTAGGGCTTTAATTTAATTTCGTCATTGCCGCGTTAACGGGCTAGCAGTCAGAAAACAAAAAACAACTCTTGTGTGTTGCTAAAATGGCGTACTACGGGACTGCCCACTGCTCTATTCGAGTGTTACTAAATGGTGTATTACGGTGCTGCCCACTGCTCTATACGAGTGTTGCTAAATGGCGTACTACGGTGCTGCCCACTGCTCTATACGAGTGTTGCTAAATGACGTTATACGGTGCTGCCCACTGCTCTATACGAGTGTTGCTAAATGGCGTACTACGGTGCTGCCCACTGCTCTCTACGAGTGTTGCTAAATGACGTTATACGGTGCTGCCCACTGCTCTATACGAGTGTTGCTAAATGGCGTACTACGGTACTGCCCACTGCTCTATACGAGTGTTGCTAGGTGAGTTATTGCGTCTATTTGGATGATTCCGACTGGTGTGGTTCCAGATCGGTACTTGGAAGGGTGACATCCTGGCTCTGTTGGTTCCATATAATATTTGAATATGTTTGTTTACTCGGGTTGATCAGCGAGAGAGTTTTGGAACGAGTGGACGTGTTTCACGGTTTTCGTGGAACTACTTCCGAGTTGAGTACTTCTCAGTTTCCACGTTGTCGTGTTCTAGCTGGCGAGGACATCATAAAGTCCTATGATACCGACCTCCTGATCTTGTAGAAGAACTTACGGATCCACTGGCTTCGAGCTAACGGGGGAGGCTATCACGGCTGGAAACTAGGAGCGTCCGCCATGTTGTAAAATACAAATTTGTCCCTAGCTCGAAAAGTGTCGAAGACAACCGATTTTTAAAACTTAGAAACATAAGTCTGACTATATAATCTCTCGCTTAGGTGTTGTTTCGGTTTCCCTTTTGGTTTTTCCCGTGTTGAGTTAGCTATAATTCCCCTCGTTCTTAAAATTGGGCTACGGCTCATGCCATTTTTATTCCAGAATATAGTCTGATACATATTTATTTTTCCTGAACAAATTTACCGTCATAATGATCGGCAGACGACTGTCGAAAACATACTTAGATTACAAAAGTAATCGTCGCTAATATGTTTTTGAAGTAGAAAAATTTCTATTATCCAGCAATTAAGAAAAATAACTGTATTCTTTCATTTGACACTAAACTAAACAAACGATTTTATGCAATAGCCAGCTAGTAGCTAAAATTTTCTCCAAGACAAACACGTTTGTCACAGTATGTGGTATCTGTTGTCAGATTACAATGTAGTTATTGATTATATTGATTAAATTTTGAGAATCTATGCTTCATAAGCTTTCTAGTGATAATAGATTTGATATGGTTTAGAATAAAAACCATACATTTTACAGTAATTATAGTAGATCACAATAGTTTGGGCGAACCCTCATCTCTTTAAGTCCTTTTTCTGAAAGATCAAATTTCACGGCAAGCTTCAAAGCTTAACACTTCTCTCACTTAAAGTATTTAAGGTAGTGCCATGAAATTTACAAGTATTGTTCCTTACTAATATTGCTATGCAATAAACCTGAAAAAACAAACAGTTGTTTGATTCATGTGGTAATAAAATCTGTCAATAACGACTGGGTGTGGCCAAAATTGCCAATCGTTGCAAGAAAGTTGAATATTTTGTACACTAAACATGTTTACATGTAAATGTTAGCTTCATTGCATTGCACTATATTCGTATAACATATCCTATTCATATGAACCTCATAAGCTATGTAGTATTGAAGCTATAGAAGTTGGCGTGAAGGCTTAAAAAATACCTTTTAAAGGGAGTGGCTTGGTTACAATGGCAACCATTCGATGAAGTTAAAGTGTCGAATAATTTCTTTCGAAGTGGGTAGACAGATGTTAGCAATAACAAATACATTTGAGATAAGTTTCAGAATTTTTATTACTTTATTATTCTACCACCACTGGTGTACTACATGTTATTTTCAACTACTTTTGTAAATCTTTTTTGTGGTAAAATCCAATCAACGTTGTGATTACGTTGTGTGCTAGAAGGGTTCTCCATTGTCTTCCCCGGGCCGATAACCATGTGCACCTGTGAACCAACAAATTAAATTCGCTTTAGAAAACATTGAGAATTGTCTTTACCTGATATATATTAAACAATGACTGAAAAATACACTGACCTGATGGTGTCGCGTCAAGTTCTTGCATCCCATCTCTTCCTAGCTGACGTCCAACAGAATGGTAGGCTTGGTTAAACCTACAAACAACATACATGAACAGTTACACAGACACAGTAATGATTCAGGCCTGGTAATAATTACAACGGAAGTTAGTATTATCTAAATACGCCTTGCATGCATGGTCGACAATTGTTACCTCTCTTTTATCTTTCTCAGCCTTGTCAATATCTCTATCTTTGTTGGCTCAGTGCTTCGTTTGGTTCTCCCGGCTGTCATCTCTTGAGATGTTGATGTTGAGACACTTTCTATTGGCATCTTTTCCTCCAGGGTTTTAACCCTGTTGTTACCAGAGACGAGCGCAAAATTGAGCAAAGAAATGAAGACAACGATGATAAGAATTATTGGGATCTGTATCTTTCTGGAAAAGAAAGATCGTTGTTGTTTGTTGTCTGACTTCAATTTAATATTCTCTTCCATGGTAACTGTTCACTTTAATTTAAAGTTCTCGTAGTACTGACTTTCGTCTTCTACTTTGTCCTTGGTACTGTTTTCTCTTGACACACGAACCACAACTGACGCGGTTGGCTGGTTGGTAGCGCTTTTGCTCGCATCGTCATGCTGTGACAGCAATGTCAATTATTCAACCAATGAAATGTCGATTTGAAACGGATTTTCCCAGAGCCTTCGGTCGACGAGCACGGCCCGCGTGAGAAGGCTCTGGGAACGAGATTGGCTGTGACAGATGCGAACATGAACTAGTACTTAGTTTCTTAACTCACTAATTTGACTCGGTCGAGTTTGTTAATCTTCAAATGCTATTTTCGACGAAATAATGGTCTTGTCGACTTTAAATTTGTGATAATATCATATTAAAAACATCCTCTTGCGCCATTGCGAACTAAAATTACGTAAATACTGGGCGAAAGTATTAAAAATAAGCCTCCATATTTTATCGTGTCCAGACCTTTTTAGAGGTTACACGGCACAAATATTAAGCCAAACAGCCCCAGGGGGGATCCCTGAGTAGGACAATTGCCATATTATAATTTCCCCTTGTAACCCTCCCTTGGGTACTAACGTCCATGACGAAATCAACAGAGAAAGGCCTAAAAGCCGTACTTACTTCTGTGGATTTCGGTTGTTTTTTTTGGTAAAAATTCAATCGCACTGGAAATTTCAAGCGCAATGTTGACATTAGTTTACTATTGAAACGTGGTACCGCCATTTGCAGTTGACCTTGCAGCTTGCTAAATTAAGACGTTGTTTCATCGTTTGAAACTCTGCGTTCATTGGACCGCAACGTATTGTTGCCAAGGGCAGAACGTGACGTTGCTACGGAGCTTTGACAGGGTTTCAATTAGTGAGTAATTTGTTATTCGCGATCGTGGCGAGTAGATATTATAAAAAAATGTCTAGTAAACGACATAGCAAGGCCAGATGGACATATAATGTTGGGAAAGCTCTATCAGATGACTTAAGCCCTAATCAAACGAGAACGCAAGTCATCGCAAGTTGGCAGTCACAAATTTCTGTGGCGGTCGTTCGAACACCCAAATTAACAAAATAAAGGTTTCATAAGTGCTTTAAACAAGTTTTAAAACAAGTTTTAACGTTGTCACGGTGCATAATATTTGTTTTATTCAGAGGGGCTGCCTGAGATAGCGTGACTGTCAACTTGCTATGACTTGCGTTCTCGTTTGATTAGGGCTTTAATTTAATTTCGTCATTGCCGCGTTAACGGGCTAGCAGTCAGAAAACAAAAAACAACTCTTGTGTGTTGCTAAAATGGCGTACTACGGGACTGCCCACTGCTCTATTCGAGTGTTACTAAATGGTGTATTACGGTGCTGCCCACTGCTCTATACGAGTGTTGCTAAATGGCGTACTACGGTGCTGCCCACTGCTCTATACGAGTGTTGCTAAATGACGTTATACGGTGCTGCCCACTGCTCTATACGAGTGTTGCTAAATGGCGTACTACGGTGCTGCCCACTGCTCTCTACGAGTGTTGCTAAATGACGTTATACGGTGCTGCCCACTGCTCTATACGAGTGTTGCTAAATGGCGTACTACGGTACTGCCCACTGCTCTATACGAGTGTTGCTAGGTGAGTTATTGCGTCTATTTGGATGATTCCGACTGGTGTGGTTCCAGATCGGTACTTGGAAGGGTGACATCCTGGCTCTGTTGGTTCCATATAATATTTGAATATGTTTGTTTACTCGGGTTGATCAGCGAGAGAGTTTTGGAACGAGTGGACGTGTTTCACGGTTTTCGTGGAACTACTTCCGAGTTGAGTACTTCTCAGTTTCCACGTTGTCGTGTTCTAGCTGGCGAGGACATCATAAAGTCCTATGATACCGACCTCCTGATCTTGTAGAAGAACTTACGGATCCACTGGCTTCGAGCTAACGGGGGAGGCTATCACGGCTGGAAACTAGGAGCGTCCGCCATGTTGTAAAATACAAATTTGTCCCTAGCTCGAAAAGTGTCGAAGACAACCGATTTTTAAAACTTAGAAACATAAGTCTGACTATATAATCTCTCGCTTAGGTGTTGTTTCGGTTTCCCTTTTGGTTTTTCCCGTGTTGAGTTAGCTATAATTCCCCTCGTTCTTAAAATTGGGCTACGGCTCATGCCATTTTTATTCCAGAATATAGTCTGATACATATTTATTTTTCCTGAACAAATTTACCGTCATAATGATCGGCAGACGACTGTCGAAAACATACTTAGATTACAAAAGTAATCGTCGCTAATATGTTTTTGAAGTAGAAAAATTTCTATTATCCAACAATTAAGAAAAATAACTGTATTCTTTCATTTGACACTAAACTAAACAAACGATTTTATGCAATAGCCAGCTAGTAGCTAAAATTTTCTCCAAGACAAACACGTTTGTCACAGTATGTGGTATCTGTTGTCAGATTACAATGTAGTTATTGATTATATTGATTAAATTTTGAGAATCTATGCTTCATAAGCTTTCTAGTGATAATAGATTTGATATGGTTTAGAATAAAACCATACATTTTACAGTAATTATAGTAGATCACAATAGTTTGGGCGAACCCTCATCTCTTTAAGTCCTTTTTCTGAAAGATCAAATTTCACGGCAAGCTTCAAAGCTTAACACTTCTCTCACTTAAAGTATTTAAGGTAGTGCCATGAAATTTACAAGTATTGTTCCTTACTAATATTGCTATGCAATAAACCTGAAAAAACAAACAGTTGTTTGATTCATGTGGTAATAAAATCTGTCAATAACGACTGGGTGTGGCCAAAATTGCCAATCGTTGCAAGAAAGTTGAATATTTTGTACACTAAACATGTTTACATGTAAATGTTAGCTTCATTGCATTGCACTATATTCGTATAACATATCCTATTCATATGAACCTCATAAGCTATGTAGTATTGAAGCTATAGAAGTTGGCGTGAAGGCTTAAAAAATACCTTTTAAAGGGAGTGGCTTGGTTACAATGGCAACCATTCGATGAAGTTAAAGTGTCGAATAATTTCTTTCGAAGTGGGTAGACAGATGTTAGCAATAACAAATACATTTGAGATAAGTTTCAGAATTTTTATTACTTTATTATTCTACCACCACTGGTGTACTACATGTTATTTTCAACTACTTTTGTAAATCTTTTTTGTGGTAAAATCCAATCAACGTTGTGATTACGTTGTGTGCTAGAAGGGTTCTCCATTGTCTTCCCCGGGCCGATAACCATGTGCACCTGTGAACCAACAAATTAAATTCGCTTTAGAAAACATTGAGAATTGTCTTTACCTGATATATATTAAACAATGACTGAAAAATACACTGACCTGATGGTGTCGCGTCAAGTTCTTGCATCCCATCTCTTCCTAGCTGACGTCCAACAGAATGGTAGGCTTGGTTAAACCTACAAACAACATACATGAACAGTTACACAGACACAGTAATGATTCAGGCCTGGTAATAATTACAACGGAAGTTAGTATTATCTAAATACGCCTTGCATGCATGGTCGACAATTGTTACCTCTCTTTTATCTTTCTTAGCCTTGTCAATATCTCTATCTTTGTTGGCTCAGTGCTTCGTTTGGTTCTCCCGGCTGTCATCTCTTGAGATGTTGATGTTGAGACACTTTCTATTGGCATCTTTTCCTCCAGAGTTTTAACCCTGTTGTTACCAGAGACGAGCGCAAAATTGAGCAAAGAAATGAAGACAACGATGATAAGAATTATTGGGATCTGTATCTTTCTGGAAAAGAAAGATCGTTGTTGTTTGTTGTCTGACTTCAATTTAATATTCTCTTCCATGGTAACTGTTCACTTTAATTTAAAGTTCTCGTAGTACTGACTTTCGTCTTCTACTTTGTCCCTGGTGCTGTTTTCTCTTGACACACGAACCACAACTGACGCGGTTGGCTGGTTGGTAGCGCTTTTGCTCGCATCGTCATGCTGTGACAGCAATGTCAATTATTCAACCAATGAAATGTCGATTTGAAACGGATTTTCCCAGAGCCTTCGGTCGACGAGCACGGCCCGCGTGAGAAGGCTCTGGGAACGAGATTGGCTGTGACAGATGCGAACATGAACTAGTACTTAGTTTCTTAACTCACTAATTTGACTCGGTCGAGTTTGTTAATCTTCAAATGCTATTTTCGACGAAATAATGGTCTTGTCGACTTTAAATTTGTGATAATATCATATTAAAAACATCCTCTTGCGCCATTGCGAACTAAAATTACGTAAATACTGGGCGAAAGTATTAAAAATAAGCCTCCATATTTTATCGTGTCCAGACCTTTTTAGAGGTTACACGGCACAAATATTAAGCCAAACAGCCCCAGGGGGGATCCCTGAGTAGGACAATTGCCATATTATAATTTCCCCTTGTAACCCTCCCTTGGGTACTAACGTCCATGACGAAATCAACAGAGAAAGGCCTAAAAGCCGTACTTACTTCTGTGGATTTCGGTTGTTTTTTTTGGTAAAAATTCAATCGCACTGGAAATTTCAAGCGCAATGTTGACATTAGTTTACTATTGAAACGTGGTACCGCCATTTGCAGTTGACCTTGCAGCTTGCTAAATTAAGACGTTGTTTCATCGTTTGAAACTCTGCGTTCATTGGACCGCAACGTATTGTTGCCAAGGGCAGAACGTGACGTTGCTACGGAGCTTTGACAGGGTTTCAATTAGTGAGTAATTTGTTATTCGCGATCGTGGCGAGTAGATATTATAAAAAAATGTCTAGTAAACGACATAGCAAGGCCAGATGGACATATAATGTTGGGAAAGCTCTATCAGATGACTTAAGCCCTAATCAAACGAGAACGCAAGTCATCGCAAGTTGGCAGTCACAAATTTCTGTGGCGGTCGTTCGAACACCCAAATTAACAAAATAAAGGTTTCATAAGTGCTTTAAACAAGTTTTAAAACAAGTTTTAACGTTGTCACGGTGCATAATATTTGTTTTATTCAGAGGGGCTGCCTGAGATAGCGTGACTGTCAACTTGCTATGACTTGCGTTCTCGTTTGATTAGGGCTTTAATTTAATTTCGTCATTGCCGCGTTAACGGGCTAGCAGTCAGAAAACAAAAAACAACTCTTGTGTGTTGCTAAAATGGCGTACTACGGGACTGCCCACTGCTCTATTCGAGTGTTACTAAATGGTGTATTACGGTGCTGCCCACTGCTCTATACGAGTGTTGCTAAATGGCGTACTACGGTGCTGCCCACTGCTCTATACGAGTGTTGCTAAATGACGTTATACGGTGCTGCCCACTGCTCTATACGAGTGTTGCTAAATGGCGTACTACGGTGCTGCCCACTGCTCTCTACGAGTGTTGCTAAATGACGTTATACGGTGCTGCCCACTGCTCTATACGAGTGTTGCTAAATGGCGTACTACGGTACTGCCCACTGCTCTATACGAGTGTTGCTAGGTGAGTTATTGCGTCTATTTGGATGATTCCGACTGGTGTGGTTCCAGATCGGTACTTGGAAGGGTGACATCCTGGCTCTGTTGGTTCCATATAATATTTGAATATGTTTGTTTACTCGGGTTGATCAGCGAGAGAGTTTTGGAACGAGTGGACGTGTTTCACGGTTTTCGTGGAACTACTTCCGAGTTGAGTACTTCTCAGTTTCCACGTTGTCGTGTTCTAGCTGGCGAGGACATCATAAAGTCCTATGATACCGACCTCCTGATCTTGTAGAAGAACTTACGGATCCACTGGCTTCGAGCTAACGGGGGAGGCTATCACGGCTGGAAACTAGGAGCGTCCGCCATGTTGTAAAATACAAATTTGTCCCTAGCTCGAAAAGTGTCGAAGACAACCGATTTTTAAAACTTAGAAACATAAGTCTGACTATATAATCTCTCGCTTAGGTGTTGTTTCGGTTTCCCTTTTGGTTTTTCCCGTGTTGAGTTAGCTATAATTCCCCTCGTTCTTAAAATTGGGCTACGGCTCATGCCATTTTTATTCCAGAATATAGTCTGATACATATTTATTTTTCCTGAACAAATTTACCGTCATAATGATCGGCAGACGACTGTCGAAAACATACTTAGATTACAAAAGTAATCGTCGCTAATATGTTTTTGAAGTAGAAAAATTTCTATTATCCAACAATTAAGAAAAATAACTGTATTCTTTCATTTGACACTAAACTAAACAAACGATTTTATGCAATAGCCAGCTAGTAGCTAAAATTTTCTCCAAGACAAACACGTTTGTCACAGTATGTGGTATCTGTTGTCAGATTACAATGTAGTTATTGATTATATTGATTAAATTTTGAGAATCTATGCTTCATAAGCTTTCTAGTGATAATAGATTTGATATGGTTTAGAATAAAACCATACATTTTACAGTAATTATAGTAGATCACAATAGTTTGGGCGAACCCTCATCTCTTTAAGTCCTTTTTCTGAAAGATCAAATTTCACGGCAAGCTTCAAAGCTTAACACTTCTCTCACTTAAAGTATTTAAGGTAGTGCCATGAAATTTACAAGTATTGTTCCTTACTAATATTGCTATGCAATAAACCTGAAAAAACAAACAGTTGTTTGATTCATGTGGTAATAAAATCTGTCAATAACGACTGGGTGTGGCCAAAATTGCCAATCGTTGCAAGAAAGTTGAATATTTTGTACACTAAACATGTTTACATGTAAATGTTAGCTTCATTGCATTGCACTATATTCGTATAACATATCCTATTCATATGAACCTCATAAGCTATGTAGTATTGAAGCTATAGAAGTTGGCGTGAAGGCTTAAAAAATACCTTTTAAAGGGAGTGGCTTGGTTACAATGGCAACCATTCGATGAAGTTAAAGTGTCGAATAATTTCTTTCGAAGTGGGTAGACAGATGTTAGCAATAACAAATACATTTGAGATAAGTTTCAGAATTTTTATTACTTTATTATTCTACCACCACTGGTGTACTACATGTTATTTTCAACTACTTTTGTAAATCTTTTTTGTGGTAAAATCCAATCAACGTTGTGATTACGTTGTGTGCTAGAAGGGTTCTCCATTGTCTTCCCCGGGCCGATAACCATGTGCACCTGTGAACCAACAAATTAAATTCGCTTTAGAAAACATTGAGAATTGTCTTTACCTGATATATATTAAACAATGACTGAAAAATACACTGACCTGATGGTGTCGCGTCAAGTTCTTGCATCCCATCTCTTCCTAGCTGACGTCCAACAGAATGGTAGGCTTGGTTAAACCTACAAACAACATACATGAACAGTTACACAGACACAGTAATGATTCAGGCCTGGTAATAATTACAACGGAAGTTAGTATTATCTAAATACGCCTTGCATGCATGGTCGACAATTGTTACCTCTCTTTTATCTTTCTTAGCCTTGTCAATATCTCTATCTTTGTTGGCTCAGTGCTTCGTTTGGTTCTCCCGGCTGTCATCTCTTGAGATGTTGATGTTGAGACACTTTCTATTGGCATCTTTTCCTCCAGAGTTTTAACCCTGTTGTTACCAGAGACGAGCGCAAAATTGAGCAAAGAAATGAAGACAACGATGATAAGAATTATTGGGATCTGTATCTTTCTGGAAAAGAAAGATCGTTGTTGTTTGTTGTCTGACTTCAATTTAATATTCTCTTCCATGGTAACTGTTCACTTTAATTTAAAGTTCTCGTAGTACTGACTTTCGTCTTCTACTTTGTCCCTGGTGCTGTTTTCTCTTGACACACGAACCACAACTGACGCGGTTGGCTGGTTGGTAGCGCTTTTGCTCGCATCGTCATGCTGTGACAGCAATGTCAATTATTCAACCAATGAAATGTCGATTTGAAACGGATTTTCCCAGAGCCTTCGGTCGACGAGCACGGCCCGCGTGAGAAGGCTCTGGGAACGAGATTGGCTGTGACAGATGCGAACATGAACTAGTACTTAGTTTCTTAACTCACTAATTTGACTCGGTCGAGTTTGTTAATCTTCAAATGCTATTTTCGACGAAATAATGGTCTTGTCGACTTTAAATTTGTGATAATATCATATTAAAAACATCCTCTTGCGCCATTGCGAACTAAAATTACGTAAATACTGGGCGAAAGTATTAAAAATAAGCCTCCATATTTTATCGTGTCCAGACCTTTTTAGAGGTTACACGGCACAAATATTAAGCCAAACAGCCCCAGGGGGGCTCCCTGAGTAGGACAATTGCCATATTATAATTTCCCCTTGTAACCCTCCCTTGGGTACTAACGTCCATGACGAAATCAACAGAGAAAGGCCTAAAAGCCGTACTTACTTCTGTGGATTTCGGTTGTTTTTTTTGGTAAAAATTCAATCGCACTGGAAATTTCAAGCGCAATGTTGACATTAGTTTACTATTGAAACGTGGTACCGCCATTTGCAGTTGACCTTGCAGCTTGCTAAATTAAGACGTTGTTTCATCGTTTGAAACTCTGCGTTCATTGGACCGCAACGTATTGTTGCCAAGGGCAGAACGTGACGTTGCTACGGAGCTTTGACAGGGTTTCAATTAGTGAGTAATTTGTTATTCGCGATCGTGGCGAGTAGATATTATAAAAAAAATGTCTAGTAAACGACATAGCAAGGCCAGATGGACATATAATGTTGGGAAAGCTCTATCAGATGACTTAAGCCCTAATCAAACGAGAACGCAAGTCATCGCAAGTTGGCAGTCACAAATTTCTGTGGCGGTCGTTCGAACACCCAAATTAACAAAATAAAGGTTTCATAAGTGCTTTAAACAAGTTTTAAAACAAGTTTTAACGTTGTCACGGTGCATAATATTTGTTTTATTCAGAGGGGCTGCCTGAGATAGCGTGACTGTCAACTTGCTATGACTTGCGTTCTCGTTTGATTAGGGCTTTAATTTAATTTCGTCATTGCCGCGTTAACGGGCTAGCAGTCAGAAAACAAAAAACAACTCTTGTGTGTTGCTAAAATGGCGTACTACGGGACTGCCCACTGCTCTATTCGAGTGTTACTAAATGGTGTATTACGGTGCTGCCCACTGCTCTATACGAGTGTTGCTAAATGGCGTACTACGGTGCTGCCCACTGCTCTATACGAGTGTTGCTAAATGACGTTATA
The DNA here is from genome assembly GCA_035771165.1 of Paragorgia papillata. Taxonomy (NCBI): domain Eukaryota; kingdom Metazoa; phylum Cnidaria; class Anthozoa; order Scleralcyonacea; family Coralliidae; genus Paragorgia; species Paragorgia papillata. Next base: position 173,484 of record JAWNZC010000208.1, on the reverse strand, counting down.
CGGTGCTGCCCACTGCTCTATACGAGTGTTGCTAAATGGCGTACTACGGTGCTGCCCACTGCTCTCTACGAGTGTTGCTAAATGACGTTATACGGTGCTGCCCACTGCTCTATACGAGTGTTGCTAAATGGCGTACTACGGTACTGCCCACTGCTCTATACGAGTGTTGCTAGGTGAGTTATTGCGTCTATTTGGATGATTCCGACTGGTGTGGTTCCAGATCGGTACTTGGAAGGGTGACATCCTGGCTCTGTTGGTTCCATATAATATTTGAATATGTTTGTTTACTCGGGTTGATCAGCGAGAGAGTTTTGGAACGAGTGGACGTGTTTCACGGTTTTCGTGGAACTACTTCCGAGTTGAGTACTTCTCAGTTTCCACGTTGTCGTGTTCTAGCTGGCGAGGACATCATAAAGTCCTATGATACCGACCTCCTGATCTTGTAGAAGAACTTACGGATCCACTGGCTTCGAGCTAACGGGGGAGGCTATCACGGCTGGAAACTAGGAGCGTCCGCCATGTTGTAAAATACAAATTTGTCCCTAGCTCGAAAAGTGTCGAAGACAACCGATTTTTAAAACTTAGAAACATAAGTCTGACTATATAATCTCTCGCTTAGGTGTTGTTTCGGTTTCCCTTTTGGTTTTTCCCGTGTTGAGTTAGCTATAATTCCCCTCGTTCTTAAAATTGGGCTACGGCTCATGCCATTTTTATTCCAGAATATAGTCTGATACATATTTATTTTTCCTGAACAAATTTACCGTCATAATGATCGGCAGACGACTGTCGAAAACATACTTAGATTACAAAAGTAATCGTCGCTAATATGTTTTTGAAGTAGAAAAATTTCTATTATCCAGCAATTAAGAAAAATAACTGTATTCTTTCATTTGACACTAAACTAAACAAACGATTTTATGCAATAGCCAGCTAGTAGCTAAAATTTTCTCCAAGACAAACACGTTTGTCACAGTATGTGGTATCTGTTGTCAGATTACAATGTAGTTATTGATTATATTGATTAAATTTTGAGAATCTATGCTTCATAAGCTTTCTAGTGATAATAGATTTGATATGGTTTAGAATAAAACCATACATTTTACAGTAATTATAGTAGATCACAATAGTTTGGGCGAACCCTCATCTCTTTAAGTCCTTTTTCTGAAAGATCAAATTTCACGGCAAGCTTCAAAGCTTAACACTTCTCTCACTTAAAGTATTTAAGGTAGTGCCATGAAATTTACAAGTATTGTTCCTTACTAATATTGCTATGCAATAAACCTGAAAAAACAAACAGTTGTTTGATTCATGTGGTAATAAAATCTGTCAATAACGACTGGGTGTGGCCAAAATTGCCAATCGTTGCAAGAAAGTTGAATATTTTGTACACTAAACATGTTTACATGTAAATGTTAGCTTCATTGCATTGCACTATATTCGTATAACATATCCTATTCATATGAACCTCATAAGCTATGTAGTATTGAAGCTATAGAAGTTGGCGTGAAGGCTTAAAAAATACCTTTTAAAGGGAGTGGCTTGGTTACAATGGCAACCATTCGATGAAGTTAAAGTGTCGAATAATTTCTTTCGAAGTGGGTAGACAGATGTTAGCAATAACAAATACATTTGAGATAAGTTTCAGAATTTTTATTACTTTATTATTCTACCACCACTGGTGTACTACATGTTATTTTCAACTACTTTTGTAAATCTTTTTTGTGGTAAAATCCAATCAACGTTGTGATTACGTTGTGTGCTAGAAGGGTTCTCCATTGTCTTCCCCGGGCCGATAACCATGTGCACCTGTGAACCAACAAATTAAATTCGCTTTAGAAAACATTGAGAATTGTCTTTACCTGATATATATTAAACAATGACTGAAAAATACACTGACCTGATGGTGTCGCGTCAAGTTCTTGCATCCCATCTCTTCCTAGCTGACGTCCAACAGAATGGTAGGCTTGGTTAAACCTACAAACAACATACATGAACAGTTACACAGACACAGTAATGATTCAGGCCTGGTAATAATTACAACGGAAGTTAGTATTATCTAAATACGCCTTGCATGCATGGTCGACAATTGTTACCTCTCTTTTATCTTTCTCAGCCTTGTCAATATCTCTATCTTTGTTGGCTCAGTGCTTCGTTTGGTTCTCCCGGCTGTCATCTCTTGAGATGTTGATGTTGAGACACTTTCTATTGGCATCTTTTCCTCCAGGGTTTTAACCCTGTTGTTACCAGAGACGAGCGCAAAATTGAGCAAAGAAATGAAGACAACGATGATAAGAATTATTGGGATCTGTATCTTTCTGGAAAAGAAAGATCGTTGTTGTTTGTTGTCTGACTTCAATTTAATATTCTCTTCCATGGTAACTGTTCACTTTAATTTAAAGTTCTCGTAGTACTGACTTTCGTCTTCTACTTTGTCCTTGGTACTGTTTTCTCTTGACACACGAACCACAACTGACGCGGTTGGCTGGTTGGTAGCGCTTTTGCTCGCATCGTCATGCTGTGACAGCAATGTCAATTATTCAACCAATGAAATGTCGATTTGAAACGGATTTTCCCAGAGCCTTCGGTCGACGAGCACGGCCCGCGTGAGAAGGCTCTGGGAACGAGATTGGCTGTGACAGATGCGAACATGAACTAGTACTTAGTTTCTTAACTCACTAATTTGACTCGGTCGAGTTTGTTAATCTTCAAATGCTATTTTCGACGAAATAATGGTCTTGTCGACTTTAAATTTGTGATAATATCATATTAAAAACATCCTCTTGCGCCATTGCGAACTAAAATTACGTAAATACTGGGCGAAAGTATTAAAAATAAGCCTCCATATTTTATCGTGTCCAGACCTTTTTAGAGGTTACACGGCACAAATATTAAGCCAAACAGCCCCAGGGGGGATCCCTGAGTAGGACAATTGCCATATTATAATTTCCCCTTGTAACCCTCCCTTGGGTACTAACGTCCATGACGAAATCAACAGAGAAAGGCCTAAAAGCCGTACTTACTTCTGTGGATTTCGGTTGTTTTTTTTGGTAAAAATTCAATCGCACTGGAAATTTCAAGCGCAATGTTGACATTAGTTTACTATTGAAACGTGGTACCGCCATTTGCAGTTGACCTTGCAGCTTGCTAAATTAAGACGTTGTTTCATCGTTTGAAACTCTGCGTTCATTGGACCGCAACGTATTGTTGCCAAGGGCAGAACGTGACGTTGCTACGGAGCTTTGACAGGGTTTCAATTAGTGAGTAATTTGTTATTCGCGATCGTGGCGAGTAGATATTATAAAAAAATGTCTAGTAAACGACATAGCAAGGCCAGATGGACATATAATGTTGGGAAAGCTCTATCAGATGACTTAAGCCCTAATCAAACGAGAACGCAAGTCATCGCAAGTTGGCAGTCACAAATTTCTGTGGCGGTCGTTCGAACACCCAAATTAACAAAATAAAGGTTTCATAAGTGCTTTAAACAAGTTTTAAAACAAGTTTTAACGTTGTCACGGTGCATAATATTTGTTTTATTCAGAGGGGCTGCCTGAGATAGCGTGACTGTCAACTTGCTATGACTTGCGTTCTCGTTTGATTATGGCTTTAATTTAATTTCGTAATTGCAGGGTTAACGGGCTAGCAGTCAGAAAACAAAAAACAACTCTTGTCTGTTGCTAAAATGGCGTACTACGGGACTGTCCACTGCTCTATTCGAGTGTTACTAAATGGTGTATTACGGTGCTGCCCACTGCTCTATAAGACTGTTGCTAAATGGCGTACTACGGTGCTGCCCACTGCTCTATACGAGTGTTGCTAAATGGCGTTATGCGGTGCAGCCCACTGCTCTATACGAGTGTTGCTAAATGGCGTACTACGGTGCTGCCCACATCTCTATACGAGTGTTGCTAAATGACGTTATACGGTGCTGCCCACTGCTCTATACGAGTGTTGCTAGGTGAGTATTGCGTCCATTTGGATGATTCCGACCTGGTGTGGTTCCAGATCGGTACTTGGAAGGGTGACATCCTGGCTCTGTTGGTTCCATATAATATTTGAATATGTTTGTTTACTCGGGTTGATCAGCGAGAGAGTTTTGGAACGAGTGGACGTGTTTCACGGTTTTCGTGGAACTACTTCCGAGTTGAGTACTTCTCAGTTTCCACGTTGTCGTGTTCTAGCTGGCGAGGACATCATAAAGTCCTATTATACCGACCTCCTGATCTTGTAGAAGAACTTACGGATCCACTGCCTTCGAGCTAACGGGGAAGGCTGTCACGGCTGGAAACTAGGAGCGTCCGCCATGTTGTAAAATACAAATTTGTCCCTAGCTCGAAAAGTGTCGAAGACAACCGATTTTTAAAACTTAGAAACATAAGTCTGACTATATAATCTCTCGCTTAGGTGTTGTTTCGGTTTCCCTTTTGGACTTTTCCCGTGTTGAGTTAGCTATAATTCCCCTCATTCTTAAAATTGGGCTACGGCTCATGCCGTTTTTATTCCAGAATATAGTCTGATACATATTTATTTTTCCTGAGCAAAATTACCGTCATAATGATCGGCAGACGACTGTCGAAAACATACTTAGATTACAAAAGTAATCGTCGCTAATATGTTTTTGAAGTAGAAAAATTTCTATTATCCAACAATTAAGAAAAATAACTGTATTCTTTCATTTGACACTAAACTAAAGAAACGATTTAATGCAATAGCCAGCTAGTAGCTAAAATCTTTCTCAAAGACAAACAAGTCTATCACAGTATGTGGTATCTGTTGTCAGATTACAATGTAGTTATTGATTATATTGATTAAATTTTGAGAATCTATTCTTCATAAGCTTTCTAGTGATATTAGATTTGATATGGTTTAGAATAAAGCCATACATTTTGCAGTAATTATAGTAGATCACAATAGTTTGGGCGAACCCTCATCTCTTTAACGTCCTTTTTCTGCAAGATCTAATTTCACGGCAAGCTTCAAAGCTTAACACTTCTCTCACTTAAAGTATTTAAGGTAGTGCCATGAAATTTACAAGTATTGTTCCTTACTAATATTTCTATGCAATAAACCTGAAAAAACAAACAGTTGTTTGATTCATGTGGTAATAAAATCTGTCAATAACGACTGGGTGTGGCCAAAATTGCCAATCGTTGCAAAAAAGTTGAATATTTTGTACACTAAACATGTTTACATGTAAATGTTAGCTTCATTGCATTGCACTATATTCGTATAACATATCCTATTCATATGAACCTCATAAGCTATGTAGTATTGAAGCTATAGAAGTTGGCGTGAAGGCTTAAAAAATACCTTTTAAAGGGCGTGGCTTGGTTACCATGGCAACCATTCGATGAAGTTAAAGTGTGGAATAATTTCTTTCGCTAAGCTTTATATGATGGTGCGGCTTTGTAATATTTCTCGTCAGCTCCATCATTCGTGAGTGCCTATTAGAGTTTGAAGTTCTTTTAAAGTACATGAGCGTTTGTTTTGAAATAGATCGAAAGCTGCAGCCCGTAGGCGTTCAATTTTTATGCGCAGGAAGACGTGCTTCCATCCTGACACTGTCTAAGATAATGCCCATAAACTCGATTACTGTTACTGGACCCTGTGTTTTAACAGCGGCTATTGGTATGCGTTTTTTAAAGTAAGCAACATGGCAGTTAAACTTTGTAATAAAATTTTTTATAATTAGCGCCCTGTGGCTGCTTTTTTTACAGCTCCTGTTTTTAATCGTATTTTATCCAGTTTTGTGGATTTATCTTATGTAATTTGACCTTATTGTACGGATAAAGACCTACGATCATTGCTGGGATGTCTTATTCCCGAAATTTACTCTTTACTATTCGAAATAACTGGAAAGTTTGGCTCAAGTCATGTAATGCATCACCAACTCCACAAATACCAAGCGTTGTCTGGGCACGTCTTAAATCCGTGGATCTGTTAGCGCCTAGGAGAGGTCTACGAGGGGGAAAGAACCGAAACCATCTAGAAGACAGGAGGAGTATTACTGTAGTTTCCAGAACATATTTAAAAACTCCGAAGTATCCATTATCTCGCCAAAGAACCCAAAGCAATCTCATTAATATACCGCTATCTCCTGAAGCCGAACCATTAAATATTCAACCTGTCACCTATACACAATTAACACAAAGAAACTATTATGTCCCAAAGCTGATGCTCGCAAATGTTATGTCTCTCGTACCAAAATTGGATGAAGTTCAAGAGTTTATCCTTCGTAACAAGATCTGTCTAGCCTTTATTACCGAAACCTGGTTAAAAGAATCGATTTCAGAAAGTGTTGTTAGTATTCCTGGTTTCACTATCATACGCAGGGATAGAATTGCCAACAATCACGGTGGCGTGTGTGTTTATATTAAGGATGGTAGTACTAAATATAGGCTTTCTGAAGAACTCGCTTGTTGTCAAGATCATGAAGTTCTCTGGCTCCAACTAAGACCTGATCACCTGCCGAGAGGGTTTTCATGTCTAATTGTAGCTGCAGTGTACCATCCTCCTGGGGCAGATGAAAATCTCATTCGCGATCACTTATTTCAATCACTTGCCCTAGCGGAGTCGAAGTTCCCGAATTGTGGTATCATCGTGGCCGGTGATTTTAATCGCCTAGACGTCTAACGGATAAAAAATCACTTCCGTTTGAAACAAGTGGTCAAGTTGCCAACTCGCAATGACGCTATACTTGATTTCGTGTTGACTAACATGTACGACTATTACAATACTCCGCAGATACTCCCACCTTTTGGGTTGTCTGATCACAATACGGTCATGGTGTTACCTAAAGCAAGAGCCAGTAACTCGAACACTAGGAACGTCATCAGCAAGCGTGATTCAAGAGCTAGTTGCAAAAGAGCAATGGGGAGATTTTTAAGTTCGATGGACTGGCCTCTGCTACTTAATTCTCTAGAAAGCTGCGAAGATTCTTCGAAAGTCTTCCAGGATGTGATCCATATTGGGCTTGATTTTCTTATGCCTGTGAGAAAAACTCGTGTGATTCCAGCCGACCCTATTTGGATGTCTCAGAAGTTAAAGTCATTAATCCTAAAAAGACAAGAGGCCTTTTCAAAAAATGGAGCTGACTCTGTTCTTTTTAGGTTTTACAGGAACGCAGTCAATCGCGAGAGGAAAAGCTGCAAAGCTAATTACTATAAACTGAGAGTACAACAAATGAAAGGCGAAAATCCTAAGGCTTGGTGGAGAGAGGTCAAGCGTATTAGTGGAATGCAGTCTCGCTCTGGTAACTTACTTAGTCAGATAAATGTTGAAGAGATCAAAGATTTGCCTAACCAAGAAATAGCGAATGTAATCAACAAGGCGTTCTTGGAGCCTCTAGAAGAATATCGATTGCCTTCTTCAATAACTCCTCTACAATTGGAAGAAGACTACCCAGAGTTTCTAGAGGTATCTGAAGAGAGAGTCCTTAAGTTGTTGTCGAAACTCAACCCCGCAAAGGCTTCCGGACCGGATGAGATACCAAATTGGTTGCTGAGGGAGTATGCTGAGTGGCTCGCTTACCCCGTGAAAACTATTCTGAACGCGTCATTCAGCGAACAACGCCTGCCCAGTATATGGAAATGTGCTGATGTAACTCCGCTGCCAAAAAAACAAGCCGTGCAGTGTCTGAAGAAAGATCTGAGGCCTATTTCATTAACGCCGTGCATCTCAAAAGTCGCCGAGGACATTGTTGTTTGTGACTATGTTAAGCCTGCTGCTATGAAAATCATCGACCCCAACCAGTACGGAGCGGTTCCCAAGTCATCTACCACGCTTGCCCTGCTGAGTATGATCCACGAATGGACCAAGGGAACTGACGGCAACGGTTCTACGGTAAGAGCTCTCCTTTTCGACTATCGGAAAGCTTTTGACCTGATAGACCATAACATTCTTGTTCATAAATTACGCTCGTTAGATGTACCAACCAGCATTACCAACTGGATAATTGATTTCCTCAGCAATCGGTTCCAAAGAATCAAACTTGCAGAGGGTTGTCTGTCCGAATGGGGCTCAGTTCCATCAGGAGTCCCACAGGGAACTAAACTAGGGCCCTGGTTATTTATCATAATGATAAATGACCTAGTAATTAGTGACGCCCGCGTGTGGAAGTATGTGGATGATACGACGATATCAGAAGTCGTCCGGAAAAACGATGTCAGCAGCGCCCAACTTTTCGCTGACAACGTGGTTCAATGGTCTCTTGATAACAGAGTTCAACTAAACACCAACAAATGTAAGGAGCTACGAATCTCTTTTGCTAGAAATCAGCAGGAATTAGAGCCGATTAAGGTTATGGATAAGGATCTGGAGATTGTAGACAGTGTTAAGCTTTTAGGGTTAACGATTACAAGTAATCTATCGTGGAATTCACATGTAAACGAGGTTATTAAAAAAGCCTCTAAAAGGTTATATTTTTTAGTGCAGCTGAAAAGAGCTAACGTCCCTCGAAAAGACCTAGGGCTATTTTACATTACTTGCATCAGATCTCTTTTAGATTATGCTGTTCCTGTGTTTCATTTTTCTATCCCACAATATCTAATGTGTGAATTAGAACGTATACAAAAGAGGGCAATGTCGATCATTTGCTCAAATCTCGATTATACTGAAACACTAACACGTATGAACATCGTCCCTCTAGCTGACCATCACAAGGATATATGTAATACATTGTTTACTACCATTGTTAATGATAAGAACCATCGACTCCATACATTATTACCGCCGTCTTATGAGACTAAGCACAATTTGAGACATTCGCGATCATTTAATGTTCCCAGATGGAAGACTAACCGGTTCAAGAATACTTACATAATGTCTTCATGCCTTAATGCTAACATGAAATAGTCATTTTCCAGTTTTTAGAATTAGTTTTAGTTTAGGTTTGACATATTGTTATAGCTATTTTATGTAAGTTCATGTAAATTTATTTCACATATAAATTTGTAATTTTAATATAAGACTATCTATTATAACAAATGTAATTTTAATGAAATACGCAATTCAGCCCTTGGCTGCTATGTATTTTTATCTCTAATAAACCATCTATCTATCTATCTATCTAAATGTTATCATACGGTGTTGAATGTGGTGGCTCAATAAGGAGAAAGTCATCAAGAATATGACACACAAACGAAATGTGACACTTATTTTGTAAGATCCACTCAATAGCGTCAGAAAGCTGGTTGAAAAGATATGGAGCGCTCCTTAGACCGAAAGGTAATACTTAGTCATAGTAATATTTACCGTTCCAAAACATGCCGAGAAGTTCATAATCGTCTGGGTGAACTGAAATAAGCCGGAAGGCGGATTCAATATCAGTCTTAGCCAGGAAACAACCCTGTCGGAAACGTTTTATGCCTTCAAGAGTTAATGCTTGTCGTGCCCGACTTTGGAAATGAAAGATGAAATATCGTGCGGAACTTAGCCGAATTCTTTTTTGGTACTAAACCAATTGCGGAGACTTGAAAATTAGTAAACGGTGGGGTATCGAATGGACCAGACGCGCGGCCAAGAGAGATCTCTTTTTCCAAAATTTAAGTGACAATGTTTGGATGGGTAAAGGCGGTAGGCAAATTTCTTGAAAATCTATAGGGGTTTGTTGTCCATCAAATCCTATTCGGGCCCCATATCTTAAATTGTCACACAATTGTGAAGCGAACTGTGTGTCCGGGTGCCCAGCTAATGTGTCTTGATCTAGTTTAGTAGTAACAGGTGTTGGTATCAAATTTTTACGTACATTATTAGCATTTAGCTCTGTTGGAATTGCGCTGGCTGTTGGATGAACGGTCTTCGTCTGTTCGCGGCCTTTGATAGACTGAACGATGACATCCGGCGTGTGCGCTGTCGCAGCGGTTACAAATATGGCGGTAGGTACACGGCTTTCTTTTACAGATTCCGGTCCTATTGAAGTTGCGGAAAATCTATTTCTGACCAATTTAGAAATTTGTTTAATGTTTAACGCAGCTTTCCGACGAAACTTGAAGTCGTAGATACAGCAACCCAACCCTCTATGGCATTGCGCAACGTGGCGAATAATTAACAATTATTGGACGAGGTTGAGCAAAATATCGTGATTTGTCAGTGGCGAGCATTCGGCATCGGCAAATAACTGAACTGCGAGACACTGACAAATCACGATATTTTGTGAAAACCGAGTTCAATATTTGTATTATTATTCGATTTATTTTTTATTTGACATTGTTTACCTGTAATTATGTCCATTCATTTCTTTCCAGCTTGGCTGAACGAGCGATTTACGTTTGCCGAAATTGAGTGTATTAAACGCGCATGAGTAGAATATTATTTGCTGCAAAACAACATTTCCGGCTAATGCGCATGAGCAGACTGTTATTTGTATTTGCAGGTGACGTAGTGGTCCCTCAACCAATGAAGCGAAGATAAAAATAAATCGAATGATAATACCCATGTATTGTAAGAACTCCTGCGCTCTATTTGGGAATTCATGCGCAAAAACACTCATGTACGTAGTGAAGGCAGTCGTTCACGGTTCACTGTTCGATCTCTGCGATATTCGTTCTGGGTTGGGTGGATCTCTTAACTTTAATCACAGAGTTCTCAAGCGTTAACATAACGGGCTCTTCGTCTGTTGTATAATAAATGGATTCTTCGGCAAACGTTTAGACAGTTCAAAAAACTCACCCGACTGAATTTGCTTCACGTATCATGTGGCTGGTACATCGTGGAATGACTGTCCATATGAGAGATTACTGTCCATGTCGGCTCGAAGAATTGGTGGAGATGTGTGCAGCGTCTCGGTGGTTAGGGCGATCGTCTCAGTGCGGTTATCTGTTATAAATTCTACGTATCGTAGCGGTTCGTTCGGGACCACTGGACCTGACGAGCTTCTCATGGCTTGAAGGGCAGCGCGAGCGGCGTTGGTAGCTATCTCATTCACCGATTCTGGAATACTCCTCGCGACGATAGATTGTATTTAGGCCAACTGGACGTCGTTCAGTAAAGGACTTTCGCTTGGAGGTGTAGATGGCGTCTCGACGCTAGTTGATGGAACATCGGCCGTGGTAGCGGTTTCGGTTGCATCGTTGTTCGTTGCCGGACGCAATCTAGCGATCAATGTGTTTCGACGGCCATGGTCGGGTATAGACGGATCGACGGTGATCAATTGTTGGTGTCGGCAGCGTTTGGCGCAGCTTCTTGCCGTGCAACTTTTTGGCGTCGAACGAGAGGCATATCCTCACAGAAGCGTTTTCAAAATAATTTGTTCGCTTTACCGAGCTTATATACACGTAGCTTATTGTGTAAAGCTCTTGATCACAGTGGTTTCTTCGTGAAGACGCTTTCGCAGTTAGCCACAGATCAGTGGTTAGCCAAGACAATAACAATCTTTTTATTAACGATACTTACAAAAAATTGAATAAATAACAGTGTAAAACTGCAGTAAAACTAACGTAACTTTGCTCAAATGAAGCAACATTTCCTTGGTAATTGCGAATTTCGGGTTGAAATCATCGACGTCAACTCAAAACTAGCTCATCCCAGCTTCCCGAGCTAGCTAGCCCGCCTCATGTAATCGTAATATAAACCTCACCTCGGCTTACCGGGACAACTCACCCTATGAATTAGCACCTAAATGTAACCGGACCTTAAATGTTTTCGTAATCTTTTAAACTTATTCTTTCGATGTAATTTAATTATATATGATGTCTACGGAGTCAAATCAAACAACTTTGTTTAATGAAGGTAGAAACACGTGACAACTTTAAGAAAAATAAAACTTACAAACTTGGTGTAGTCTAAGTTATTACATTGGTGAATTATCAAGTTTGTTATGACCATTAACATTCGTCATTGCTTATGCTCTAATTAACAATGATGTAAACATGAAGACATGAATAAATTATGACAACTACAGTATGTGATGAAAAATAACTCAACGAGTACATACTGCGCATGTCAGTTCACGACCTTCCACGTAAGGTTGGCAAGGAAGTGAACCCGCACAAATTCCTTCCACAAAATAAAACAATACGCCGTTGACATCAGCCCTGGTTCCAGGTACGTAATCAGGATACTTGTCAACACAAGTGTACATGGAGCGATGATGGGTATGCCTTTCAGCCATCAAGTATCCTTTATACTCGCGTGTCCAACCCGCGGGACACAAATTTCGACCAGGAATCATCATCTGAGTGGCTCTGGTATCCACGTGACACCTGACGCAAGGAACGTCGTGTTGCCAGAGACTGCTTGGGAAGATTCCTGCCGACAAGGTTTCATATTCAGCTCCATATATGTAAGAACGATATGTTTGAATTCCGTTTTGATATCTCTCATAAATCGGGTTCCGTGGCAAACAAACATAATTTGAGGCTCCTCCTCTTTGATCATAGTGAGTTCCACCAGCATAACCTACAACAAGGGTTGAAGAGTTTCATTGGCATCCTCGTTCCCAGGGCCTCCACGGTACACTGGAAAATCGGAGGCCCTGGACTGCGGGTGCTGCCCACAAATGTGTGACCATTTTCAGTTTCAAAATGGCGGAATTTATAGGTCCTTCTGTTAATGGTAGCGACCAGGCCTAAAACTTTTGGCGACGTAAGTCCTTTAAGCTTAAACTTTGTTAATATTGTTTTCAATATATATGTAAATTCTATAAAGAAGAGCAAGCGATGAAGAACACGAGAAAATCGTAAAGAAGCGAGGCGTAGCCGAGTTCTCCTGAGAGTGTCTTCATCAACCTTTTCAAAGTGTCGTTATAACTCGATAAAGTCTTCATATTAGAAGACGAAAGGCTTCTGACTGACGGATTTTGACGGTCTTCCACTGTCCCAAGTCTGGACCGTCTGGTAGTTTGTCGTCCGGCTTTCTTGCTTTAACGACGGAGAAATAGACGGATAAATTGAAGATGGAAATCTCTTCGTTTACCGGATATAAAACACCTATAAACGACGAGTTTTGTGTCTCAATTTGCCGAGAAATTATACAATTTTAAATACCTGTGTCAACAGTCCGGTCTTTAGGTATCAGTCAGCGACTATTACCATTACCATTACCATTAGCAGAAATACCTATAAATGCCGCCATTCAAACTGAAAATGGTCACACCTGGTCCACTATTCCCAACTCAAAAGTAATAGGAGCACCCAGTCCAGTTATCCACAAGCCCGGGCGTAGGGCCGAAGGCGCGGAGCCCGGTGAGGGTGCTAATCTCGACACGCGTGGAGTCCATTTTACACGCGTGTAGAAAAAGCGAGGGAGGCGAAATCTGGGAAATAGTTTATATATATATATATATTTAGTATAAATTTACAAGTTTCTATCACAAATCCTTGAATTTCATTGGCTATCGCAGGAGTTACTATCCACTGATAGAAACCTCTGCGATAAGCCAATGAAAAGCCTTCTTTTAACGAAATATGGAGCGGTTCTGTTAAGCAACAATGGCGCCGAAATTTTAACGGAGTGGGCAAATGAAAGAAGAAATTAAACATTTAGGTGAAGCAACAAGTTCTACAGAAAACAAAAACGGCCACCAAATGGTTGGAATGGAAATTATTAACATTTGGTAAGATCGTTAAATTGTTTATCTGTGTTCGTTTAAAACGAAATATCTGCAAGCAAAACACATTTCAAAATTACGCTTGCTATTGACAAGATTTCGTGATTTTCGTGAATGTTTCTTTCAACTTTTTGTCACTTTTACAAATCAAATGAGTGTATATATATTGTTTCGATATTGCAAATGAAAACCCAAGCTAAATTATGCAAGAAACTTTACTTTTCCGTCAGTTATTGTACACGACCAAGGAGATGTCCGAAATGACTGTTGAACGTTTGTTGTTGGCAGTTAAAAAATGTATTAAACGAGCCTCAAAGAATACGTTATGGTCGAGAATTTATTTAACTTTTGTTGGTAAATTTATACTAAAACAATTAGACAACTCGCCCTCGTTTTCTATGAGCGATATTCAACTCGGCTTCGCCTCGTTGACCATTCGCTCATAGAAAACTCGGGCTCGGCCCGGAGCCCGGTGAGGGTGCTAATCTCGACACGCGTGGAGTCCATTTTACACGCGTGTAGAAGAAACGAGGGAGACGAAATCTGTGAAATAGTTTATATATATATATATATATATATATATATTATAAGTGATATTGGGCATTTCACTCGATTACATAGCATGTTCTCAGGATTTTGGGTGAAGGAAAATTCGATTGTAGAATATATACATTTTAAGACCAGACCGGGACCAGTTGCGAAAAATGCAACTACACAGGCCTTCCGGAGGGCGTTGCCAAAAGCTTGATCGCAAGATCGCACCATCCGTGGCTCAGTGGTCAGAGCATTGCACTAGAATCGTAAAGTCGTGGGTTCAATGGAGTGAACAATGGAGTGTAAGATTGCGGAAATATACATCTTTCATTGACCGTGCTGCTATCTATAGTAGAATGTAAAGACTCTAAAAATAAACGTTCACGTTTATTTCTGATACCCCGTTATAAAATAATCACATCGTCATGTCCAGTACTTTTGGCATGATTTCTATGGCAGAGTCATTCTGTCTTCTTGTGCCGGGCTTATGTTCAAGACCACGCGAACTCCATGATCGTTAACTTTCCTACATATGTAAATGAACACGATTTATATCTGACCTTGTATATAATGCCTTTAATCTGTTTTTCCGTGGGACGGTCCTTAGGTTTCTTAAAGATTTTACACAATGTAAGCAACGGTTTAAAAGCTGTCTTTATACCAGCTTTACGTAGGATGCGTTGAACTCTCTCTGAAACACCTTTCACATAAGGGATAACAGCAAACGATTTTGGAGTCTTTACATTCTACTATAGATAGCAGCACAGTCAATGAAAGATGTATATTTCCGCAATCTTACACTCCATTGTTACGGTCCCTAAGGACCACGTGTAATGATATTTAATGATTGGACGCAGGCGTTCTGTATTCTTAGTTTTTTGTTCGAATTCTGATGAAGATCACAGTTAGTGATCGAAAATTTAGCTTTTAATAAAGTTTTACATAGATCAGTTTCAATCTTTTTATCTATTAATAATGTCTACTGATCGCTTCTACCACACATATATATCTATATATCTATATTTGGCACGACGTCACGCGGTAAGAATAGTTGGACACTGGTGACTAGCGATGCAGAAAACTAAATCTGTCAGTATTTTGCTTCCGTTTAACGAAATGGAGCCTGCTCTACTTAAATTAAAAGAGAACAACGAAGAAAAGGATACAAATATTAATATATCTTGAAGCGAAACCAGAGAACCTGAATAAATCAAACGCCGTTTACACGGTACCGGACGAATTCGGAACCGTTCTCGAATTAGTACGGTTCCGCCTGTTTACACGGCGAAATAGGACGAATTCGAGACCGGTCTCGAATTCGTCCGGTACCGGTGTAAACGGGGCAGTGTTTGTGTCACTCATTGGTCTCAAAATCATTTTAAAGTTAACGGTAGGGGATTTGTATTTTATCCTTATGTCCTAAAACAATATACAGCTTCACGTTTTCGTGCTTTCCCTTTGCTTTGTCCAAACCCAACCTCGTCCCCAGGGCCATTTGTGGGGGCTGTGCCAAGATGGCGGCCAAGAACAAATGGCCCTGGTACAGGCTGAGCTATCACATGCACATCTGATTGGTCGAGATAACAATGGATGTTTTAGGTATTCGGATTGGTGGAAACAAGGCGGGCGGCAGCCTAACTCGCGGGCATTTGTTTTTAGGCTCAAATTATATTAAATAAGTGATACCAGAATTGCCGGCTGTTAAAAACAACTTCAAAATGAATGAAAATGTGAGGAAAGCTGGCGAAACACCCGTAAAAACGTCGGAAGAATATGTCATGATGGGTCATGTCGTCTCTGTGCCCTGGCTGCCATACAACGAAGTCCATGGGAGACGGCAATTCAGAGTGTTTTCTAAATCGGGCGAACGAAAGACTTGGTGAACAAAGTCAAAAAGTATTTTGGCTGCGAAAGGAAAGTACACCACAGGGCAGAATTTACGTGTTTGCATGGCCATTGAGAAGCAGGCTTTTTTCAAACAAGTATTCTCGACTAAACGAAGCCTAAATGTTTTTCAAAACGCTGAATTGAATGCGCCGAAAACTCACGAAAACAAGGCGGCCCGGCCAGACAACGGCAATCCAGTTTCTTGCGAATTTGGTACAACGGTGAAGCAAATGATAAATAATAAGCATTTACAGATATTTATTAAAAGTGTATTTATTTTAATAATTCGACAATGTATTTGGAAATGAATGTTTTGATTGTTTTCAGTTTGGGTCAGTCAAGCTGAACTAAATATTCAGAAAAAATTGAGCCTGACTAGGCGCAGTAGTATAGAGCGGGGCTTAATGGACCCCCTTTATGCAGGATTGTCTCATTAGCATGTTGTGTTAGCCCTTAATAATTCATGAGTTATGAATAATCAATGAGAGTAGTGTCAAAACGCCGATACTGGACTCAGCTCTGAAACATTTCCAAACCCCCACTTTTTGAAACATTTAACCCCCCCCGATTCTGAACTCAGCTCTGAAACCTTTTCAAACCCCCACTTTTTGAAACATTTAACCCCCCCCCTGATTTTTCAAAATGGCTACCCAAGAATTTTTCAAAATGGCGGCGAAGTTTTTCAGGAGGGGGTTTTCGGGGGTTTCTTGGGAGTTGGTTGTGGAGTTGGACGGGAGGGGGGTTTTGAAAAATTGTTAAAGTTTAAGTTTTAAAATTTTAAGAAAATAAGAAATGTTAGTTAAAGAAAATATTAACGCAGGTAAGTGCGAATTTAGGTCAAAAACATGGTTCGACATTGGTAAGCTTATTTTTAACCTGACAAGTGGTAGTAACCAAGGCTACAAACTTTGGCTGATGTACAGCAAATACAGCCCAGAGTTTGACGAATTTTTTTGCCTTGAATATTGGGAGCACCTTACAAACATAAAAGACTTTAATTAAATCATTCAAAATAATTTCAAAAATATTTAAAAATACAAAATGAACCAGAACCAAAGTACCATTGAATTTTTAACTGAAATAAGTTCAGTACCAATTGACGAAACCGAATTAAACATATATTATCCATCAAGTGATGACTGGGAAGATGAAGACATACTTCCATGCTTTGAAGAGATCGAACTACTGTACAATATAAAACATGATGGCGAGTACATTGTTCAAACAAACGATGATTGTTGGGGGATCGAAAACACAAAAGAACTTCATGAAACAGTTAATGTAAACGATATTGTTTCCATTGTACTATGCCCAAAAGAATAAAATAATTAAAGTATTATAAAAACATATACTATAAAGGGGTAACCGACTCTTTCCTGACATATTTTTTTTAACTTTGATTTTCAACCTTTCTTGACAACTTAAAATCTTTAACAAAAATGTTAAAAAATTTTTAATAAATGAATACCAAACAAACCAAACAAAAGAACTTATGTCCGTACAAAGAAAAATGTATGTGGGTTGGTTTTACAAAATATTTACATGGAGAGCCATTCATAATATACCATAACAAAAGTACAGACCCAAGAACCGTTTGTACTTATATCCACCCAGGAGAAACAAAAGTTCAAATGTTAGTTAGAACTGGTGTGTACGATACAGTTTTTTAATTTTTTTGTTAAGAATTTTAAATTGTATTTTTTTTTTTAAACCCAAGAAAAAATAAGAATAATGAGGAAACCATATGGACTTAATTGTGTTTCAAGACCATCAAAAGATGACATATTTTGTTGTCAACATTGTGGGTTTAGTACAAAAACAAAAATAGCACTAAGGTTACACGGAAAGGTTGTACACAAAGAAATGACAATCGGTAAATCTGAATATAAATGCGCAATATGTTTTGAAAGCTTTTTAACCGAAAAAGAGATAGATAACCATGTTAAAAAACATACCAAAAGGGTCAGAAAAAGATAAAACATAAACAAAATTTTATTTCCTTTGTTAGGAAATAATATTTGAGATCAATGATATAAAGGAAGTTATTTCCACCACACCTCTTCTTTTTTGTAAACTTTTTGAATAGGACCATAAGTTTCAAATTTTAACTGTTTAATGTCTAACCTTAATTTTTCAGCATCATCCTCATAAATAACTAGTCTTCTATTTCGTTTTTTGGTAGCAATGATGATTTTTTCTCGTAACTCTTTAAGTTTTTGTTCTAACTTAATAATTTTTTGGGTTTCCATTGTATTTATTTTCTAAAATTTTTAAACTCTAAATAAATAATGAGTTATTATTATGGATATGGTAGACAAAGAAAACCATTGGTGGGAAATTCTGGTTTGGAAAAAAAGGTTAAAGACATTGAAAAGGAATTAAAAAAATTGGAAGGATCTGATGAAAATTACAGAACTGTTTTTGATATTAACTTAACAAAAGCCACTAAAACCTTTGAGACTGTTAGTGGTGTAAAAAGGTTAACCCAAGCACGAAGTGGAAATTCTGTTTTATTTCAAAATGATAAAACCAAGGCTCCAACATTTGGTTCTGATGCTGTTGGTCCTGGCAAAGATTACATTGAGAACAAAGGAGGCAACTATATATGTTTTGTTTGTCCAGAAATGCAGTTTGGAGATGTTTCTGTTTTTGTTGTTTGTACTGTGGTTGATACATCTGTTTCTAATCAATGGTGTTATCTTATTGGAAATGATAATGGTGGATATGATAAGTATTTGTCCTTTAAATCCTACTCTTATTCAAAATTAATTGTTGGTGGTCTTGAAGGCAAAACATACAAAACTATAGATATTAATGTTGGTCATAGCATTCTTAGTAAACACATTATTTCTTGTCATTGGTTGGGGACTGGAGGAATGATATATTTAAATGGTGTTTTTTGTACAGGATCAAAATTTCAACCAGATTTGACAGATATTGGTAGTCCATTTGGGTCTGTATTTAACAATGAAAGATTTAATGGAACTCCCTCACCTAATAATGAACTGAAAGGGAAAATATATGGGTTTAAAGTTGTGTATGGATCATTAAATTCAGCTGAGATTGTAAAAATTAACAAAGATATGATGAAGGAATATGGAAGTTTCATATAAATAAACATGAGTTTTGAAAAAAAGTTAACAGAAATTGAGGAGAAGTTAAAAAACCTTTTTTTGGGAAAAAACTACAAAACTGTTTTTGATATTAACTTAACAAATGCTACTAAAACCTTTGAGACTGTTAACTCTGAAAAAAGAATAACACAAGCACGGAATGGAAAATATTGTTTATGGCAAAATGATAAAAACCATGCCCCAACATTTGGTTCAGATACCACTGGTTTGAGTCCAGACTACATTGAAAATAAGGGAGACAACTACATGTGTTTTGTTTGCCCTGAAATGCAGTATGGAAATATTTCTGTTTTTGTTGTTTGCACTGTGGTTGGCACATCTGTTTCTGGTAATTGGTGCTACCTTATTGGGAATGATAATGGTGATTACGACAAATTTATTTCATTTAAATCCAACTCTTCCTCCAAATTACTTATTGGTGGTATTGAAAATAAGGGAGGTAAAACTGTAGATATGCCTTCATCCCATAACATTCTTAGCAAACACATTATTTCTTGTCATTGGTTAGGAATGGGAGGAATGATATATTTGAATGGTGTTTTATGTCCAGGATCAGAATTTAAATCGGATATATTAGATATAGGTAGTCCTTTTGGATCTGTATTTTTAAATGAAAGATTTAATGGTAGTATTTCAACCGCAATAAATTACCAACTAAAAGGAAAAATATATGGGTTTAAAGTTGTGTATGGATCATTAACTCCAGCAGAGATTGTAAAAATTAACAAGGATATGATGAAGGAATATGGGAACATTATATAAATAAATAATGAGTTATTACTATGGATATGATGATGCAGATTATTCTTATGGTGGTGGTGGAGAAGATGGAGAACAAGGGGAACAAGGACCACAAGGAAATACAGGTGTAAAAGGAGACAAAGGGTTAACAGGAGCAACAGGACCTAAAGGAACCAAAGGAGATACTGGTAACACAGGCTCCAAAGGTGACAAAGGAGATGTTGGTAACACAGGACCACAAGGTTCCCAAGGCCCAGCAGGTCCCAAAGGTAACACAGGCTCCAAAGGAGATCAAGGTTTAAGAGGTATGGATGGCACAAATGCCCACAAAAAAGGCGACAAAGGAGACCAAGGTAACACAGGGTCAAAAGGAGACAAAGGAGATCAAGGTAACACAGGGTTAAAAGGAGACAAAGGAGACACTGGTATTAGAGGACCACAAGGTCTTAAAGGAGACAGAGGAGATAGAGGACTGGCAGGTGCAACTGGTGCAGCAGGAACAAAAGGAGACAAAGGAGACCATGGAACCACAGGTACAAAGGGTTCAAAAGGAGATAAGGGTGACAAGGGAGACAAAGGAATGGCGGGTGCAGCTGCACAAAAAGGAGACAAAGGAGATCCTGGTGATGATGGTGCAAAGGGTAACAAAGGAAACACTGGAGACAAAGGGAACACTGGTGCGACAGGTTCCAAAGGTGACAAAGGTGACACAGGTAACACAGGACCCCAAGGTTTTCCAGGACCCCAAGGAGTCCAAGGGCTTCCGGGGGGAAAGGGAACAACTGGACAAAGAGGTCTTAGAGGGTTAAGAGGAGTTACAGGAGCCACAGGACAGGCTGGTAATTTTACACAAATAAAAAAATACAGAAAAACTGGTGGAAAATCTAACCACAAAGCTGGAGTTTGGGATAATTCATGGAACAACAGCACTTTGGTATCATTTACGGCAACAGAATCTGGAAAATATTTAATAAAATATTGGTTTTTACTACAACCAGATGGACATAAAATTGACCAAAATTCAAAAAAAACCACTTGGCACGATGCAAGTCTTTACAATAAGTTCTTTAATTTGACAACATGTATTTACCATGGTGATGTTGACAGCAGATCAAACAAACTTGCAGACCTTGAAACAACAACCATGGGTCAAACATATAACGAAAGCATTCCACACAATATTTTTTGCGAAGGCATTGCCTCCATTATAAAGGGTACCAAAGTATCTTTACACTGTGTTTCCCCTTCTTTTGGTGACTACTACACATATTTGTTTTTTAATGTGTGGGATGTTGAAGTTAACATATTAAAAATTAATTAAGAAAAAATTGAAAAAATAAAAAAGAAACTAATTTTAAAACCATAATAAGAAAAAATGGTAGCATCAATGTTAACAACAATGGTAAAATATGAAGCCATTGTAACCCCAGTTTTTGGACCTCATTTTAAATCTGTTCAATATACATTACCTGGAAAATTTGCTTGTAAATGTGGAAAAGTATTTACTACAGAAAAGAAACTTATAAACCATACTTTTTTTCCAGAAAACACAAGTTTAAAATTTTCATGGACTGTAACTACACACTTTCCAGACAAACATTGGTTAAAAGCAACCATGAAACAAATCCCAGTTAGCTGTTGAACAACTCCCAACTAGCTAAAATAGCTAGCTGTTGAACAAATTATAACTAGCTACTAAATAAAATGGAACCAGAACAAAAACCAGAACAAGAACAAAAACCAGAACAAACTATTACAAAAACACCACCACCTGTCCATGTTAAAAATCCCAAAAGAGTTGCACAAGGTAAAAAACTTGCTGCAATAAGTAAGGAAGCAAAATTAAGAAAAAAAGTTAAAATGGAAAAAGAAGTAGAAGATCAAGAAGACAAAAATGAAACAAGTATTTCTACAACTTGTGCAGTAATTGGAACAGCAGCAGCCATAATTACTACATATATTACTTACTCCAAATGGAAGGAGGAGCCAAAAGAAGACAAAGAAAAAATTCCCAAGGCAAAAACAGTTTACAAAGATTTGTCCCAATATGATCTTTAAATCCTAGAAAAAAATTTCTTAACAAAGAAAATAAAATTCTTTCCACAAATTGGAAAGAAATTCAATAAATATGATTGTTAACAGCTTTGCCACAGAATGTGTCTTTGGAAGTAAAAACTGGTTTAATATTGGGAAACTTATTTTTTTAATTTCAAAAGGAAGCTATGAAGGATACAAACTTTGGTTGTTGTATAGTAAATATGATGTTAGAAATTATAATGAAAACCATTGTTATCATTTGTGGGCAGATTTTGATGTTTTGATGCCTGAAGATTTTGAAAATGAAGATGAGTATTTTGATAATTATTGATCCTATGCAACTACTATCCATTTTTAAAAATTTTTTTCTAAGATTTTGTTAGAAAGATTTTTTAAAACTTCATTTCTTTACAGGAATGAAATTTTTCCTATTATAATAAATGAATACAGAGAGAGAAGTTGAATTAGTACCCGGATATAACCGGTTACACCGAAGTTCAATAACTGGGGAACGAGCCAGGAATGTAATTACTTTTAATCCCAATTCTGCCAATGAAGGGGAGGTAATTTACATCCACATCCCAAAACTTAAACCTGGAACAACCTTAGTTCCTGACAAAATGTTTCTTCTGTTCGACTTTAAGAACAAAAATACCAAATCTTGGTTTAATAACAATCTTGCAAGACAACTACAGGAACGTTTGGAGGTAAGGTTTGCAGGAGAGAAGGTTTACGACAACACAGGAGAAAGTCTTTTGGGAACTTACAAGGATTTGTGGATGGATAAGCATGAGAGAGCCAACATGATTGAGGATGGTATCGCAACAGAAAATCAGAGAAAACTTATTTCGAAATCTGATGATGCCTCTTCTGACACATATGCAGCTGTATATGGAACAAAACAGAGGATCAAGTTGGACAAGATTTTAAAGGATCATGGATTATATGCACCACATAGTATGGCGAACGACTTGCAGTATATTATTACACTGCCAAAAGCTACCGCCATTATGAAGGCACAAAACAGTCAATCTGTTGCTGGTTATTCCTTGGAAAATATTGAGTTGGAATATGAAACCATTACCAACTTTGCACTAGTCCAGGAAATAGAATCCTCATACCAAATGGGTCGCGCACTTTCATTTGAACATGTAACCCTAATGAAAACCACACCATGGGCTGCAGCTTCAACATTAATTAATGAGACCATCAATCTGCCAAGAAAGAGCATGAAGGCAGTTGTAATGTTGTTTACAAAAGCAACCAGAGCTGGTTCTGAAGAGTTTGTATACCCAAATATTGAAAGGGTAAAGATTACCATTGAAGGAGTCCCGAATAGCATTTACTCCCAAGGCATTCCTAAACGGAGGTTGTTTGAAGAGGCTGAGCGACTTTTCAGACAAACTAATTATCCAACAATCCAAGCTGATGAATTCTTTACAGAAAACCAGTTTGCACTTGTTGTGGATCTTCGGTCAATTAATGACAATGCTGTATATGGAGATGGTACAAAACTTTTAACCACCCAATCTGGAATTATGTTGGAAATTAAGAAAAAGGCAACAACAACAGATCTTAGATGCCATGTTTTCATTCTTTCAGATGGCTTATTGAAAGTGCAGGGAGGTGCTTTCCAGAGTGTTAACTATTAAGAAAATAAATGGAAAACAAAGACCCAAAACCATTTAATATGGAAAACAAAGACCCAAAACCATTTAATATGGAAAACAAAGACCCAAAACCATTTAACATGATAATTGTTGGAATGACCAGTTGTGGAAAGACTCATTATTTGTTGAAAAATTTAGTTGAAAATTACAAAAAAAAATTTGAAAACATAGTTTTAATATGCCCTACTTTTGTATGGAACAAAACATATTTAGAATGGGAACATCTTAATGATCCAAGATTTTTTGTTATCCCTTGCGATCAAGATGAGTCAGAAGATTTTTTAAAATATGTAGTTGACTATTGTAAAGGAACACCTTCGCTAATTATTTTGGATGACTGTGCTTCTGGACAAAGTGTTAAAAACAGAACCAGCGAATTAGTAAAACTTGGTTTTGGAGCAAGACATATGAATATTAGTACAATAGTTGTTACCCAACAACTTACAAGTATTGCAAAACCATACAGAGAAAATATTTCAAAACTGGTTTCATTTTACAATCCCAACAGAAAGGATATGCAGGTTATTTTAGATGATTATTTAGACATACCAAAGGAAGAAGAAAAAAAAATAAAGGAAACATTGAAATCCCAAAAATTCTCAAAATTGGAAATTAACCTAATTCATCCATATGATCATTCCATAATAACTGAGACCCCAAAAGTTAAAGATGTTATGTTTTAAATTTTGTTAGGGAAATAATAAATGAGGAATCTAAGAATTATACTTAAAAATGGGGAAACAACTGTTAAATTTGAAGATCCTTTGATCATTAAAGACACCAAAATGATTGTTAAGGATGCAACAGTTTTTTGGAACTACAACAACCTAACAAGTCCAACATATGTTATGCATGGAACAAAAAAAATTAGTTTCTACAATGGATATTGGACTGTTGGAATGATTATGAGGGTTTTAAAGGAAAATGAAATAAAGTCAGAATTACTTCCATATAGCTGTAAAATTCGGTTATACCCAACAAAAGATCTTTCATTGTTAAAACTTGGTCCCTTGCTAGGATACCCAGAAACAGCTGTAATTAGAGCTGGAACAAATCTTGTCAGCCCAGAAACAGTCAACATAAATCTTGGGATGAGATTTGTCTGTATCTCCTGCGAAATGATCGATGGAACAAGGACATCATTTTCAGGAAACCGGGACAGAACGGCTGCAGTTCTTCCAATTACAACAAGACAACTACTAAAGGGATCAGTGGAAAAATTTGAAAACATCAACTCCGAGGCTATGTTAGACAATGGTGTCTACAATGAACTTAGATTTAAAGTCGACCACAATGTTGGCGACATCCTTCTTGAAATTTTTTTATGTCCACAGAATTATAAGACTCTATAAGGTCTAATTCTTTTTAAAAATTTTAAAACTTCATTTCTTTACAGGAATGAAATTTTGTTAGAAAGATTTTTTCCTAAGATTTTGTTAAAAATATTATTATAATAAATGAATAAGAGCGAGGTTTTAAATGAACTGTACGAAGCAGCTTTGATAACAGTTTCAGCTGTTGGAGTGAGTATGCTGGTTAAAAAGTTAACAGGACAATCCTTAGCAGCGCCAGCAAGTATTAAGGAAACTGTAAAACTTGGTGTTGCAGTTGCAGGTGGATTGTTTGTAGTAAAAATGGCGCAGGACAAAGGATACATTCCCAAAAATGTGGATCCAAAGAAAGTATAGAAACCCAAAGGATCATTGAAATGAAATAATTAAAATTTGAACTGCAAATCCGGACTTCTTTTTTTAAATAAATGGCATCAATGATAGCAGGAGGGTTGTTCAATGCAGTTGCCTTTGCTGGTGCTGGATATTTGTTTCAATCATTTAACAAACACGGTTATGCTGACGAGGCAAAAAGACATAATTTGGCAACAGAAAAACTTCAAAAAGACAAAGAAAAGTTTTTTGAAAATGAAATTAAAAGAAAGGATAAGGTTAGAGAATTACAAGACGAAATAAGAAATGCAAACTATAACATGCAAGACACTTCAAAGGCTTTCCAAGAACTTCATGGAATTTTACAAGAAAAAACGGTGGAACCAACACTTGATGATTATTACCAACCAAGTGATGAAATGGAGAAATATATGACTATTACTGTAACACTTTTGGGTGCTGGTGCTGGCTGGTTATTGGCTGTTGTTGTTTAAATATTTGGTAAAAATTTTATAACATTTTTTGTTATAAGATTTCAAAAGTTTTTTCCAGAAGTTTTAAAAAGTTGCACAGGAATCATACCCAAAGATCTTCTTTTTCCAACAGTTTTTCTTTTTCTTCATTTAATTTTTTTGAAATTTTTATGTACTCCTTAAATTTTCTGATGCCACTCATTTCTTCAATTTTCAAAATATTTTCAACACTAAGAGCATTGCCAAAAACTTTAAATCCTGTTTGGTATGGTATGTAGGCATTATTTTTTGGAGAATAATTCAAAATATATCTTATTTCATCAAATGTTTTTCGTTCTGTTGGTGTTGGTTTTTTCATTTTTTCCAAAAGATCATCTCTTTGACAGATGCCAATAATGATGAACATAATGTAATTTATACTGTATTTTCTTTCCAAAACCAAACCTAAACCTTTAAGATGGCTATTGGTTCTTACAAAAAATTTTATAATTTCGTAGCCAACAATCTTTTCCTCATTTGGAAATAATTTCCAAAATGTTTTTACATATTTTTTTAAAAGGGGTGTAGGTTGATCGTAGTGGTTAACTGGAAAACCATGGAACCTAAGTAACTCAGTACCACAGCCTGTACAAATTATAACTCCTTCCATTTCTTCGGTTTCTGCCTTACAACACCTGCTTCTGTTTTTGTATGTCTCAAGCTCTAAAATACTTTCGTTGAATTCTTTTGGTTCATTTTTTTCTTTAATTTCAATAATGGGGTTACCAAAAACATCTAAATTTTGATATGACATCTCTTTTTTATTATATTAATTTTGATATTCCTTTAAATACCAAGAAAACCGTACCGATTGAAGCCCCAAAAACTTCTGGTAATCTGTTATCACTTTTTCCAACATTTTCAGGTGTAAAAATTCCTGGCTTATATTTTTCAACATTTTCAGGTTTTACATAAGGTTTTTCTTTGGGTTTTACAATGAGTTTCCCAAGATTTAAATGTCTGTTAAGTCCAAGCATCATTTTGTTTGTTGCCAATGTAAGAACATTATTGAACCCACTAATTGGGTTAATAAGGATTCTCATGTCTGATGGGATTAAAATTAAACCTGGGGATATGGCAAAATTTAAAACAACATTTGTTGACTTTATGGCCTGCCTCATATTTGAAATAGAAACAGTAACATCATCCTGGGCTATGGTATCCTCCATTAACTTTTTAAACACTTCTTGTGTTTGTAAACTTTTTGCACCTTCGCCAACAATAACCCACCTTGTTTTTGCCTGGGCTCCCAACACACAGTAAACAAAAGATTCTAAGGATTGTTGAAATAACTTTTGACCTAATAGTGTTAACCCATTGGAATCTTTAGGTACAAAATGTTTTAAATCATCTGGATGTCTTGAACCTGCTGACACCAGTTCTTCATATGTGTTAATTCTTCCATAACTTTTTTGTTCCAACTTTACATACCTTACTTCATATCCGAGGTCTTTCATGTCTTGTGTAAATTCTTTTACACCCTGGGTAGAGTTGCTTATCTTTTTAACCCAAACATCATTGGGATTGTGTTGTAAAATTTTTATGACATCCGCTGTCAAAAACCTTCTAAGTTTGTCAGGATGTTTTAGGAACCTTCTTACCTGAAAAACATAATGATAATGGACAATGCTTGTTAAAAAAGAAGATTTAAATTTTTCAAAACCATTTTTAAAATGTTTGTTTGAAATTCCGCACAAATAACTTGCGACATAAGAAGCTGCTAGGGCTGTAAAATATGGGATTGTAAGAAAGTCATTTAATGTTGGGTTCCTTATTTTCATTGGCTGTTGGAATGTTAAATCTATGGGATTTAGGTTTACAATAAAATTCTCTCTTTCATTTGCAAATATTGTAATTGTGTTTATGTTTACAGATGCCTTTGGTTGTTTAGTAAATTTCTGAACTGTTCCAAAGACATCCCACTCTTTTGGCCATTCTGTCATTATTTATTAAAAACTTTTTCTGAAATTTTTTGAAGTTGGATAGAAAATGCAAAGAATTCAGTTTCTTTTAAGATAAAAATGGAAGATAAACTTTTACTCATTGACCTTGAGTTGCGGGATATTTATTACAATCCTGTAACAGGTTACCAATCCATGGAAAAACTTTACCAAGCTGCTGTTAAAGAAAATCCTTCCATAACACGAAAACAAGTTAAGGAGTGGTTACACAGCCAAAAAGTTTTTACATTGCACAAACCCATTAAAAAACCAAGAAAATACCAGAAAACATTTGTTAAAAATCTTGCCGACCAACTTCAAATGGACTTAGTAGATATGGCAAAATTTGGTTCTGAAAATAATGACCAGAAATGGATCTTAACTGGTATTGAAATTTTAAGCAGGTTTGGTTTCGCTGTTCCTGTAAAAAGGAAAAGTACTGTTGCTATGGTGCCAGGTGTTAGCAAAATGTTGGAAGAATTCAAAAAAAGATTTGGTAAATATCCAGAAACAGTTCAGTTTGACGAAGGAAAGGAGTTTTATAATGTTGGTGTAAAAACTCTTTTAAAATCTTTTGACATAGAATATTTTTCATCAAGATCCCACAGGAAGGCTGCACTTGTGGAAAGGTTCAACAGGACTTTGAAAACAAGAATGTGGAAATTTTTTACTTTTAAAGGAAACAAGGAGTGGTCAAATAGTCTTGACAAATTTACAAATAGTTACAACAACACAATCCACAGCACCATTAAAATGAAGCCAAAGGATGTTAACGATAGCAACCAATCCAAAGTTTTTTTTACGCTGTATGGAATCCCACCACTTGAATCCCAAGTTAACCCAAAATTCAAAATTGGGGATCATGTTAGAATCCAGAAGTACAGGAAAAACTTTGCAAAAGGATATGATCCAAATTTTACAAATGAAATTTTTACTGTGTCAGCGGTTTTTAGAGGTGTTCCTGTCATGTACAGAATTCGGGATAAGGAGGAGGACATCATGGGAAAATTTTATGGTGAGGAGTTGGTTAAAGTTATTGGAGACCAAACATAAATAAATGGATGAAAATATTGAAATGAATGATTTAAACCCTGAAACCGCAGAACAAGAACAGGAGGCTGAGACAACTTTTGAAACATCTTTTGGACCTTCCTATTTTAAAGACCTTGACGATCTTTTTGATGAATATAATGAAGTTTTCAAAAATGATGATGATTTTGGTCCTGTTAACAAAAGAGAAATGTTAGAAATGAGGGAAAGACTTAGTAAAAGACCTACACAATTTAAGGATGAGTCGGATGAATCATTTTCAGAAAGAACAAAAACCTTTTTGGGGAAGGAGTCCAGAAGAGAAAGTTTAAATGCTACAAACATAATGAAAGCCTTTTTTTATGATGAGTTAAGTCAAACAGTAACTAAGGGTGATGGTAAAGGAAGTAAAAAATTGTATGAAGGAAGTACATTTACCCGCGACCCAAAAACACATGAGATCGATGGACTTAAGTTTGAAAAAGTATTAATTTTGGTTAGAGATGCTAATACCGGCAACTTTGAATATTCCAAAGGGAAAGGAACAAAAGTCATCAACAAAATTAAAAAATTTGATGATCTGCTAGCAAAGGCAAGCGCAGAACATTTAAAAACTGGGGTTGGACTCATAGAAAGAGATCTAAATATAAGCCCCCAAGCCGCTGAACTGCTTCAAGAAACAGTTGCTGAAGATTTGAATGATGAAGTAACAATGGCGATGGACTACATCGAAGCTGAAAATGGAGAAAATGTTGGCGATGTCCCAATGCGTAATATTTCAGGAACCATAAAAGGAAAAATTTTGCAAGCTACTGAAATTAACCAAAAGTGGTGGAAAGATACAGCAGACAAAGAAGAAGATCCATTAAAAAAAAGAAAGTTTAGGGAGGTAGAGGTTGTGTGCGAACTAAGAGCCGAGCAACTTAGATTGGAAGCAAACATGGCTCCACAAACAGAATATGTCAAAGAAAAGCTTAAAACCAGTATTCTAACAAGGTTTGAAAAATTTAAAGAATGGGCCAAGAAAAACATGGGGGTAACTGCTGCTATTGGTATCAGTATTGCAGGAATTATAACAACTGTGGCACTTGCTGGAAAAGCTGCTGTCGTTACAACAGCAAAGGCAACAGGAGCACTTGGTAAAGCCTTGGCAAAACTTGCAAAAGCTGCATGGCCTGTAATAGCACCAATTTTAAGCATACTTGCAACTGCTCTGTCATGGGGTGCAAAAGGTTTGGCTTGGTTAGCAAAAAATTTGTGGGTCCTTGCAATAGCTCTAACATATTTTGTTTACACAGAGTACAAAGAAAGATATAAAAAAAAATAGGTTGAAAGCTTAATCCTATGCAACTTCTTAAAATTTTTCTAATATAATAAATGAACACAGAATACGCAACAATGAATGAAGAAAAAAATGAAGGACCGCAAGATTTAAACCTTAGAGAGGATTTAATTCGGTTGTCCTTTGCAAAGGAAATCAAACATTCGGAAGCATATTTGAAAAAAGCTTCAATGACCCAACTTGAAAAAATTAAGTTAAATTATGAAAGACTACAACTTGACAAAACAACCACTTTGTTAACTGAAACCCTTGTAACCAAATTTACGGAACTAATGGAACAGTTGGAGTTGGTACAGGATGATGAAAAACTGGATGCAGAGCTATCATCAAACAAACTTTTCTGCGATGATGTTAAATCCTTAGTTAAAAAAATTTCGCCATATATTCCAATGATTGGTTTGCTAACTGGTGGTATCATTGTTGCCAAACATGTTTGGGACAGGAAACCAAGCCCAAATAAAAATGTTACAGTACAAAATGATGAAAATCCTGATGAAAATGTCAATGGTGTCAGTTCTGTTGATCCCAATAACAGTTGAGTTAATATTACTTAAATTTTTACTGTCTTCTTAGCATTTTTTCCTAATCTTTGTTGGGTTAGGAAAAAAATTGAATTTAAAAAGGAAAAAAATATATAATAAAAAAATGGATACCAATGAAAAAGTTCAAACCAAAAAAGATGAAATAAAAAATTTACAGGAAGAGCTGTATGAAAAACAAAAGGATCTTTATAAACCAACATCAGAATCAAGATCCTATATATCAAATGCAGAGTTAATGACTTTAGCTTATGAAAATGGATTTACAGATGTAGGTATATTAACACGTGAAGCAATTTTTGAAAAGCTTAAAATTCCATTCCAACCCCATATAACCCCAGGCTGTCCAGATTTTTATGATGGTTTACCCCCTGTAGAAATAACATTTACAGCCCTAGATGGAGAAACAGAAATTTTTTCAAGTATGTCGGAGGCTGCTTTTGCTGTTGGTAAAAAATTAAAATCCCATAACATTAACTACTACATTAGAAATGAAACCATCATTAAGTACAATAAAAAACTTTGGACCGTCAGCCGTTCAACCCCAATACCAAACAATTACAATAGAGAAACAGAAGATGAAGTAAAGCTTTTACAGAAACAACTGTATGAAAAAAATTCAACTTTGTCTAATTTAATTAATTTTGTTCCAATTGCAAAACCAGAGTTGCTTAAATTAGCTATCAAAAATGGAATCATTGATCCAACTCATCTTACCAGCAAAACCCTATGCTACAAACTTGGATTGCCTTTTGTTCAACACAAAAACAAGGGAAACAAAAAAAGAAAAAAAGCTGTTAAAATTTTGTTTACAGCTGTAGTACCTTTCAAAAGTGAGACAATTGAGTTTTCAAGCATGTGTCAGGCAACCGTTGCAGTTGAGAAAAAAAACCCTAATAGTATTAGGTATTACATTAAAAACAAATTAATTATTTGGTACAAAGACAAATATTGGTCTGTTAGTCGTTCATAAAACAGATGGGTAACTCAAAGTCAAAGCCACATGAAAAATATAACAAAAACCATATTACTAAAAAAGGTTTTCAGTTTGGTTTAAGTTTTGGAAGAGAAGATTTAACCATGGAAGGTAATGTTCAAATAGGCTGGACAAACAAAACAGTTAAAAATTACACAATGGTTCCTAACTGTAAAAAATCGTTTTCTGTGGAGTCTTTTACACAAAACAAAATAAATGACAATGATAACAAAAATTTTAAACTGGTACCGACAGATCAAACAACAACGGAAGGAACAAAGGAACTTAATCCTTGAAAAAAAATGGGTTGACAATGAAAAAGATCAATGGGTATATAGTAATGAAAGGGTTGGTCATTATTATTGAAAAAACCAAACAAAAATCCCTTATTAATCAATAAGGAATTTTAAAGAAACAACACTACAATAAAACAATGACAACCCTTAAAGAACTTTTTCAAAAAAGAATGCAGGAACGAACGCAAACAAACAATAGACTACAAATGATACGAGAGGAAAACTCCTCATCAAGAATGGAACTTAGAGCAATCGCAGCAAATCTTGGTATCAGAGGTGCTCATAGTTTTAACATGAAAACACTTTGCGAAAAACTTGACATTCCGTTGGTAAAAAATGAAGTTTATGACAAGCACCACAGAAACGTAATTAACACACCAGTCAAAATAACATTCACTTCTGAGGATGGGGAAACACTGGAATTCCCAAGCATTTACAAAGCAGCTCTAAGTTTAAACAGAAACCCAAGCTGTATACCATTTTTCATAAAGAACCAAAGGGAAGTTATGCTTATGGGAAAATATTGGTCAGTAAGTCGTTAAAAAATCAAAAAAACCACACTAATAAACAGGATCCTTACTGTTTTCTAAGATTATTTTCCCCTAAAAGTTGCTTGGTCATGGTCAAAAATTTCTTTCCAATTATGGAAAGAAATTTTTTTATGAAGTTTTTACGTAAGTATTATGGCAACTATCCAAATAATGTTTCCAATGAATAACCCAATGACAAATGCGACCCATTATTTTGTATTTAAAGGAAAAAATTTCATAATATACTATAATAAATGACTAAGCATACGACAGACCCCAAATTATTAAAAATAAGGGAGAATGCTCGCCTTAGAAAACAAAGGCAGCTACAAAGGGACAAAGAGATGAAACCCTTTAAACCCGAAAGACTCGCAAAACTTCAAGAAAGGGAAAAAGAAAAAGAACTTAAAAAGGAACAAAAACTTGTTAACCAACAAGACAACCTAAGGAATGATCTAATTAAGTTTCAAAACAAAACCCATAAAAAACTACAGAAAAAGGAGCAACAAAAATGGTCAAGAGAGATCAGACAAGAGGAGGTAAGACAGAACAAAATTAAGTGGGACAACAAGTGGAAGGGTACCGACAAATACTGGAAACGCAGCAGAAGAGTTGTTGGTAACAAGCTTGGTAGGCTTTTCAGAAAAAAGGTTCGAAAAAACAAGGAACTCAAAAACATTGAACCAGTTTTAATTAAAAAATATGTGGATGATCAGGCAGGTATTTACGAAATTTTGGGGTACGAATTTAAGGATCCAACGCTATTTTTAGAAGAAACAACAACAACTGTTGAGAACCTTATTAATGGGATTGACTACTCAAAAAAGGTCAAAACAACACTGATCTGCAACCTTGTTCATTATAACTATGAATCTGGTGAGGAAAAGGTTGAAAAATTCTTCTTTCCTGCATTTACAAAAACAATGACAACAGAGGAGGATGTCCATGAACTGTACAAAATATCAAAAATGGAAATGTTGGAGGACTTGGCATCTCATCAGAAAAAAGGTTCAGGATGGTCTGTAAGATCTGTTGAATCTTTACATATCTCAATAACAAAGTACAAACCCATTAATGGAAGAGGATACCAACCACTACCAAAAGAAGTGGCTGACAAAAAAGCTATCATTAATCCACAGAATAAGGATACCAACTGTTTCCTGTATGCAGTTGCCGTTGGTAAAATTCTAAAGGAAAATCCTAACAAAAGAAATTTAGAACTTGTCAGGACAGATGTAAGAGACATAGCAAGAAACTTTAACTGTAAGGGATTAACATTTCCTGTTCCAATTAAGGAAATTGAAGAAAATTTGAAGAAAACAATAAAATAGGTGTAAATGTTCTAACCTGGGATGACGAGATTAAAAAGGTTTGCCAAATGCAGCTAACTAGGTCTGATTACGATCATGACAATATTGTAAACCTGTTTTGGTGGAATAACCATTACAGTTGTATTAAGGACAAAGGAAAACTACTAACAGCTCAAAACGGTAACCACCAACACAAAAAGTTTTGGTGCAACCATTGTTTAAACCCATTCAATACAGAGGAAATATTAAAGGAACATATTACAATCTGTAAAACTCATGATGCTCAAATCCAAGAATACCCAAAAAGGGGGGTTGACGATATTATGGAATGGGGTGGATGGGATTATAAAAAAACACAAGATGTTCCATTCATTATCGTAGCAGATTTTGAATGTATGCTAAAAACCTTAAAAACCAGGAACAACAATGAGGAAGAAAGCTATACACAAAAATATCAGGAACACATACCAATTAGCTACGGTTTTAACATTATATGTTCTGACCCGTCTGTATTTCCAGGAAAGTATGTAAGTTACACAAAACAGTACGAGTTCCAAGATATTGGCGAAATGTTCATTGAGGCTTTGGAAAAAGAAGCAAAAAAGATCTGGTACAAATATCTAAAGGAACCAAAGAAAATAATAATGTCATCAGAGGAGGAAAAGGAATTTCAGCAAGCTACAACTTGTTATGTCTGTGGTGGATTATTTGCACAAAAAAAACTTAAAAATTTGGACCCAAGAAGCCTTTGGAAAACTCAAAAAAATACCGCAAAATCTAAGGTAAGAGACCATGACCATTTAAATGGTAAATATCGTGGAGCGGCTCATAATGATTGTAACTATTCAATGGGAAGTGCAAAACACATACCAGTTCTGTTCCACAATTTCAGTAATTATGATAGTCATTTAATTGCAAAATATCTAGGATTATCAAATGGTCCCATTAACTGCATTGCAAAAACCGAAGAGGAGTATATTAGTGTCAGCAAAAAGCTTTGGGTGGATGGTGGTCTGAAAAAAGATGCTAATGGTATTACAGTAAAAAAGTGGGTGCCTTTGGAGTTAAGGTTTCTGGACTCCTTAAAATTCATGTCAAGTTCATTGGCGACACTAACATCAAACTTACCATCAACAGAATTCCACTATACTGAAAAGGGTTTCAAAAACCATCCCAAAGAAAATGTTGATCTGTTAAAAAGAAAGGGTGTCTTTCCGTATGAGTTTGTAGACAGTTTAAAAAAATTAGACTGTAAAGAATATCCTCCACACAAAGAATTTCATTCAAGACTTATGGGTTCAAATGTTGATATAGAGGATTACAATCATGGTAAAAATGTTTACGAAAAGTTTGGTTGTAAAACTTTAAAAGACTATATGGAACTGTACCAAAAAACGGATGTTCTTGGCTTGTCAGATGTAATACAAAATTTCAGGGAAATGAGTAAAACCACTTACAAACTTGACCCTATGTGGTTCTACACAACTCCTGGTCTGTCTTGGGGAGCCCTAATGAAAATGACGGGTCAAAAACTGGAACTTTTAACAGACCCAAATATGTACCTTATGGTTGAAAAAGGTATTCGTGGTGGAATTTCAACTATTACTCATAGGTATGCAGAGGCTAACAACAAGTATATGGATGAGTACGACTCAGAAAAAGAAAGTGTTTTCATTCCATATTTGGATCGTAACAACCTATATGGTGGATCAATGACAGAACCTTTACCAGTTGGTGGTTTCAAATGGATGTTAGAAGAAAACCTGTCAAACTGGGAAAAATATTTAACAACAGAAGGAGAAGGCTGTTTCCTGGAAGTGGATCTTGATTACCCTAAAGAACTTCATGATTTGCATAATAATATGCCATTTGCAGCTGAAAGAATGATCATTGACAAAGTGGAGAAGTTAGTACCAAACTTTAACGATAAAAAGAATTATGTACTTCATTATGAAGCTCTTGAACAAATATTAGAAAATGGTTTAAAGTTAACAAAAATTCATCGCGGTATTTCATTTACTGAAAAAGCCTGGATGAAACCATATATTGAACTAAACACAAAATTAAGAACGGCTGCCACCAATGATTTCGAAAAAGATTTTTACAAACTCATGAACAACTCTGTGTTTGGAAAAACAATGGAGAATGTTAGAAATAGGATTGATGTTCGACTGGTTTCAGATGCAGAACAGCTAGAAAAACTAGCTAAAAAGCCAAATTACAATGGCATCAATATATTTACAGAAAACTTGGGAGCGGTTCATATGAGAAAAACCAGAGTTAAATTAAACAAGCCCATCTATTCTGGGGCGGCCATATTAGACAAAAGTAAAATCTCTATGTATGATTTTGACTACAACTACATTAAACCCAAATATGGTAACAAGGCAAAGTTACTGTTTACCGATACTGACAGCTTATGTTACGAAATCAAAACTGACGATATTTTCAAAGACATCGCAGCAGATGTAGAAACCCACTTTGATACCAGTAATTTTCCTCCAACCCATCCAAGTGGAATTAAGTGTGGTGTAAACAAGAAAGTCTTGGGAATGATGAAATTTGAAACTGGTGCTAACCAAATTTCAGGATTTGCAGGACTAAGGTCAAAAGCTTATGCGATCAAAATGGCTAGGAAGTTAAATCCTGTAACAGGGTTAATGGAGTGTAAGGAGGACAAAAAATGTAAAGGAATTAAAAAAAGTGTCATTAACAACAATATCAAGTTTAAGGATTATGTTGAATGTTTGTCCTCAGGAAAAAACCTACTAAGAGGGATGAACACATTCAGAAGTACCAACCATAAAATCCATACCATTCATGTCAACAAAATAGCATTAAATTCTGCAGATGACAAAAGGGTTATATTAGAAGATGGGATTTCAACACTGGCGATCGGGCATTGGAGAACTAAGGAGTAGAAAAATATTTGGAGAAAAAAGTTTTAAAATAAAAATTAAAAATAAATAAAGGGTTGTTATTAAGTTTTAATAACTTCTCCTTTTTTCTAAGTTTTAGTTTTCCATGGTTTCAAATACAGAGTTACTCAAGAGATCTTTCTCAAAGTCGGAAATTAAGCTATTCATGCCGCATCCTTCTCAAAAACCCTTTTCAAATTTGGAAAGGATTTTTTCAAAAAAAAATCCCCCAAAACCTCCTCCCGTCCAATTTCTAAAAAAAATTTTGAAACCCCCTCCTGAAAAATTCTTGGGTAGCCATTTTGAAAAATCAGGGGGGGGTTAAATGTTTCAAAAAGTGGGGGTTTGAAAAGGTTTCAGAGCTGAGTTCAGAATCGGGGGGGGTTAAATGTTTCAAAAAGTGGGGGTTTGGAAATGTTTCAGAGCTGAGTCCAGTATCGGCGTTTTGACACTACTAATGAGTTATGAATAATCAATGAGTCGGATTTTTCCGAAGAGATAACGAAGCATTTCCGAGTCCGATAAAACGCCGAAGCATTTCCGAGTCCGATAAAACGCCGAAGTATTTCCGAGTCCGATAAAACGCCGAGTGCTTGTTAAGATTACGTCATTTTAAACACGATGGCCGAACAAACAATTTGGGCTGAATTGCGGGAAAACAATATCGATATAGAAAAAGATACGTTATGTTTTTACATGAATAGATGCCTTAGAGAGCATGGTGAATTGTATGAGAGCATTATCGACCAAATTAACAGAGATAACTTGCCGAGTAACTTGTATACTATTTATCAAGAGATGGATCTTGTGAGTTTCGGTAGAATTATTGCTTATTTGACTCTAGTGTTGAAAGTGAGCGATTATTGCGACACCGAAACACTTCGCCAAGCTATTAAAAGAACTGCCAAAGATTTTAGGCGAATTGACTTGCAGAAATACGAAATAAAACACTCGTGGATACAAAGGTTGATTAGATTCCTAACGTAACTGTTGTGAGGGATGTTAGAGCGTTGCTAAGGCGAATTTGAATATTACTCGACAAGTTTGGCCTAAAAGTCATTAAAAATCGATTAAACGAAGTCATTAATATTAGGAAATGGTAAATACAGGAATAAAAGAACGCAGAAACGGGCGAATCCTTTACAAGTAGAAAGAAGCCTATGAAGAATATCTTTTTCAAAAATCTGTCGATGCATTGACTGAAGACATAGAAAAACTGAACATTTGCTGATCATTCAAACTTTAAAAAACCCGTTTTTAATCTGTATATTTATACATTTGATGCATTGACTGAAGACATGTATAGTTTTGTATTCTAATTTAATATGTAATAAATATGTTTGCATTTATATCGTGTCGTTGACTTTTCTTTGTTCATTTACTTCTAGCCTTTGTCGCGTGAACACGACTTGCTGTGGAGGTTTACCACAAATAGCCCTTCGTAATATTTTTCGAAAGATTCGCTGTATATCAGCGTGCTGTGGGGGAAAAATTGTGATACAGGCATCCGAATTAGATGGCGGAACAGTACCTTCACGATCTGTATTACAAGCCAAAACGTCCGGCAAGTTTTGGCGGCGTAGATGCCTTATACCGTGTCGTAAGAAGTGACGGTAAATTCCAGATATCCCGAAACAAGATAAAAACATGGCTTAGACAGCAAGATACCTATACTTTGCATAAACCCGTACGACATAATTTTAAGCGAAATCGTGTTATTGTTGGAGCGATGGACGAGGAGTGGGAGGCTGATCTAGTAATTATGGATTCGCTTAGTAAAACAAATAATGGTTATAAATACCTTTTAACTGTTATTGATGTACTGTCCAAATTTGCGTGGGTGGAACCATTAAAAACAAAGACTGCAGAGAGTTTGGTTAAAGCCTTTGAAAAGATACTAAAGAAAGGAAGGAAGCCTGAAACAATCCATACCGATAAAGGAACTGAATTTACCAACAAACGCTTTCAAAAGTTATTGAAGGACAAACATATTCGATTTTTTACAACACACAACGATACCAAGGCATCCATCGTTGAACGATTTAACCGAACGTTAAAGGGGAAAATGTGGAAATATTTTACAGCGAAGAATACGTTAAAATATACCGATGTACTACAAAAATTAGTATATTCCTACAACCATTCGAGACACCGTAGTATTGGGATGAGACCAGTTGATGTTAATCGAGAAAACGAGAGTATTGTGTGGCAAAAACTGTATGGTGATGAGTCCAGCAAACCCATCAAATATAAATTCAGCATTAGTGACCAAGTTCGGATTAGCAAAGCAAGACGTACATTCAAGAAAGGCTACTTACCTAACTGGACCGAAGAGGTGTTCATCATCACGAAGCGAGTACCCAGACGACCGCCAGTGTACAAGATTGCCGATTATCACAGAGAAGAGTTACAAGGAACATTTTACAAACAGGAATTGCAAAGAGTTACAAAGACAGATAGTGACTTTTATAGAATAGAAAGAGTAATTAAGTCACGCATGCATTGTAAACGTAAAGAGTATCTTGTAAAATGGTTAGGTTATCCAGAAGCTTTTAATTCCTGGGTACCACTCGATAATGTAAAAGATTTAACGAAATAAAAATGTGTGTACCTTACAATTTGTGTTCATTTGTGTATTGTTCTTCGACATGGCAACACAGTTTTATTTAACGCTTCCAAGCAATAGCTCTATGGAATATTTTCCAGATAATACTGTAGCAAATTTTAAAGTGAAGCTTGCTGAAACTGTACAACTGACAGGTGACTGGGAAGTAGCTTTATCAGAGTTATATTATCCCCATACATGGAGCGCGATTCGAAAAGGTAGTCAACAAACGTTTCTCTATAACGCTGGAACAAAATATGACGATACGGGTATTACACCATTGCTGATCTGGTGCCTAAGATTTAATGATTCAATCTTAGGATTCAATGATTCAATCTTAGGATTCAATGATTCAATCTTAGGATTCAATGATTCAGTCTTAGGATTCAATGATTCAGTCTTAGGATTCAATGATTCAATCTTAGGATTCAATGATTCAATCTTAGGATTCAATGATTCAGTCTTAGGATTCAATGATTCAATCTCAGGATTCAATGATTCAATCTTAGGATTCAATGATTCAATCTTAGGATTCAATGATTCAGTCTTAGGATTCCATGATTCAGTCTTAGGATTCAATGATTCAATCTTAGGATTCAATGATTCAGTCTTAGGATTCAATGATTCAATCTTAGGATTCAATGATTCAATCTTAGGATTCAATGATTCAGTCTTAGGATTCAATGATTCAATCTTAGGATTCAATTATTTAATCTTAGGATTCAATGATTCAATCTTAGGATTCAATGATTCAGTCTTAGGATTCAATGATTCAATCTTAGGATTCAATTATTTAATCTTAGGATTCAATGATTCAATCTTAGGATTCAATTATTTAATCTTAGGATTCAATGATTCAATCTTAGGATTCAATGATTCAGTCTTAGGATTCAATGATTCAATCTTAGGATTCAATGATTCAATCTTAGGATTCAATTATTTAATCTTAGGATTCAATGATTCAATCTTAGGGTTCAATGATTCAGTCTTAGGATTCAATTATTCAATCTTAGGATTCAATGATTCAATCTTAGGATTCAATGATTCAGTCTTAGGATTCAATGATTCAATCTTAGGATTCAATGATTCAATCTTAGGATTCAATGATTCAGTCTTAGGATTCAATGATTCAATCTTAGGATTCAATTATTTAATCTTAGGATTCAATGATTCAATCTTAGGATTCAATGATTCAGTCTTAGGATTCAATGATTCAATCTTAGGATTCAATGATTCAATCTTAGGATTCAATGATTCAGTCTTAGGATTCAATGATTCAATCTTAGGATTCAATTATTTAATCTTAGGATTCAATGATTCAATCTTAGGATTCAATGATTCAGTCTTAGGATTCAATGATTCAATCTTAGGATTCAATGATTCAATTAATCTTAGGATTCAATGATTCAATCTTAGGATTCAATTATTCAATCTTAGGATTCAATGATTCAATCTTATAAAAAGCAGTTGCGTGAAAGAGTGACATCAGTTTATGATTGACAGTCACTGGATGAACATGTCTTACGTTTGTGAAGTCTGCGAAAAATCATTCGCTACATCAAGTAATCGTCTACGCCATATGAGATATTTTCATCATAAAAGGTCTATCAGTGATAGGGTAACAACATCTTCCCCATTTACTGCAATGACAACTACATTCACCCCTGAGAGTCAAAAAACGTACTCGATACAACTGACACATCCGTTTGGACTCTTGGTCTCTGGAGGTACTAAGACAGGCAAGACAACGTTTGTGAAACAGTTATTGGCTTATGCTGAGATCATGATCGACCCACCTCCGGAAAACATCGTGTATTTTTATACAGAGTATCAAGATACGTTCGGCGAAATAGAAACCTTAATTCCAGGGATTCAGTTTGTCCAAGGTTTGCCCCAATCGATGTTGGATAGCATTAACCCCCAAATAAGAAATTTGTTTATTATTGATGACATGATGGGAGAGAAAGATAGTATTATCGCGAAATTATTTACTAAGAAATCCCACCATGGGAATCTCAGTGTAATTTATATCGTGCAAAACTTGTTTCATCAAAGCAAGGATCATCGTACCATTTCCCTTAACGCTAGTTATCTCGTGTTAACCAAAAATGTTCGTGACGCGAGTCAAGTGACTCATCTGGCCAAACAGTTGTATCCTAGCAACACTAAATTTTTCCAGCAAGCCTATCAGATGGCGACTAAAGAGCCGTATTCCTACTTATTTGTCGATCTCACTACGACATGTCCCGACGAAATCCGAGTAAGATCCGGGATCTTTCCTACGGACATCCACTACGTGTACCATCCCAGAGTATAAAAGGGGCTGTTCAAGGACAATACGATCATTTGACAATGTCTGCTTGTATAAGAAGGAACTGCGACGTTTTAAAAGTATTGGCAAAGTGTAATCCTCAACTGCGAAACGCAATTATAAAAGCTGCCGACGACGATATATATTAGAAGCCATTAGACAGTGTCTTTTGAACGTGTGGTGTGAAACAATTAAGATTACTCCGAAAACAGCAAGGAAACTAGCCCCTTATAACGACCATATCAAGTTTGTTGCTGATAAACGTAATCCAGTAACAAAAAGAAAGAAAGTTATTCTACAAGAAGGTGAAGGTTTTCTACCGTTTCTCTTAGTTCCTGTACTTGAACAACTGGCAAGTTTTTTAACCAAATAATGGAACACGTCAGGAGTCAGGAGGAGAACACGCCTACAACACCCATAGCTGACGAGGACAAACCTGAAGAATCAGTGAATACAGAAGAGACTGCTGAAACAGCACCCTCCGAGTTGCCTGGAGAGATAGAAACTGACATTTTAGAAAGTGTACCTGTAACAATGAAATCAAGAGCTCGACAGTTGGTTAAGAAACTTAAAGCAAATAAAGACCTCATTGGGTGGACTGACCAAGGACAGATGGTGTTTAAAGGACGACCTATTCCAGGTACAAATGTTATCGACTGTTTCAACCCTGCTGGATGGCAGCTTTTCGCAAAAGCATTAGGAAACATGAATGTTCCCGAAGGCATTATTAGAAATGAAAATCGTTTAAGTATGGTACGAGAATATAAAACTAAAGATATTTCAGACAACACCCCCTGACGTCACAGGTAGCGCCAGCAACATTGAAAAGAACAAAACAGAAACGAAGAGACAAAAACTTACATCCATATAAATGGGTTAAATAAATTTATTCCTTGTAAAGCTTTGATATTACAATAAAAAGAATTGTTTACAACATCATTTGTCTTGTATTTATTACACACAATAATATTTACGCATAAAGTCACGAACTAACATGTCATTCCATTCTTTATTATCAGTAAACATGCCAACAATTGTTGACATGGGTATATTTCTACATCGATGTAAAGCATAAAATAAACAATATTGTCCACACACGCGAGACCTGTAATGACTGTAAAGTCTGTTCATTCCAAGTAAAAGTACTGCTATGATCTCGTAAAAACGTTTCAAAGGTTTTGCTATAAAAGCTCGGTTCTTGTCCGTACGAATCCATGAACTCCCCTTTTCCATCTGTGGTAAGATAAATTGCTACCCAGTGCGTACCAGATCCATTACTAGGATCCACATTCAGAATAAAACCTCTAGGTCTTTTCGATATCTGACTTGGTAGACGATCCGATGGTAACACGTCTTTAAATACGATCTTGGTAAATGGATCACTTTTCAGGACGTTCAGGATTTGTAGAGTGTTCATCTTAACTGCTAAAGTCGCATAGAACGTTGCGGTTGGCGTCAATTTCGATAAGACTTTGAAATTCTCCAAGCACCACGATATTTATAGCTGTTGTCAGAGCCGTTCCAAATTGACATTCTATCGATACGTTTCCATTTTTAATCGGTTGAATATGATCGCTCAGACACAGATCAGCTGTCAGATCAAACACGAATAGAGTGTACCCATTGGCATACTCGTCTCGTGTAATACCATTGCCATCATTTTGAAATAATTTGTTAGTACCAGCATACAAGGTTTGGAAAGCGGACACGTAGTTACTTCCTCTCGCAGCTGCAAATTTCAGTTGCAGGGGTTTTCCAGGCAAATGCTCCCCATTAACCGTTAGACCAAGAGAAGTAATGTCGTAGTTTTTGAAATTGAAAGGATTTTTGGTATAGGTACCATTATAAGCATCTGCATCGACCATTCCAATGACCACTCGATCAGGTATAGGGCCTTGAAATATATTTGGTTGATTGCCCGACATATTTCCTCTCGGTACAGAAACCACTTTACAACTGACACGATTGATAGGGTACTTGGCCGTGACACGTTGAAGGGCATGGGTATGAGCCAACATAACGGTCGAAGAGACGTTGACACGTCGAACGCGAAATACACATTCTTCCAAAACCACTTTAAAGTCAGGATGCTCTGCTGACGACACTAGGGAAAACGGGTTTCTCGAACGCACTAGCTTGAGCTTGATCGGTACAGCACCAAGGATATAACGGGCTTGTGCAAACAGATCGGAATGGATTCTGCCTTCCATAGCCACAGACTTACTTTGACTTGCATGAACATACCGCAGTTTCAAACCCTTGTTTGCATCGGCATCTACTGCTACAGGGTTTACGACATCCATTCGACCAGCTTGATCTTTATAGAACAGCGCTGAGGTCAGATGAGATGATTTCG
This sequence comes from Paragorgia papillata, assembly GCA_035771165.1. Classification (NCBI taxonomy): domain Eukaryota; kingdom Metazoa; phylum Cnidaria; class Anthozoa; order Scleralcyonacea; family Coralliidae; genus Paragorgia; species Paragorgia papillata. The sequence goes on along the minus strand of JAWNZC010000208.1, from coordinate 129,607 downwards.
CGTCTTTGCTAAAGTTCAGTACGGTCTCCATATATGATCGGTAGGGATAAGCAGTGCTCGATGGTGTGACAAGTTTGTTGTTTAGGTAAACTTCTACTTGAGAAAATAAAGCATGCATCCACAGATTTACATTGAATCATTGAATCCTAAGACTGAATCATTGAACCCTAAGATTGAATAATTGAATCCTAAGATTAAATAATTGAATCCTAAGATTGAATCATTGAATCCTAAGATTGAATCATTGAATCCTAAGACTGAATCATTGAATCCTAAGATTGAATCATTGAATCCTAAGATTAAATAATTGAATCCTAAGATTGAATCATTGAATCCTAAGACTGAATCATTGAATCCTAAGATTGAATCATTGAATCCTAAGATTGAATCATTGAATCCTAAGACTGAATCATCGAATCCTAAGATTGAATAATTGAATCCTAAGATTGAATCATTGAATCCTAAGATTGAATAATTGAATCCTAAGATTGAATCATTGAATCCTAAGATTGAATCATTGAATCCTAAGACTGAATCATTGAATCCTAAGATTGAATCATTGAATCCTAAGATTAAATAATTGAATCCTAAGATCGAATCATTGAATCCTAAGATTGAATGATTGAATCCTAAGACTGAATCATTGAATCCTAAGATTGAATCATTGAATCCTAAGACTGAATCATGGAATCCTAAGATTGAATAATTGAATCCTAAGATTGAATCATTGAATCCTAAGACTGAATAATTGAATCCTAAGATTGAATCATTGAATCCTAAGATTGAATCATTGAATCCTAAGATTGAATCATTGAATCCTAAGATTGAATCATTAAATCTTAGGCACCAGATCAGCAATGGTGTTATAGTAACCATTTGGGATAATACCCGTATCGTCATATTTTGTTCCAGCGTTATAGAGAAACGTTTGTTGACTACCTTTTCGAATCGCGCTCCATGTATGGGGATAATATAACTCTGATAAAGCTACTTCCCAGTCACCTGTCAGTTGTACAGTTTCAGCAAGCTTCACTTTAAAATTTGCTACAGTATTATCTGGAAAATATTCCATAGAGCTATTGCTTGGAAGCGTTAAATAAAACTGTGTTGCCATGTCGAAGAACAATACACAAATGAACACAAATTGTAAGGTACACACATTTTTATTTCGTTAAATCTTTTACATTATCGAGTGGTACCCAGGAATTAAAAGCTTCTGGATAACCTAACCATTTTACAAGATACTCTTTACGTTTACAATGCATGCGTGACTTAATTACTCTTTCTATTCTATAAAAGTCACTATCTGTCTTTGTAACTCTTTGCAATTCCTGGTCGTAAAATGTTCCTTGTAACTCTTCTCTGTGATAATCGGCAATCTTGTACAGTGGTGGTCGTCTGGGTACTCGCTTCGTGATGATGAACACCTCTTCGGTCCAGTTAGGTAAGTAGCCTTTCTTGAATGTACGTCTTGCTTTGCTAATCCGAACTTGGTCACCAATGCTGAATTTATATTTGATGGGTTTGCTGGACTCATCACCATACAGTTTTTGCCACACAATACTCTCGTTTTCTCGATTAACATCAACTGGTCTCATCCCAATACTACGGTGTCTCGAATGGTTGTAGGAATATACTAATTTTTGTAGTACATCGGTATATTTTAACGTATTCTTCGCTGTAAAATATTTCCACATTTTCCCCTTTAACGTTCGGTTAAATCGTTCAACGATGGATGCCTTGGTATCGTTGTGTGTTGTAAAAAATCGAATATGTTTGTCCTTCAATAACTTTTGAAAGCGTTTGTTGGTAAATTCAGTTCCTTTATCGGTATGGATTGTTTCAGGCTTCCTTCCTTTCTTTAGTATCTTTTCAAAGGCTTTAACCAAACTCTCTGCAGTCTTTGTTTTTAATGGTTCCACCCACGCAAATTTGGACAGTACATCAATAACAGTTAAAAGGTATTTATAACCATTATTTGTTTTACTAAGCGAATCCATAATTACTAGATCAGCCTCCCACTCCTCGTCCATCGCTCCAACAATAACACGATTTCGCTTAAAATTATGTCGTACGGGTTTATGCAAAGTATAGGTATCTTGCTGTCTAAGCCATGTTTTTATCTTGTTTCGGGATATCTGGAATTTACCGTCACTTCTTACGACACGGTATAAGGCATCTACGCCGCCAAAACTTGCCGGACTTTTTGGCTTGTAATACAGATCGTGAAGGTACTGTTCCGCCATCTAATTCGGATGCCTGTATCACAATTTCCCCCCCACAGCACGCTGATATACAGCGAATCTTTCGAAAAATATTACGAAGGGCTATTTGTGGTAAACCTCCACAGCAAGTCGTGTTCACGCGACAAAGGCTAGAAGTAAATGAACAAAGAAAAGTCAACGACACGATATAAATGCAAACATATTTATTACATATTAAATTAGAATACAAAACTATACATGTCTTCAGTCAATGCATCAAATGTATAAATATACAGATTAAAAACGGGTTTTTTAAAGTTTGAATGATCAGCAAATGTTCAGTTTTTCTATGTCTTCAGTCAATGCATCGACAGATTTTTGAAAAAGATATTCTTCATAGGCTTCTTTCTACTTGTAAAGGATTCGCCCGTTTTCTGCGTTCTTTTATTCCTGTATTTACCATTTCCTAATATTAATGACTTCGTTTAATCGATTTTTAATGACTTTTAGGCCAAACTTGTCGAGTAATATTCAAATTCGCCTTAGCAACGCTCTAACATCCCTCACAACAGTTACGTTAGGAATCTAATCAACCTTTGTATCCACGAGTGTTTTATTTCGTATTTCAGCAAGTCAATTCGCCTAAAATCTTTGGCAGTTCTTTTAATAGCTTGGCGAAGTGTTTCGGTGTCGCAATAATCGCTCACTTTCAACACTAGAGTCAAATAAGCAATAATTCTACCGAAATTCACAAGATCCATCTCTTGATAAATAGTATACAAGTTACTCGGCAAGTTATCTCTGTTAATTTGGTCGATAATGCTCTCATACAATTCACCATGCTCTCTAAGGCATCTATTCATGTAAAAACATAACGTATCTTTTTCTATATCGATATTGTTTTCCCGCAATTCAGCCCAAATTGTTTGTTCGGCCATCGTGTTTAAAATGACGTAATCTTAACAAGCGCTCGGCGTTTTATCGGACTCGGAAATACTTCGGCGTTTTATCGGACTCGGAAATGCTTCGGCGTTTTATCGGACTCGGAAATGCTTCGTTATCTCTTCGGAAAAATCCGACTCATTAATTATTCATAACTCATTGATTATTCATAACTCATGAATTATTAAGGGCTAACACAACATGCTAATGAGACATTCCTGCATAAAGGGGGTGCATTAAGCCCCGCTCTATACTACTAGGCGCGATAAACTTAGTGAAGCCTGGGTCCGAGTCCAAAATGAGTCAAAATATGGCTCGTTTTTTGCAGCCTGTGCCAGGGCCATTTGTTCCCGCCATTTTGTTTTTGGCCGCCATCTTGGCCCAGCCCCTGCCTCCTTCGCAGGCCCTCCTTGCATCATGGACAGGTCACACTTTTGAGAAAGCCTGCCAGATCCTGTAAACAAAATGGGGACCGATCCCATTATGCGCAGCGAGACTAGGCCCTAGAGGCGATAGTTTTGAGACGGCCTGCAATTTTTTTCCGGCCGCTGTTCGACAAACGTACGTCCAAGTTCTTTTAACACTGCGACCCACCAGGAAATTCGGTCTAAACTTTCTTACAGATCATGACAATGAAGAAACCAATATGTTTTAGAATTACCGACCTTCTGCCAATAATATTTTTAGCGACAAAAGGGAATTGAAGGAAAAAATATCTGCCGAACAAAAGCAAATTCGACGGTCAGAAAGTACAGGTTTTTCTTATTGTTTTTTGGTTTATTTCGCTATCAAAGACTGTCAACTGACCAAGAGTTAATGAGATTTAATTTTGTTAAATTGTAGGCTATAGTGTAGCGTAATTCAAGTTTCAGTTGTTGTGGAAACCGAAAAAGAATAAACCCAAGAGTCTCTGGGTAAACTAAAGTTTTTCTTTTTCGTTGATTATTCCGGCCGAAAGTTGGCAAAGTTCAACCGTAATTGCTTTTTTCAACAATTCCTTTATTTTAAAGGTAGGATTCGTATGTCGTAGGACTTCAATGTCCTTCAAAATCTTCGGAAATAGCCATGGCTATTAACAATGGTAGTTAATTATGCACATTTATTCCGTGCCAAGTTTTGCCAAATTTTTTACAGGATCTTGCAAGCCCTAAATTCGGCGTGTGTGACCTGTCCATGATGCAACGAGGGCCTGCGGAGGAGGCAGCCACTGATCTCTATATAAACTGGATAGGGCATTCTCTATGGCCAGCAGTCAAACATTTCGTGCCAGTCGCCGCCATCTTACGTAGTGGAACATATGACGCATTGCGGCCTTAGAACTTGTTCCCAATCCCAAAGTTGACTGGCATAAGCAATCTTGACGTCACCACGGTCAGATTAACTGGGGGATTAATGGTAGTTAATTACTACCTTACCGTTAATCACTGGCTTGTATGGACGTGATGTTTCTCATTGACTTTGCATGCACTTTTTATTATTAAAAATACTCATGGGCTTTGTCGGTTTTCTTGGCTGTATTTCCAAATCTTCGACTGAAACGTTGTCTGTATAATACTTCCTTTCTGGAATCCGATTCTACTGAATTGTTTTTATCTCAGACTCTATTATAAATGTAATTTTTGAGCTGTTAACTTTTAATTCTGCATTTGCCAAACATCTATTGCCATAGGGAAGCCATTTAAAGGCTTGCTAAAAATAATCCCTTTTGAAACCTCCTAAAAACAATATAATTTTTACAACCAGAATTTAATAATGAAATCTAAGTTTTGCTTTGATATGTTCAACTTTTAAATCAGTTTTGTCATCCTATCCATAAATTCTATAATTATCCCAAGGCTGATTATCATTTGTTTTTATATTGGCTGTATATCAGGAGTGCTTATTTTAATCAGGGTGGGTGGGTGGCTGAGTGGGTGGTGTTTCAAAAAAGCATGTAAAAGCGGACGAGGGGTTGTTGCATTCGTGTATTTCTAGTATATCAGTAGGTCAGTGGTCTGCTGCCCTGGTCAGAGTCCTAGATTCTAGGACATTGAGTCATTGATTAGTATATCACATCGCCCTGGGTGCGAGCATGGACATAATATAACGAAACAAATGAGATACACTCAGCTATTTGAAGAAAAGTTGCTTTATCATGACGTCTGAAAGGTTTGGTGTTTACTGTTCTTCCAACTGCACAATTCCGGTTACCGAAATGCCATTCGAAGGCTTAGTTTATTCAAAGGTAGGTTGTTTATGAACATTTGGTGTCCAGTGGCATAGCCAGGGTGTTGGGTTTGGGGGGCGAGAACCTCGGTCTCATAGGGGGGTCCGGGGAAAATTTTGGATTTCTAGGGTCTCGGAAACACTATTTCCTGCATTTAAGAGTAATCTGAAAGCCATAAATTACATAATTTTGTTGAAATCAAATCAGAACATAAAATGATACACGTGTGAATATCTTTAGATTTATTTATAAACAAGTCGTAAATGTAAAAACAGGTAAACCTGCTAAATATATATAACACATCACTATCTACTCACTTGGACTTAAAACAACTCTACCCCCCCCCCCCCCTACACGTTTCTCCACGGATTTAAACTTTTCACGAGAACGGTGTTGGAGACCAGTGTTGGCGTCGCAGATGAATGAGTCACTGAGTCACTCATCGCACTTCCGACTCGCTTTTGGAATCCTATACTTTCTTGGCCTTATTCGTAGACTTTTTCGATGTTATCTGAGTGCCGCATAATCTTCACTCTATTCACAGCGTTGTTAGCCTGCGCCGCAGACGTCCAAACTCCGCGGGGTTTAGAAGCGTTGTTTGATAGTTGAAAATATATTTGCCCACTTAGATTAGACAATAATCTTCGTCCAGCCAATCACATATTTCAATTGTTTTCATCTGTCCAGGGCCTCCGATTTTCCAGTGTACCGAGGAGGCCATGGGAAACAGGATGGTTTCATTGCCTATGAGCAGGTAATGAATTCAGGAAGTGGAGATACTAATGTGTGCGCTGAGCTGTAAAGATGACTCTTGTAACCTCAAAACAAACGTACCGTAATAACATGTGGAGTGACTGCATTTATTGTAGTGTATGCTGCCTGGTGTACTAAACTGTCTTCAGAGTAGTTCGATAACTGTAAATAAAATGCACATTTATTTTGCTTTCTTACCTTCGTAGACCAGTTTTGCTCCAGTACTTGGACAAGTCGTTCTCCCCCATCGAATGTAACTTACTCCAGTCACTCTTGGGTTACCTTGTTTACCTTTTTGTCCCAAGATGCCTTGTGGTCCTTGCTGACCAGGAGTTCCTTGATCACCTGTTGAGAAATGTCACAATCAGATGAAGTATTAAATACTGTAATAACCTATTTTAGTATCAACAAACTCGTGGTCTATTACAAATCTGGCTTTCTGAGTGGCTGAGCTACCACGGTCTATTGGTGATAGACCATAGTAGCGTTATCCAATGATAAACCTTCTTATAGGTGGAATACACCTATTCTGAACAATCAGAAGCCATGGCATATTCACGCCGCAAGCAAAACCTGGAAACTAGGCTAAAAAATCAAACATGGCGTCTGCTAAAATTTTTGTACGAGTGAAGAAAACATTGGGTAGAAAGTAATGGAAATATATTCAGTTTGACATTTTCGAATAAGAAAATGAATTCGCTTATGCCTGGAGTATATCTACACCAAATTTGAAGCAATGTAGTTACAATCTTGTGTTTTGTGAGCGATTGTTTACCACACGCCATCGAACTGCTCTGCATTATGAATGGGGAGATGCAAACAAAAAGGTAAAACTATCTGAACATTTAGAACAATGTTTGATAAGACTTCTTTACGTTAAAGAAAAGTTGTTTATGGTTGATACTAAAACAATTAGACAACGAGGCCGAGTTTTCTATGAGCTGATAGTCAACGAGGCGAAGCCGAGCATAAGCGAATTCATTTTCTTATTCGAAAATGTCAAACTGAATATATTTCCATTACTTTCGACCCAATGTTTTCTTCACTCTTACAAAAAATTTAGCAGACGCCATGTTTGATTTTTTAGCCTAGTTTCCAGGTTTTGCTTGCGGCGTGAATATGCCGTGGCTTCTGATTGGTCAGAATAGGAGTATTCCAGCTATAAGAAGGTTTATCATTGGATAACGCTACCATGGTCTATCACCAATAGACCATGGTAGCTCAGCCAATCAGAAAGCCGGATTTGTAATAGACCACGAGTTGGTTGATACTAGGAGCTGATAGTCAACGAGGCGAAAATATGGCTGAACTTGTTTTCGATTCATTACGCCAAATGGCGCACGTTGATGGGTTGCTGAGATGTTCGAAAAAGCGGCAATGCCTACCCGGCTCTGTAGGAGCCGGGCATTACGCCTCTTTTAATGACCTGCACGTTTTGGCGGGAAAACTTCTCGAGTTGATTTGAAGGAAAATAAGGCCTGTGCTAAACGTCGCACAATAGACGGATTTAATTCAGACGAATTTAATTATTTGAATTTTATTCCACGAAACCGCGACGTATAACTCGATTAAATTCGACACACAAATTAAATTCGTCTCGGCAATTAAATTCGTGTGAGTCAGACGGATAATGCGACGATAATGCGTGTTCGAGTTACACGTGGAATTATCGTCGCGTCGAATTAAATGTTTCTCTTCTGTCTGACAATTCGGCGCCATTTTTTCAAGAAGTCGTTTCCAGGCTCCACGAGTCCGAGAAAAAACAATTAAATTCGACTGATGATGTGGCGAGAAGTAACAAAACTTTAAATTATATTAAATTATATTTAAACTTATAACTTTGCTTCGTGTAGTTGACTGGGCATTGATATTTATCATTAGATCATGGATCATCAGTTGCTACATCAGACAAACCAAAATTACACAACAGTTACGGGTATCAAATTGCAGTTTGGGGTTCCACCATCTTCGTCTCCGATTTTTCTTTCGGCTGTTGCAACTTTAAATTATATTAAATTATATTTAAACTTATGACTTTGCTTCGTGTAGTTGACTGGGCATTGATATTTATCATTAGATCATGGATCATCAGTTGCTACATCAGACAAACCAAAATTACACAACAGTTACGGGTATCAAATTGCAGTTTGGGGTTCCACCATCTTCGTCTCCGATTTTTCTTTCGGCTGTTGCAACTTTAAATTATATTAAATTATATTTAAACTTATGATTTTGCTTCGTGTAGTTGACTGGGCATTCGATTCATATTTATCATTAGATCATGGATCATCAGTTGCTACATCAGACAAACCAAAATTACACAACAATTACGGGTATCAAATTGCAGTTTGAGGTTGCACCATCTTCGTCACCGATTTTTCTTTCGGCTGTTCCAGGTTGGTAGCACTACACTAGAATAAATACAGCCACTCTACATGCTATTACATGCGGTACAAGAGTCATCTTTACAGCTCAGCCTACATAATTATTTGTATCTCCACTTCCCGAATTCATTACCTGCGCATAGCCAATGAAACTTTTCAAAGACAATTTGGTCACTGGTGCCAATGATTTGTCTCCTAAAAGTTGCCACAGAAAATTTGTTCGTGTGGATCGTGTTTATTGCGTAATTAATGGGCCATTTGCCCGATGACGTGAGATGGCGTTGGGTGACTACAACTACCGGAATGCTTTGCCAGTATGATCAAAGGTGCCCACCAGTCCCTTCGCGGCTTTTCAAAAATATGTCGTCAAATATGTTTTCCCACAAAGCTAGGGTAGAGCATGGATAGTAAAAGGACTGGAAAGGAAACTTGATGGCGTGAGCATAACAACCTGGTTGAAATTCATAAGCTTAAAAACCCTTGTATATTCAAAGTTTAGGTTTAATACAACTTAAAATGAAAATCGAACTGCCTGTAAATACGACAAAGCCACAATACGATAAAATTCCCATCTATTCTTACTCGTTTTAAAATAAAATATCAAGGTTTACTAGTTAAAATATGCATCACAAATTCCGAGCAAAACAAAGTACTATTTTGGGACGCCAGTTTCTTTGAAACAACACAGAAAACATCAAGACAAAGACAAACAACGTTTACCTCGAACACTCGATTGTGGCTTAGGCAGGTTTGTAAGGCGATAAAATCATTTGAAACGTCAACATATTCATCTGAATGTGAGAACATGAAGAATTTGAAGAAAAGTTGACTTAAAAACCTCAGTAAAACAAGCATACTCACACCATTCGTGACATCACAATTTGCAACTAATCAAAAGGCTCAAAACACCCCATATGACTATTAGTTTCCTAGAGTAAACTAGATTTCTGATTACAGTAGGGTTAGGGTTTATGTTGTGGTTCGGGTATCGAAAAGATTGCTAAAATTTTGAAAAAACAAATTTGATGACATATATTGTGGAAAAGGCGCGAATGGACTGGACGGGTCCTTTGATACGAAAGCCGGGTAGGGACTTCAGACTTCAGACTTCAGACTTCAGATTTCAGACTTCTGCTCGCAGGCTAAGTTTGCCAGCCGTTCAAAATAAATAAAGAGGTGAATGTATTGAATTTAATAGTCATGCCCCTCAATGGCCGCCGCTTAAGGGCTAATTTACATATCATAGTCCTTATAAAATGGCATATTAAAATGAAAATTCTGCTGATTGTGTATGTCGCCTACTATTTGCCGACTTCGCTATATAAGCAACAGCGATTTTCAAATTATTCCCTTCCTTATATTTCTTTAAATCAGGTATACCTACGATCCGTCAAATGACTATATCTCTCGAGCTATCGTTTGTCAGTTTGAGCCTCCGTCAATCATGGCGAGTTCAAAATGCCCATTGTCGTCATTACAAGTCGGGCAGTTGTTAAATTAGAGGAATACAACTTCAGCCAATTTGGTCAATATGTAATCTATTACATGCATGCAAGATAAAGATTCCTCTATCAATTAACCCTGGAACATTTGACCAAAGATGATTTTGAAAGTATCAAACAAAATCCTACGGCAGTCCAGTGGTGCATGACCTACTTATTTGTTTACTATTTTCAACACAATTTGGCGGATCGTAGATATACCTGATGAAAATAAATAGGTTACTGAATGATTGGATAATGGTTGTTGTTTAGATCTCATCAGGAGGTCAGCAAATAGTTGGCAAGCTTACGTTCAACGCAGGCCGCATTACGCTGCTCAGCCGTAAACACAACGTCATAATGAAAATATTGTTTTATTTATTTTATTTGTCAAATAACGATATTCTTTATGTCGTGCTTACGGTTGAGCAGCGATAACCCGGTCTGCGTTGCATCGGACGTCGAACGCCGTGTGTAAATATATAAACGTGACTGTACACCTAAGATTCGGTTTGGTCTGACAGTGTTTCAAAGCACAGACTACGTCATCAGCGACGTTTACAGTAATCAAACGCAATTGACAAATTGACTAGTATTATCGGTAGAGACACAATATTAAAACACCAAACAACAGAAATAACAATCAAGTGCTCGTGCCCACGGTGTCCACTTTTAAACTGTGTTTACGGTTCAAAAAAGTCTATACTATATAGGCGCCTGTAGGAAACGTTCCAATTGCCTATATGTACCAACAGAGAACTATAGACAGCATGCTTAAAAATTCTTCTTATAACATCAGATAATTGATAAGCTCTGCCAGCAGGATAGCTTACTTTAATATTCCTGGGGCTTTTATTCATCCATTTTGAGCGGCTATTAACAAAAGCTCCTTAACTCCGAACTCGAAGTCCGAAGTCCGAAGCCCGAAGTCTGAAGTCTGAAGTCTGAAGATAAGTCTGAAATCTGAAATTTGAAGTCTGAAGTCTGAAGTCCGAAGTCTGAAGTCTTTTTTATTAACTTTAATTTACAATCATTAAATATGATTGATGGAATAGACAAGAGGGCGTAAATTTCATTTTTATGTCTAACCAGGGCATATAACAACAATAACAAGAACAAAAAGTACACTAAACTAAGTTTAGTGTGAAGTCTGAAGTCCGAAGTCTGAAGTCCCTACCCGGCTTTCGTACTTTGAGTCATCCCTTTTATCGGAAACCCTAGAATACTGGCAAAGCATTCTGGTAGTTGTAGTCACTCAACGCCATCTCACGTCAACGTGCAAATGGGCTATAGACACACTACGTAGGCACTGCGTTTCATTCAAGTATACTATATACCGTTGCGGTTTTGTACTTTTGCGTTGTTTCTCTGAAATATTCTTTCTTTTGGTCGATCCAGTGCTCTACTCTATACCATTGTGTTCTTTCTAGTACTGTCATTTAATTAATTAAGATGTTTACCTTTCGGTCCTTTTGCTCCGTCTCTTCCATCTCTTCCGTCCTGCCCTTTTGTACCTGTGGACCAACAAATTGACTTTAGCAAACATTGCGAATTATCTTTTCTTAATATGTTATAGAATCGCTAAAAAGTAGACCGACCTGGTACTCCTTGTCCTTGTGTTCCATTTCTTCCTGGTATTCCGTCTCTCCCTGTTTTCCCATCTCTTCCTGGCTTTCCATTTTGTCCTGGTATTCCATCTCTTCCTGGCTTTCCTGGGAGACTTCCGAGGACAAACACTGGTTGACGTGCAACAGAATGGTACGATTGGTTACACCTATAGAAACAATATCATAGGCTATCTTATACATCAACACAGTAAATGACCACAACGGAAGTTAGTTTTATTTAGCACACCTTGGTTGACAATAGCACTGTGCAGAGATGACGTCCAATGGCGTGCGGTGACCAAACTTGACAGATAGGCAAGCGAACCCCTCTAGGGGGGTCTGGGGGCATGGTCCCCCAGAAAATGTTTGAATTTGAAACCCCCAAGGAGTGCATTTTCGGTGATTTCTAACCATCTATGTCTTTTCTTACAATGCACAGCAAAGCGTGTTTTGCATCTTCCGACGGGAGGAGTGTCTCGAACGTTTGCCATGCTCAGGTTGCAATTCCATAAGATATTTGGGGAGCTGGACTATCCGAGTAAACCGTGATGTTTAGTCTCGTGTATTTTAGTGATTGTTTCTTTTATTTTCAGCAACAGAATTGCACAATAAGTCAGTCATATAGTCATACCGCACGTTTCGCACTTGCTACATTAATAATGTTTCTAACACCTTTTTGACACTTCGCCATATTTCACCTGCGGGCCTGCCCTTTTTCGGCTCTAAGCTGTCAATTTCTTCTCGAATTTCTTCACTCGAAACCGAAGGACATGATGATGAGCTTTGTGAAAACGTTAGGACTTTATTACCCTGCGAGCAGAGCCTTCTTTTCCTTATTTCTTCGCTGAGAGAGAGGAAGAAAAGTAGGCTCTGCTGTGTTCGTATTTGGCTTCGTCCAAGATTTAGGATGAAGTAACACGTTTAAGTCCCGTTTAACCGGTTCTCGTTTTGTATTCTGCTCTGATTGGGACTGGGTTCGAGATTGTAACCAAGCAACTGACATGCATGCGCAATGGGAAACAGTCACGAATACAGCAGAGCCTACTTTTCAAGAAGGCTCAGCCTACTTTTCAAGAAGGCTCTGCTCGCAGGATAGGACTTTATGGGTCAGTTTACCGAACAATACACCGACAAAACCTGCTAGACGCACAGTAAAAGCGAAAGATTCGGCCGTTGACGATATCTTCCGTGTCTGTAAAATAAATATTCGTTTATTATTTGGTGCAAAAGGGTACAGGACGTCGGCGGAAAATTTATGTATTGTCTCAACAAGACCATATGCATAAGTGTACCAAAACAAACTTTGGCTATTAAATTTGGTCCAAGTCATTGGAATTCTAATCCTTTGGATTGCCGGAATGCGCAAGGAAGATACGGAGTTCGGTATTTAAAGTCAAAATTGCAAACCAAAACAGCAAACGATGAAACTGAAAGCGATAGCGAAGTCCAGTTGAAACGAATGAGTGAGTGCCTCGCCACATTTGTCAAGTGCCAAGCAAAAGGCACAACGAACAGAATCGCCTTTAAGATCGAAGTCCAGCTCAGTTGACGACGTCAAACAACGCAATATCCCAAAACGTAAAATATTAAGATCCCAAATAAATTGTCCTTGTTACCAAATACCAGAAAAGAAAACAAGCCGCATGTCCGTAATCGAAGTCGAACGGCAACCGATAAAGCCATATGAGAAAAGTTAAAGTACGCCTTATCAAGAAAAAGCAGGGTGTATCTTAATCCACTTGACTCTCTCGTTCTAGACAAAACATCTATAGGACAATCACGCAAACACTAACTAACAAGTGTTTTGCAACCACGATAGTAAATCGCATATAAACGGTGTTCTGCATGTTGGTGAAAGCAGAAGTCAAGAACAATTAAGACTAACTTTGTTCAGAGATTGGTCCAGAAATTTTTCATTCAGGAAAAATGTTTAGACAAGCAGCGCTTGCCTTCGCTTACATGACCGCACGCCACTGTGACGTCAGTCTTCTTGTTTGCCTGAGTTTAAAATTTATTATAAATTTGCATTCTTGACCAATAGAAAATGACTCTATGAATCCCTCGAAATTCAATTTTAGCTTGTTTGTCTGAGTTTTGATCTATAAATAGTAACGCGGCGCTGCGCTTTTGTTACCTCTCTTCCATCTTGCTCAGCTTTTTCAGTATGATCTCCATCTTTGTTGGCTGAGTGCTTCGTTTCGTTCTCTCGGCTGTTATCTCTTGAGAATTTGTAGAGACACTTTCTATTGGCTTCTCTTTTTCCAGGGTTTTCACCCTCTTGTTCAGAGAGATAACAGAGATGAGCGCATAAGTGTGCAAACAAATGAAGACAACAACGATAAGAACACCGAATATTGGGATCTGTATCTTTCTGCAAAAGAAAGATAGTTGTTGTTTGTTGGCTGACTTCTCTTTAATATTCTCTTCCATGGTAAGTGTTCACTTTAGTTTAACGTTCTCGTAGTAGTTTTGTCTTCTACTTCGTCCTTGGTACTGTTTCCTCTTGACACACGAACCACAACTGACAAACAAACCACTCCTGCTCGATATTTTAACGCTACGATATCGGATATCGTACCACAAGGTCAAGGAGTGAAATGCCAATGGGCCAGCAGGCGGGCAGTTGTCAAATGAGTTTTCCAGATTTCCACGTTAGATTAAAACTAGTTGAGCTAGCTACTTGTAGGCTTTAGGGTCATTTGCACGATGATCTTCGATTGTGTTATTTCATTACTAGAATGCTTTAACAGTATTCTGTTGCTATCTTATAGAAGGGAATAGTCCTCTTTCATAATCAATTTTCATGACAAATTGCACAGTCGAGAAAATGCACTTCGAGTGAATTCAACTCACGTTTCTTCGGAAACAAAATGGTTTAATAATCCCATCACCAATTAAGCGCGGAATGCTGTCATCATTTAATTCAGTGCATGTTTATAGTATAGTTACTTGATATTCAAAAATGCAGTCTGCGCTCTAGCCATCAATAGTTTATTGACTCGTTATTTATTAAACATATGCCATGTTAATATATATTACGGGATGTTAATTCACTAATAAACTTCGAGAGATTTGTACATATCTATAAACCAGAGTTTGCAGGACCATGAAATACGTCTGATTGCTTGTGCGCGCGTTATGCAAAGTATATATCGAGTCAGTGGCTTGGTTACTCTTGTTCCAGCGCGTCGTAGACGATCGATGTGATCTCCCCAAACACGTTTGACATGTTTTAACAATTATCCAATCACAGACGAGGTTGAAATTCTGGTCGGCCAGAGTCTCGATGTCCTTTTAGGAGGCAAAAGGAACTCTTCTATACCTATGCAAAGTTGCGACTTTTTTTCCACCAAAAGTATCAGCTAAATTTCTACTGATCTATTTCATGAGTCTTATGTCATAAACTGTCAATCCACTTATTGTCAATCCAACGGCTGGTCACTCGAGCAGTACATTCCATTCCCTTTGTACAATGAACCAATGAGATTTGATTACTGCTAAAATTAAACGCCAACTTTTTGCCGAGCGACGAGGCAAGCGCCAAGCGTTGTTGTGTAAAACTTGTTTAATCGAAAGCTAATATTTCGAAAAGTTTAGTTTAGAACATTACAAAATTCACGAAGAATAATGTTTTGACTATCTTCTTTCTGCCCATGCAAACAAAGGTGCATAAAAGTCAATATGCATGAAGCGTGTGGGCATCAGATAAATATTGTTGGCCATGTTGACATTGCATTTCCGAAGTCTGAAAATTATCTGCGTACGATTACTTTCAGAGGTATAGCTTAGAACTTCACCGAATTCTTGAAGAGTGCTATTTCGATTATCCTCTTTCACCACATGCAGATAAACAAGCGTTGAAGTTATGAGCGTCAGCGAAATAAAAGATGTAAACACAAGCCCGACGGAAATGGGGTGAACAACAAGAGAGCGACTAGTAATACGGTGTGTTTACTTGAAAGTTAATATTTCGAGTAGTTTAGCTTAGAAGTTCACGAAATTTACGAAGCATGGTATTTTAATTATGTTCTTCCCGCTCATATAAATAAATCCGTGCGAAAACTTTTGAAAGGCTACAAGTGTTTGCGAAATGTAGCAGGTCCAGGTAGTCTCCTTCGCAGACGTTCTTTTATAGTGCTTCAGGTGTGCATAAACTACCGATCGAGAATATTTCTTGTTCTACGTATTTTAATTTGTTTTCTTCAATGTTGCTCAAGCTAACCGAAGAAATCTCAAGACTTCGTAGGTGAATGACTTGTTCTTGCATAAAAAAGCTTCACAAGCGGAGAAACCACCACAATAGCATGCATGGCCAGAAACCTTTGAGATTGTATCGGCGCTTGGTAAATCAGCGATTTACCACACTCGGTAGGAAAGTTTACAAACATCAGTATTCCCTTGGACAAATTGGACAACTGCTTTCCGTTGATAGGGATTAAGATATTTTATTTTAAACGTTTAAACGTAAATCACACACTTTCTTAATACACCAACTAATTCGCCATCAAAATACCGAGGAACATGCCAAGGTGAAGGTCGGCTTTCCAGATTTTGGAAGGCTTGCTCTGATTGGTCAGATGCGGGAATGGAATGTGTTGCTCGAGTGAGCAGCCGTTGGTGGGGAGCGAGTTTGGGAGTCTATGCGGGACGTAAGGAATGAGTGAGCAGAGTTTCACAAAACTGATAAAGTAAAAAGAACTTAAGTAACAGTTAGCAGAGTAGTCTCTTGGCTTACTATCATCACTACTCTTCATTGTTCCTTATTATGTAAACGCTGTTTTATTATTATTAGGGAACTTTATTTTTGACTACGAGTACGACTACGAGATTTGTCATTTACACGCTATGGGCATGTGCAAGAGATTTGTTTGTCTTCGCCATCAGCTGCTGACGTGAGAAAGTTGCAGCCGTCGCGCTGTGGAGTGAAACAGTGGATAGAGAAATGAAGGTTAATCCCGCAACGTTGCGAGTTTGAGTTCCGTCTAGAGCTCAGAGTTTTTCTGAGTATTACAGTAACAACTTCAGCAAGAACTGAGACAACTTTATTAACACCAAGCTGAAAATTCTAGATCATCTACAGCGGTAGTACATTCATATAAAAATAAACACTCGTCATTATTATATACGTAAGCTAAAAGAATATTGTTATTAAACTTGATGGAGTGACAGATGAACAATTACAGTTTCTGACAAGAGATGTTTTATACTTAACGAGTGCATACTGCGCATGTCAGTTCACGCCATTGCACATAAGGTTTGCAAGGAAGTGAACCACACCTTCCTTCCACAAAATAAAACAATGCACCTTGAAGATCAGCACGAGTTCCTCGTACGTAGTCAGGATTCTCGTCCACACAAGTGAACATAGTGCGATGATGATTATACTTTTCGGCCATCAGGTAACCTTTATACTCGCGTGTCCAACCCGCGGGACACACGTTTTGACCAGGAATCATCATCTGAGTGGCTCTGGTATCCACGTGACACCTGACGCAAGGAACGTCATGGTCATGAATACTGCTTGGGAAGATTCCATTCGAATAAGTTTGGTATTCAGCCCCATATATCCTAGAAGCGCCTTGAATTCCGCTTTGATATTTCTCATAAGTGGGATTGCGCGACAAACAAATGCAGTTTGAACCGCCCCCTACTTGGTTGTAGTAAGAACCACCGACATAACCTTCAATAGAGAAATAGATCAATTGACATAGCGACATTCAGACATACAAACCTACATATATACGTACAGACATACAGACATACAAACAAACAAACAAACAAACAAACAAACAAACAAACAAACATACACACATACTGTACAGTATAGACGTACAATCCAGACATACAATTGACATACATATAATACAGACGTACAAACAAAACAAATAAACAAACATGTACACGTACAGTACAGACATATGACATATAGACAGACAGACGATACAGACATACAGATATACGGACATACAAACATTCAAACATACAATACAGACATACAGACATTTAGACATAAAGTACAGACATAAAGACATAGAAACATTTAGACATACAGACATAGCTATACAGGGATAGAGACAGTTAGATAGACAGAAAGATATAGAAATATAGACGTACAGTACAGAAATATGTTGGAAAGGGATGGTAGATTAGTAGATAAAAATTAGGCCATCTATGACCCCCTACCTTCGTAGACCAGTTTTGCTCCAGTACTACTTGGACAAGTCTTTCTCCCCCATCGAATGTAACTTACTCCAGTTACTCCTGGGTTACCTTGTTCGCCTTTTTGTCCCGAATTTCCTTGCGGTCCTTGTTGACCAGGAGTTCCTTGATCACCTTTTGAGAATTGAAATGTAACAATCAAATGACGTAATACATCAGACAAACTAAAATTACACCTTGTAGTTTATCTTCTTCCGTATATTGCTTGTGCAGGCGAATCCACCATTTTCGTCTCCGGTATTTCTTTCGGAACGTATACATTGGTATTTTCGCTTCCGGAATTCATTATCTGCGCATAGCCAATGAAACTCTTCAATGAAAATGTTGTCACTGGTGCAAATTATATTTGTTGACAGAAAGTTTCGTCGCGTATATGGAGCTGTATTATTTTGCAGAATTAATTAGACGCATATCTAGGCACAGTGTGCATTCAAGTATACTATAGTCAACACCGTTACGGTTTTATACTTTTGCTTTGTTGCTCTGAAATATTCTTTCTTTCGATTCTAGCGCGGTCCTTATATATCATTCTCTTCTTTCTATTACCGTCAATCTTAAGATGTTTACCTTTCGGTCCTTTTGCTCTGTCTCTCCCGTCTTTTCCGTCCTGGCCTTTTGTACCTGCATGTGGACCAACAAATTGACTTTAGCTAACATGAATAATCTTTTTTCCAGATGTTACATAATTGTTAAAAAATAGACCGACCTGGTACTCCTTGTCCTTGTGCTCCATCTCTTCCTGGTATTCCATCTCTCCCTGATTTCCCATCTCTTCCTGACTTTCCATCTCTTCCAGGCTTTCCTGGTGGACCTTTGAAGACGAACGCTGGCTGACGTCCGACAGAACGGTACGATTGGTTGAACCTAGAAACAATATCATAGGCTATACATCAACACAGACACAGTGATGATTACAACAAAAGTTGGTATTATCTAATATGCGTCGGTCGAATTACCTCTCTTCCATCTTGGTCACTCTTGCGGTCAGTATCTCTATCTTTGTTGGCTTCGTGCTTCGTTTGTCTCTCCCGGCCGTCATCTCTTGAGTTGTTGTAGAGACACTTTCTATTGACTTCTTTTCCTCCAGGGTTTTTAGCTTGTTGTTTAAAGAGTTAATAGAGATGAGAGCATAAGTTTGCAAAGAAATGAAAACAACGATGATAAGAACACCGAATATTGGGATCTGTATCTTTCTGCAAAAGAAAGATCGTTGTTGTTTGTTGGCTGACTTCTCTTTAATATTCTCTTCCATGGTAAGTGTTCACTTTAGTTTAATGTTCTCGTAGTAGTTTCGTCTTCTACTTTGTCCCTGGTACTGTTTCCTCTTAAACCACAACTGACAAACAAACCAATACTGTTCATATTTTAAAGATTGCAGCTTGGTTAACGTGAAATAACATGAACAAAACATGCTTACTTATTAGTCTTAAAATCCATGCTGTGCCAACCTTTGATGACTATTTGATAAGGACAATACAAGGGTAATGGGAGCAGGGGGTAGGCAGTTGTCAAAAGGGACTTTCAGATTTCCACGTTAGATTATAACAACTACGCCAGCGCTACTTGGACGATTTCGGTCATTTGTACGATGACGTTCGATGGCGTTCTTTCACTGCAACTACCAGCATGCTTCATCATTACCAATATAATTTGAATGTTCTTTTATGCGCATTTCAATAAGCTTTTCTCGCTGTCTGTCTGGAATTCAAAATAATCGTTGCTTTTCAAGGTGACCAGCTTAAAAACTTAGAATAAGATACACATCAAAGAATATTTAAAATAGTGGCGATTGTGAGAAAGGCCTATTGGAATTTTTTTTGAAGAATTGTCAATACGGATGATCTTCTCGTCAGCCTCGTGAAACGGCGAGATTCGTTTATAAGACGTCATGTCGCTACTCGATAGAATCAAGAAAATAACATACTGAAATATTATTTTTTCTTATTTATAAAGAAATTCTCGCCTACATTCCTTCCTTGTGCCTGTTAGCTACAGACATTTTTTATGTGATGATCTCAGGTAAGAGTCGAAGTCTGGAACTGCATTGGGGATTATGGTGACTTGATGGAGATGTGGGTGAAAAATTGTTCGCCACCTCCCCCCCCCCCCCCCCCCCCCTTCCCAAAAAACAGCCAAGTTTCAGAGTTGTGTTCTTAGCGGGTGTTTACGTGAAGCCAGCCTAAATTCCGGTTCGACTGACTTAAGGTTGGTTGCAGTGTTTTTACAGTAGATCGTTTTTAGGAGTCCGGTCTGAGATCTTCAGGTCGCCTGCTAGACCGAACTGAAGTTTTGATGCCGGCCTAACTCCAAGCTGGCTTTCGATGTAAACAGAATTCTTTCCGAGTGGTCATGAGCTGGAAGATCATTGACACAAATCTTGAAGCAACAGTAACTATACATTTAATAACCAAGGCTAACTTCAAGGCTTGCCTCGTGTAAACAAAAATCGAAATACGAAAATTTTGGCCGCTTTGAGTTCAGACCGGCCTCATGTTCTGTAATTACATTCCCTTACTTTCAACTGCATCTTGGGTTCAAAAGTTCTATACGGGACATAATTAGGAATGATCGAGCGGAGTTTCACAAAACTGATAAGAACTTAACAGTGAGCGCCTGAACGAAGTAAAATTCTGTTGGCTCATTATCCTCATTATACTCTTCATTGTTCTTTATTACTTACCATGCGTCTAAATCATAAATCGACACGATAAATCGCAGAGTGTAAACGCAGTCTTATTATTAGGGAACTTTATCTTTGACTACGAGTGCGACTACGAGACTCGTCATTTACGTGCTATGGGCATGCGCAAGAGATTTGGTTGCTTTTGTCCTCAGCTGCTGACGTGAGAAAGTTGCAGCCATCGTGCTGTTGAGTACGACATGCATGTATAGTAAAAATTAGGAATGGATATAAGAAACTTAATGACGTGAACATGACGACCTGGTTGAAATTGACAAGTCTGAAAAGCTTCTACTATATTCAAAGTTTAGCAATAATACATCTTAAAATGATAATCAAACTGCGTGTAAGTACGACAAAGCCAAATGCGATTTAGCCAATCAACGGGCTCAAAAAGCCTCACGTGACTATTAGTTTCCTAGGTAAGACTTGGATAGTAAAATAAAGGGTGAACCCGACAGATTTTGAGACAGGTTTTTAGCCGGCTAGAGCTCAGAGTTTTTCTGAGTATTACAGTAACAACTTACGACAACTTGTACAGCAAGAACTGAGAAAACTTTATTAACTCCAAACTGAAACCTCTACATTAAATACAGTGGTAGTACATTTTAGTCTATCAGCTGAGAACTGGAAATTATCCAGTATGGCTCAATCAAGGGGAACAAATAAAACCTATATCACTTTAGTTAATCTTAGACTATTTAACTGGCATGATAATGAGTATATCGTCCCTCATAATAATCATTGGGGCGATGCTAGCTATAGCAGCAGTAGCGGCGCCACGGGGAGGACTGGGGAGGATATGTCCCCACCCCAGTTCTCTCCAAGTCCGATTTTTCAATTCGTCCAAGGTTTTTCAGGGGGGATGTATCTTGTAATTAATATGAAAACTACTACTGTATAATTATAAAGACCTGAAATGTGTAGGTTTGTGTTTTCTATGACTTTTTATAATCTTCAGAAATCTGTAAAATCTCCACCCAAAATGCAGGAATTGGCATTTCAGAGACTCCAGATTTCAAAATGTTCTAGGCAGCATGCCTCCGGAGCCCCCTTGGGTTTTTTCACGCTTTCGGCGCTCGCACTGCCCTCCCCCACATGTGGAACCCTGCATGGCGCCGCCACTGGCTAGCAGATTGGCGCGCACGACACTGCTAAAGAAAGGGTCTGAACACTGTTAACAGAACACTGTTACATTTGCATTAGATTTGCAATAGCTTTGGATTACATTTGCAATAGATTTGCATTAATTACATTAACTAGTTTGCATTACATTTGCACTATAGATTTACAATACATTTGAAATACATTTGCAATAGCTTTACGTTAGATTTGCAATACATTTGCCATAGATTTGCCATAGATTTGAGATATTTTTGAGATTATCTCAAAAATATTTCAAATCCATGGCAAATCTATTGCAAATCTAATGCAAATGTATTACATTTGCAATACTTTTGCATTAGATTTCAGACACGTTACGTGGTAAAAGTTTCTCCGGTAGACAGCACTTCCTGCCTATTTTATTTAGCTGTTTATTGTTGGGTTTTTTTACAATTGAACATCTTTTCGCAAGCTTTCTGTAATGTTAAAAGGAAGGTGGGTAAATTTTACTTAAGCTTTACTATGTAAAATAATTAACTATATGCATTAACTAAGCTAATTAAAACTAAACTGAACTAAACTGAACTGAACTAAACTAAACTGCACTGCACTAAACTGCACTGCACTGCACTGCACTGCACTGCACTGTACTGCACTGCACTGCACTGCACTGCACTGCACTGCGCTGCGCTGCACTGCTCTGCACTGCACTGCACTGCGCTAAACTGCACTAAACTGCACTAAACTGCACTAAACTGCACTAAACTGCACTAAACTGCACTAAACTGCACTAAACTGAACTAAACTAATCTTTTCTCTCTGTATAGTTGCCAGATTTTGTTCAAGATATTAACTGTTCAGTGACTACGCGTTTCATAACAATATCTATGACAAATATTATCTTATCTTTCATTCGGTTGGTTTTTGTTCGTGAAAATGATAAAATCTATCTATTTTGAGTACTTTAACGCGAAGCATTGCTGACTGATAAAAATAAACATGGCCACCAATTTCCAAAGTTAAAACAAAGATCTTGTTTCATTTGTAGTTATAGTATTTCTGCCTGCATGGTTTTGACTTGCATGGAGTCTCAAGTTTGTGTTTGTTATTTTGACCATTTGGGGAATGTCATCTTTCGAGTTTTTAAGAGTCAATTATTAACAATTCCTCAGGGTCAGCTAGAAATAAAGTAAACGTCAATCTTAAGGTGTAATTCATTTTTACCTCGAACGATGCACGCGCTTGAAAAAAGCGCATATATTAAAAGCCTATATGCACAGGATACGATTGTTGTATACGATTGTCATTCTGGCGTATGAAATTGTGTGTACGTGACACAATTCTTGTTCATGATTCAATTGTGAACGTCAAAAAACGTCGTCTACAGTTGTCTACACAATCGGCAGTGAATCACGTATATCACGATGATAATCGTACGGTGAAGAAAGGTCTTGAGAATTGAGGTTTGGATTCTCCTAGAGCCTTTTCGCGCGCGCCATGCAGGATGGGAGAGGCTCTGGGAACAGGAATGGATCTAACACCGACCTATTTTTTTCTGTGTATTCAGAAAAGCGGCAGAGAAGTGAAACTGGCGTACAATACTCCAGACGTATTGGCTTTTATTGGCTTTTCTTCTTGATTTATTTTCTACTGATAGAGTCTACATTAGCCTATACATAAAGCAACGAATGATTTACAAACTATAAGATAAAGATACATGAAGTTTCACTAAATACAATTCGTTAATACAGTACAATCCGCTTACTAATACAGTACAATCAATCAAAGCAGTAATAATACAGTACAATCAGGATAATGACGGTCTTAGTTTCTACAACAAACATCATGAATCAACAGAATTACGGATTTTGGCAAAAAGACAATGAAGTTTTAACAACAAGCATTAACAGCAAGGAAAGGAGTTGTATGAATCAATCATCGTGAGAATTATATCCAGCAGGTTGGCGTTGAAATTTTAACACCACCTTTTATTCCGGATCTGAAATCACTCCAGGATTTAACGTTTCCTTGGCGAGTTGATCGGCAACTTATTGACATCCTGAAAATCTCTGTTCGGGACAGAACTTTCTTCCAGATGTTTACGTCAGTCAGTTCTCCTTGAAATGATTGAGAAGCATCAAATCCTCCTCCAACACTATCCTGGTCTTGTCCTAAGACCCAGGTTCCCCCACCCTGAAGAGTTTTATTAGAAGTGGGGACCAATGTTCCTTGTCCACCAAGTTTTCCATCCTTGTAAAGGGAATATTTTCCACCTTGAGATTGCCATGTAACACAAACGTGATGCCAAATGCCATCGCTGACTGTGATGTTATGAAAGCTACAGAAAAAATTCCGAGATAAAGAATTTCGCTTTTTTTAGCTATTTTTTTAAAGTTTATATGTGTTGTGTTGTGTTGTGTTGCGTTGCGCTGCGCTGCGCTGCGTTGCGTTGCGTTGCGTTGCGTTGCGTTGTGTTGTGTTGTGTTGTGTCGTGTCGTGTCGTGTCGTGTTGTGTCGTGTTGTGTTGTGTTGTGTTGTGTTGTGTTGTGTTGTGTTGTGTTGTGTTGTGTTGTGTTGTGTTGTGTTGTGTTGTGTTGTGTTGCGTTGCATTGTATTGTTTGCATCAGGCTATACAAACACAGGCGTCTATTTCTTTTATGAAATAACATTACGAAATGTGCCGTGGCGTTTCATCCGTGTTTGCATACCTATTCTATAACTATATTTGATATTCAACTTCCGTTGATTTCATTTGTGAGTTCTGATTGGATAATTTGCACCACGTGACACCTTGTCAGCACATGGGTAATAAAGCATGGAGTTACCAAATGTTTGACACTGCGAAGCTACAGTGAGCGATACAAAATATAAAACAGCTTGGAATATTACAATATCTTGTGGTAAACTATTATTTTAGATGTTTCTTCAAGAAACTCGTTCGTAAGCGAATAAATGTAGGCAAAGATACCTTGTAAATGATCAGCTTGTCACCATTACCAGAAATTTGGGACATTTTGCGTCCGCGTTCGTAACCAGCGGTTACTCACATGATAATGTCTACAGTAAATATTTTGCGAAAATGCAAACGGCTGCTTCGAACAAAGATCTTGTTCCATATCGTGTACGCTTTCTGTAGTTGTTAAGTATCTCAGATATTTCGAGTTTCGCTCTCAAACAATGCGTAATGCAATAGCGCGCGAGTTGTTAATTTCAATTATATTGTTTACCTCCCGGCCAGACAAGATCAGTGCCAGACACACGCAACTATCACGCAATATTCGCTCTATTTCTCTATTTCTCCCTAGTAAGGCCTGGGAACTACATTTCGAGCATTCTGCTTTCAAAGTAAACAAACATGGCTGCAGGCTGCTCGAAAGAGAAGAGATCTTCGTGGCTTCGTCGTTTGTTCTTCTCGCAGCTCAACTTCACCTTTAGACTTAACGGCCTCCTGCTGATTTGCTCAAACACACTGTAAAACCAAGACATTTTAAAGGCTTTGGGAACCGCAATGTTGTTAGATACGGAGATATTTACGAGTTATATTAGCAGTTCGAACATTGCTAAATACATAGCAAGCTCCGCACTTTGCATCGTTCGCAAGGAAAGTGGTGTATTTGGCAGATTTGTATCGCATGTTTAGCAGGATTACTATGGCTTACATAACAGAATGAGTCAAATAAGCAGCGTATATAAATCGATCTTGGGAACCGGCTGTGTATTTCGGTAAGCGAACATTTTTTGTTGTAACGTTTCCTTACTTAACTCTTTACAGGAATCGAGCTCCGCAACCGAGAAGTGTATGTCCCCAGTAGGAGAAATTTTAAAATTTACGATTTTACTGTATTGTTCCTTATACGATTTGGCCGCCATGTTTAAGGTCTATATGCGCCCGCGCGACGCCATCTTGTCCCAAATTTCTGGTAATGCACATTTCGCAAGCGTAAATTTTATATCCAGTGTGCTCAGATTGAATATATATTAAAACGTTTAAAGCACTCTTTGTTCGTGTTTTATCGGGGTTTACATCCACTCGTTCACTATAACAAGGAACTCGAAATTAAATACTGCACTCGGCTTCGCCTCGACCAGTATTTAGTACATTCTCGTTCATTGGTAGTGAACTCGTAGTGATATATATAAATATATATATATATATATATATATATATACCTAACGTATAATATATACTTAATTGCTTGCTTTTTTGCGTGTCTCTGTACCGTGATACAAACACGAATGACGTGATTTCAACCAGGAGAGATGTCCACATTTCCCCAGTTGAAATTACGTCATTCGTGTTTGTATCACAGTAAAGTGTCACAAAAGCCATTTTCTATTGATTTTACAAAAAAATAACCGTTTTACAACGTAAAAAAGCAAGGAGAAGCCACCAGTGACCAAGACTCAACTGACTAATGATGGTGCAATCAAATAACTACGCCAGTGATTACGTGAGATTTACACAAACAGAGCATGCGTTCTACAATATTGTGAAAATGACATCAAATATATATTATATTTATATATATATATATAGTTCAATCTACAGACACGGTGTTTCGCTGTACAACAGCTCATCAGTGTAGCTTGGAACAATCTGAATGAATTTCATCAATTACTTATACACATGCGATCGTCGGTGACAACCGCATGTGGGACAGCATCGGTGAAGTACATTCAGATAGCGTGAAGTGCGCATGGGCCCAGAGTGCTCAAACACAAGGGTATATATAAATATATATATATATATATATATAAAAGAACTGATTAATAAAACATCAGTGTCTGTAAATGTGACACAGAACTGATGTTTTATACTTTTATTAAACAGTTCTGTATCACATTTACAGACACTGATATCAGTTCTAGAAATATATATGCGCACTTCACGCTATCTGAATGTATTTCACCGGTGCTTTCCCACATGCGGTTGTCACCGGCGATCGCATGTGTATAAGTAATTGGTGAAATTCATTCAGATTGTTCCAAGCTACACTGATGAGCTGTTGTACAGCGAAACACCGTGTCTGTAGATTGAACTATATATATATATATATATATATATATATATATATATATATATATATACAAAGTATGAAGTATAGTTTTACCTTCAAATACTCATTATTATTCATTAGGCAAATTGGCCAATAGGCTTTCTACATTTGTTCACGTGCAAGCGTTTTATACCTGGTAAAATCATGCGTTTTGAAAGCCAGGGGAGGGAATTTGAATTCTGTCTCAGGGGAAATATGGGATTATTCATTAAAACAATGAAAATGCTAATTAACATGACATTTTATATAAAGAATACTAATGAACGTAGCATTTTATATAAAATTCCGTGCTACTTACAAATGCAAAAAATACCTATAACTCGTCAAATTGACTCAGTATGCACATAAACCACTTTCTCTCGCTCACTACAAGCAAATAATTTAATTCTTTCATTAAAACTCAACATTACAATTTATATTAAAGATATTCTCGTACAGTTTTACACACAAAATCCAGTTTATATCTTTCCCAAGTTAATTGTACAGTTATTAAACACACAACCTGACAACGCTGCAGTAGCCGTTGAACTAGAAATATTTGCCCTTCGTTCATCTCCAGGTAAAGGCATAGTACTTACAAACTCATCAGGTACGTCAAAACTAGAAATATTTGCCATTTGTTCATCTCCACGTAAAGGCATAGTACTCAAAAAGTCATCAGATACCTCGAAATCAAACAACAAATCTTCAACATCGTTCTTCTCGTCCACATCCTTATTTTGTTCCCGAGGTCCTAATATTTTACTAACTTTTATATTTTGATCATGACTCTCCTTCTCATAGGCTAACAACGCGTTTGACCTATGACCAGTGCGTTCTCTGATTAGTTTGTCTTCAACATTCGACTGAAACAATCGCGTTGCGCAAGTTACCCTTAAGCAGTGAGAGGTTTTACGACTGAAACCTGCACTCTCGCATAAATTAGGAAAAATTTTGTTTAGACTATGAATACCTAGAACGATATACTTTTGCTATGTAGATACCGTAACAATTTACAACGCAAGGGAAGTGGTTAACCTCTTTCCCTGAACAACAAATATGCTTTGTAACTCGAGGACTGTATTTTAGATCTTTCAGGCCACCGTGAAAGGTCTTAGAAGTACTTTCATCGTAAGTTACAGAAACGGAATCAATACGAAAATTGTTCACTCTTAGGTTTCTGTGCTCTTTGGCCCGAATTCCAAATAACTTGCCGTTGTAAAAATAAATTGTATGCATCAAAGACTTAGCTGTTTGACATCCAAGTAGGTCTTTCTGCCACATAATTTTCTCCTCTTCCTCTGTAACTTCTTCTCTCTTCGCCATCTTTGTCTGGTTCGTCAAACCGTCGTGGCAAGCTAGTTTCATCTCAGCATCAAGAGTTCGACGAAATATATTCATCCTAGACCAACAGAAAAGTAACATCGTTACCCTGCCTTAGCATTTCATAATCATGGTCAAAATAGTCAACAAAGCAATAAAATACAGTCTGAAATCAGTATATACAGCCCGATAATTACCTCGTTTCGTTCTTATCTAGGATTGATACAGGTAAATCACTTCCTTCTTGCAAATAACGGTTTAGCCCACAAACAATGCCATACAATGTTCTCGCAAGATATCGTTCACCGTTTGCTTTAACTACTTCCTGAATAAACCTCGACAACCAAAAATTGAGTGTTTCTGTCGTCATATTTACGATGTTAGTGCCTAAATTCTGCACTTTCTCGCAATCAAACGAAAACGAGCAGCTTTCTAAACTGGCGTCTTTATTTTCCCTTGTCATTTGCCATTCCTTGAAAATGTTGAACGCCCATCTAGTCGATCGTCGTGTTGATCCGGGAATACTGCTTTCCAACAACTTTTTCTCTTCCTCAGCCCCTCTTGCCTTTCGAAACACACGTTTTCTCTCGGAGGAAGCCACCCTGCTTCTCCTTATTAAATCTACTTTTCAAAAAGAACTGCACTCAAATCTACCAACACATGCCAATACTTAACACGAAACAACTTTTTTTCTTGCATGTTTAATGTTGTAATTTGAATGTTGAACATTCTAACAGTCAAAACATTAATATCTATTGTTCAGCAGCTAACTCAACCGTAATCTGCAGACAATAGAAAACAATACTCACGGAAGCCACTCTATTGTAGTCGTCTTTGAAGCCATTTAAAGCACTTGTAGTCGTGTTTTATATCTGATAAAACACTCCTACGCGTGCTTTAAATAGTACTTAAAGTCTTCGCTACCAGAGGTTTCACCCTAAACGGGATCATCAGGCGACTGAAAAATATCGGTTAGTGGGCTTCTTAAATGCGTTGGTTGGGGCGTGGGTGTGGGCGTCGAAACGTCCGGCGCATTCCTTTGGAGCGTGGGTGTGGGCGTCGAAACGTTGCGCGGTTTCCTTTGATTTTTTAGGTTGTTGATCCGAAATCTGTATTTGTGCCGACAGGTCGAAACTATTTCTTATGTTTTGTTTAGTAAAAGTTGTTTGTCTGCCTTCATGATGAAAAGTTTTTCGTCCAAACATAAATTGCATCTTTTTTATCCTCCCGTGTAAGAAATTGAGTGTTTTAGTATAGACCAGGTTATGTCGAAACTTGGGTTTTTTTCTTTTAGATTCCAAATGTATTTCGAAAGTTCCGTCTCATTTGAATACTTTTTATTCTGGAAAGATTTAGTATGGTTACGATATCGCTCTTTAAATGTACTTGCTGTCATGCTAATGTATTGCTTAGGGATGTTCGTGTTGCTTATGGAAATAGATGCCTTGTATACTATGTTGTTTGTCATGCATTGCCCACGTAGGGGGCAATTGTACTTAATCCTGCAATTGCAACTGCTTGTAACTATGCTTAGTGGTTTGCTTTTCCTGATTGTGCGTGAATTATGTTTCGTGATAATAGACTTGACGTTGTTCATGCAACTATAGCTAATCTTGACTGTGTTTCTGTTAAAAAGTTTGTGAAGCTTGTGTCCTGGTGGAAAGTGCTTGTCAATAAGGCTAAGAAAGTTGCGTCCTATGTTTGTTTTGACATTTTTGTTAAATGGAGGGTTAAACCAGATGATATTGCGGTGTCTATTTCTGCGTGTATGCTGTGGTGCTTCTTGTGTGTAGTTTAGCTCATGGTTGAAATTGCTGCGCCTTAATGCATTTTCGTAAATTGGTGCGGTTTCGTGGAATGTCCGCTCGTCAGACGAGAGGAGGGAAATGCGCTAGTTGATTGATGTAGGTAGCTGTCTTAAAATGCGTGGTGGGTGGTTTGATTGCTTGTTTATGTATAATGGATTGTCATTGGGCTTTCGAAAAGGTTTGTATTTTCCATTGCTTAGGTCGAAAGTGACGTCTAAAAAGTTTACTGAAATTAAATTTGCTTCTGCCGTGATTTTTAAGCCAAACTGTTCAAAAATTTTGTGAAGATCTTTTCTTGTTTTGTCTGCCAATCGTGCGGTCTTATTTTTTAGTACTGCCTATCCGTCGTCTCTATATATAGGCCAATATTTTGGTTGCCAAACTTTTTCCCTAGGTCGTTTAGAATGAAAAGGCCTGCTAGTTCGCATACTTCAGCGCCGTCATAGCTACCCATGGTAACATCAAATAAACTGTTGCTGTCTTTTTTTAACCACGGTTTTTCGTTGTTGAAAAGGAGCGATTTTCTAGCGTATTTTACTATTAAAATGTCACTTTCGGTAATGATAGCCAAATTTCTGGCCCAAGATAATGCTTGGTCCAGAAGGTCTTCAGAAATTGAAGGGTAGAAATTAACAATGTCAAACGAAATGAAGGTATGTCTGCTTTTCTCTTCAATGTTGCCAAACCATTCGATTACTTCTTGTTTGTTTCTCCATTGATTTACGTTCAAAATGTTCCTTGACTTAGAGTTGATTTTATCAAGAATTACTTTGCTGAGCTTTCCGGACTCACTTTTAGCAGGATTAATTAATCGGTATGTTGGGTTGTTTTCGAAATTATCCTTATGGTCTTTGAGTGAAATAAATGTTTCGCGTTTTTTTCATGTGTTCAATACGGTCGCCAATTCCCAAGTTATTCGAAATGTGTTTTATTTCATTGTCTATCTGTTCTATGGTGTCCTCTGATCCATGTTTATATGTTTTTGTTATATTGTCATGCAAAAGATTGTTGTATGTGTCGAGCGAGGTTTCATAAATGTTTCTAGTTTTGTCGGCAAAAACAAAAATATTAGGTGACGAATTAATTTTCTTCAAATCGTTTG
Organism: Paragorgia papillata; assembly: GCA_035771165.1. Classification (NCBI taxonomy): domain Eukaryota; kingdom Metazoa; phylum Cnidaria; class Anthozoa; order Scleralcyonacea; family Coralliidae; genus Paragorgia; species Paragorgia papillata. The sequence continues at coordinate 98,758 of JAWNZC010000208.1, read as the reverse complement.
CCAAAGATTCCTGAAATGGATTGCTCGTATGCCGAAATTTGGTGTTTTCAATGAGTTTTATTAAGTCGTCTTCGAAAGGTTTAATATCCGAAACAGTGGGAGGTGTTTTGTTAGAAGGCAGTCCGAAATGGTTATTTTTTGACGGGTTTCTATCACCATTAAGAAAAAAGTGAGCTTTCCATCTCATACGTTTTATTACGCTTTCAACTTTTTCGATCAAATCTTTCAAATAAGCATCTTGTGGTGGTATTGGAATGTTTTTCAGTGAATGGTCAATTTGAATGGTCAATTTGAATGGTCAAAAAAAAAATATATATATATATATATATATATTCAAACAAACAAACAAACAAACAAAGTGTTGTTCGCGAAATGTCGAAAAGTGCTCAATACCGTAAAGATAGAGCGAATATACTATAAGTGGGCTTACCTCAAATGTTGATGGTCGCTACTGTCAGCGTGAAACTGACAGTAGCGACCATCAACATTTGAGGTAAGCCCACTTATAGTAGTATATATATATATATATATATTTGATGTCATTTTCACTTTATATTGTAGAACGCATGCTCTGTTTGTGTAAATCTCGCGTAATCATGCACTGGCGTAGTTATTTGATTGCACCATCATTAGTCAGTTGAGTCTTGGTCACTTTGGTGGCTTCTCCTTGCTTTTTTACGTTGTAAAACGGTTAGTTTTTTGTAAAATCAATAGAAAATGGCTTTTGTGACACTTTACTGTGATACAAACACGAATATTATACAATTATTGGATGAGGTTGAGCATGATATCAAGAATTATCAAGGCCGAGGTTTGTGTTATCTGCCGAAGCCGAAGGCTGAGGCGGATAACACAAACAGAGGCCTTGATAATTCTTGATATCATGCGATAACCGAATTCAATAATTGTTTTATTATACAATTATAAACGTAGAAGCCTTTAGAAAGTTTTTACAAAGTTAGGTAAAAATAGTAAATATTCATACCGTCTTCAGTTCGAGGTTCGCTAACTTTTTTCGCTTTCAAATACAATTTTCTCCTTCAAACACTGCTTTAAACTCTAACAGATGTATGTGTAGCTCGCTTGTTTTTTCTTGGTGGTTTTAGCGTCAACAAAACGTGCCAAATCCGCCGGATTAATCGGCTTCTGATCTTCACTCCTAAGGACGGCCGCCATGTTTGTTTGTTCAAACCGCTGGCCAGCGCGTCATAGTTACAGATATCAAGAATTATCTGTAGGTTTTTAGCCAATCACAGTCGAGATTGTATCAGTATTGTATAATAAATATATTTAGCATATACCTCGCAGGTGAATAGTGCTTTTCAAGCAATCTGATTGGTTCCTCTAGCTCGGGATATCCTGCACTATTCACCTGCGGGCAAAACAAAATGGCGGACAGTTTTGCTTTGTTTACCGAAGCAGGAGATTTTGTTGATAAACAAGGCTGATGTTGTAGAATAACGAGAAAAGTCAACAACATTAAGTAGAAGAGTGTCCACAGGTATGTTTCTTTACAATTTTCTAGCCATTAATGTATTCAAAAGTTGTAAAAACTGTTTTGTCGACAAGTATCGAGTACGCCAAGTGCTAGCCAAGTGCCCAAGTTGCTAGCGGCCGTGTCTTGTATAAAATATCGAAAAATGTAAGAATGTTAAACTTATTATTATTTCATTTATGAGGTATATGCTAAAACAGAAGCGGCTCGGTGAATATCCAGCACTATTCACCTCCACTTCGGTGAATAATTGTTAAATATATCTATATATATATATTCACTTTAGTTATATGAGCTACTCACTATAATTATATGAGCTGTTCTGCAATCACATTGGTTATGATACTAGCAAGCTATCAACTCATATATCATTAGAAATAAAAAAAAAAGATGGCGGCATGAGTTTTTCAGTCAGTGTAGTTAGTCAGCACTTTACCAACACTGTACTGTTTGTATTGAAAGAGTATTATACTGTTTGTATTGAAAGAGTATTGTACTGTTTGTGTTAAAAGAGTGCATGTACTGTTTGTATTGAAAGAGTATTCTACTGTTTGTATTGAAACAGTATTGTACTGTTTGTGTTAAAAGAGTGCATGTACTGTTTGTGTTGAAAGAGTATTGTACTGTTTGTATTGAGAAGGTATTGTACTGTTTGTATTGAAAGAGTGTTGTACTGTTTGAATTGAAAGAGTGTTGTACTATTTGTATTGAAAGAGTATTGTGCTGTTTGTATTGAATGAGTATTGTACTGTTTGTTTTAAAAGAGTGCATGTACTGTTTGTGTTGAAAGAGTATTGTACTGTTTGTATTGAGAAAGTATTGTACTGTTTGTATTGAAAGAGTATTCTACTGTTTGTATTGAAACAGTATTGTACTGTTTGTGTTAAAAGAGTGCATGTACTGTTTGTGTTGAAAGAGTATTGTACTGTTTGTATTGAGAAGGTATTGTACTGTTTGTATTGAAAGAGTATTGTACTGTTTGAATTGAAAGAGTGTTGTACTATTTGTATTGAAAGAGTATTGTGCTGTTTGTATTGAATGAGTATTGTACTGTTTGTTTTAAAAGAGTGCATGTACTGTTTGTGTTGAAAGAGTATTGTACTGTTTGTATTGAGAAAGTATTGTACTGTTTGTATTGAAAGAGTATTCTACTGTTTGTATTGAAAGAGAATTGTACAGTTTGTATTGAAAGAGTATTGTACTGTTTGTATTGAGAAAGTATTGTACTCTTTGTATTAAAAGAGTGTTCTAGTGTTTGTATTGAAAGAGTATTGTACAGTTTGTATTGAAAGAGTATTGTACTGTTTGTATTGAAAGAGTATTGGACTGTTTGTATTGAGAAAGTATTGGACTGTTTGTATTGAAAGAGTATTGTACTCTTTGTATTGAAAGAGTATTGTACAGTTTGTATTGAAAGAGTATTGTGCTGTTTGTATTGAAAGAGTATTGTACTGTTTGTATTGAAAGAGTATTGTACTGTTTGTATTGAAAGGTTGTGATACTCTTTGTGTTGGAAGAGTATTGTACTGTTTGTATTAAAAGAGTGTTGTATTGTTTGTATTGAAAGAGTGGTGTACTGTTTGTATGGAAAGAGTATTGTACTGTTTGTATTGAAAGAGTATTGTACTGTTTGTATTGAAAGAGTATTGTACTGTTTGTATTGAAAGAGTATTGTACTGTTTGTATTGAAAGAGTATTGTACTGTTTGTTTTAAATAGTATTGTACTGTTTGTATTGAAAGAGTATCGTACTGTTTGTATTGAAAGAGTATTTTACAGTTTGTCTTGAAAGAATAGCGTACTGTTTGTGTTGAAAGAGTATTCTGTTTGTATTGAAAGAATTAATATCGTACTGTTTATATTGAAAGAGTATTTTACTGTTTGGGTTCAAAGAGTATTTTACAGTTTGTATCGAAAGAGTATTTACTGCTTGTATTGAAAGATCGTACTGTTTGTATTGATAGAGTATTTTACTAGTGTTTGTATTGAAAGAGTATTATACTATTTGTGTTGAAAGAGTATTGTACTGTTTGTATTGAAAGAGTATTCTAGTGTTTGTATTGAAAGAATATCGTACTGTTTGTATTGAAAGAGTATTGTACTATTTGTATTGAAAGAGTATCGTACTGTTTGTCTTGAAAGAGTATTTTACTGTTTGTATTGAAAGAGTATTGTACTGTTTGTATCGAAAGAATATCGTACTGTTTGTATTGATAGAGTATTTCGCTAGTGTTTGTATTGAAAGAGTATTCTACTATTTGTATTGAAAGAGTATTGTACTGTTTGTATTGAAAGAGTATTCTACTGTTTGTATTGAAAGAGTATTGTCCTGTTTGTGTTGAAAGAATATCGTACTGTTTGTATTAAAACAGCATTCTACTGTTTGAATGGAAAGAATATCGTACTGCTTGTCTTGAAAAAGTATTTTACTGTTTGTATTGAGAAAGTATTGTACTGTTTGTATTGAAAGAGTATTCTACTGTTTGTATTGAAAGAGAATTGTACAGTTTGTATTGAAAGAGTATTGTACTGTTTGTATTGAGAAAGTATTGTACTCTTTGTATTAAAAGAGTGTTCTAGTGTTTGTATTGAAAGAGTATTGTACAGTTTGTATTGAAAGAGTATTGTACTGTTTGTATTGAAAGAGTATTGGACTGTTTGTATTGAGAAAGTATTGTACTGTTTGTATTGAAAGAGTATTGTACTGTTTGTATTGAAAGAGTATTGTACAGTTTGTATTGAAAGAGTATTGTGCTGTTTGTATTGAAAGAGTATTGTACTGTTTGTATTGAAAGAGTATTGTACTGTTTGTATTGAAAGGTTGTGATACTCTTTGTGTTGGAAGAGTATTGTACTGTTTGTATTAAAAGAGTGTTGTATTGTTTGTATTGAAAGAGTGGTGTACTGTTTGTATGGAAAGAGTATTGTACTGTTTGTATTGAAAGAGTATTGTACTGTTTGTATTGAAAGAGTATTGTACTGTTTGTATTGAAAGAGTATTGTACTGTTTGTATTGAAAGAGTATTGTACTGTTTGTTTTAAATAGTATTGTACTGTTTGTATTGAAAGAGTATTGTTCTGTTTTGAAAGATAATTCTGTTATTGAAAGAGCAAACATTTTAGTGTTTGTGTTAAACCGTAAGTATTGTAGTTTTTGTATTGAAATAGTACTGTGGTTCTTGCGTTTGAAGAGGATTGTATAATTTGAATTTTACTTTAAATTTAAATTTAAATTTTACTTTTAAAATGATTGCGTATAGATGTCCATGTTGTCCGTCCCTTTATCATTACAATGTAAAGATGGAGGACGATATTATTTTTACAGATAATGTAAAACATTTTCTTACCTTGATTGATACCTTTTCTCGTCTATTGAAAAAAACCCTTGCATTACGTTAACGTAGAGATATGGATAAATTCCTATTAGAAAATTATTAGTTGTTAGCAGTACTGCATAAGATACAAAATGACCTGATGACTGTTGCTTTGTTTTGGTCCAGAAACAAACTGATATTTCGGTCATTGCTGGTGCACCTTGGCTTATGACGTATTCAACAATATTGTTTCCTTTGAAGTGTAATGTGTACGCTGAATCAAATAAAATAAACAGATATACGCAATGAGTTGTCTTGCATTGTTATTATTTTGTACGTTATAACTGATGTTATATAACACTCCCGATGTTATAGTATTATTTTTAGCGAGAGATTATATATAAAATCGTATGTATAATCGGCTAATTAGCAGTCTATCAAAATTTAAAACTAGTTTTAAAGCAGTACTTTTAATGGCTTACTCTAGCGATTAGTGTTACACGGTGTGTATATATCACTATATTTGTACGTCTATTCTTATAATTAAAATTTTCTGTGTTTATTTATCTAAATAACCCAATTGTTTGTTCATTTAAAATAGCCGTCTCCTAATAATGCAAACTTTGTAAATATAGCTATATTTGTAAACTATGGAAAGACAAAACGTTATAAGCTTTTCGCTTCTAGTCCTCGTCACTATTATTTTGTATATTTGAAACCGTAATCATATCGGTATATTGTGATGAATTCAATAAATTCATTCATTCAATAATTTAAGTTTTTGCTAAATTTAACTTGCCAATTTTTAAATTTACTAGATCTGCTTTTCAAACAATAACAACGTTTAATGTGTGTGGCCTATCATCACATGAATAACAGATTTACAAAAAAAAAGCAATTAAAACGATTAACTTTTACGTTTGTTTTATTGCTCTTTGCAGTTCAGAACGTCAAAAAGTTATTGCTAAAATGGCAATAACTCAGATATTTAAATTATACGAAATGGCTAATCTTTGAATTCGGCTAAACAAGAGGTTATGTTGGACTTTTAAGTCGTATCTATTTTACACTGGTTAATTAACGCCTGATACTTACTGGTTAAAGGGGAACGCAGATGCGGGAATGAGCCAATTAAGTATATGTTGTATTTTAGAAACATGTACCTGCAGATGCCCGTTGCTCTTCAAGTGTTTTGTTAAAGTGCATATACGAGAATTTTCATTTTTTTTCTAAAAATCGGCCGTATTGAGACGATTCTAACGATATATAACACTCCTTCAACGGATGAAAACTTCCCGAGATATTTGGTTCCAAACATGAGTTTTTCAAAACATGGCCGGGAGAAAAGAGTCTGAGTACGAGTATGGTTGATGACAGTTGTTTACTTTACAATTGTGGACAAAATACCTTCGCGGTGTGTTTTATTCGAGTGTTTCAATAAACCAGTTAATGGCATAAACTCAGAGAATGGTATAACACTTCACAGGAAGGCTTACACTAAAGGTTTAAGATTGGAGGCAAGAGAAAGACGCCGACTTTGGGTTGTTAACTTATTAAGCGCAAACGCACACAAAGTGTATTAGCCAGTCGATTCCCAAGTATGTCGGTTTCGCTGGAAGAAGGTTTTTTTTTAACGTGCAGTTCTACACAAAATCTGCAGTTCTAAATCAATTTGTGCAACTCTAAAAAAAATTATGTGCAGTTGAAAACTAAACTAATCGAAGGTAATGGAATACATATCGCCTCAATAACAAAAGCAGAAGCAGAATATTTATTTTCTCATAACAAACTTAACAATGTAGTTGTTGTTGACAACTTTCTTTACAGTAACAATAACTAAAATGTTCTCTTTTTTTTCTTCGCCGGTATCTGTTCTTCTTGACAATCTGTCAACTTCTGCTCGGATTTCGAAGCTTCCGAAAATATTCCCTTAAAATATTGCTGTTGTTTTCCTTTTGGACGGTCTCGGATGCGATGCTCTCTTTCATTCATCCAACTCATCACGGCTGGTTTAGGATCCCACTGATCCATCGGCGGCATGTTGTACTGCACATACAAATTGAGGTTTTCGGTTTCAAGGAGCATTCGAGAACGACCAGGAGACTTCAGTGGCACACTGCAGCTTATCAGCTTTCTACTTTTTTATAACCATGCAAATATTGTCCAATTATTATAATAGAAACTGACCCTTTCTAGTTCTCGTCAGATCGCATTTGAGGACATTCCCATGGAGAATTAAATCGCCTGCCGTTACTAGACAAACTGAAAGTCCGCATCGTCCATATTTGTATGGACGAGAATGAGTCAATGAAAGTTTATTAATAAGAAAAAATTTGTGCCATTTGCGCGAGTTAAATTTCATGCTATGACATGTTGTGACTGTATGACAAAATGTGCAGTTCTAAATTTTTCTTTAAAAAACCCCTGACTGGTAGAGTAGTTTTCCAGTACAAGATAAGCTCTATATCTCGTGTATAGAAATGGATGGTATTAGAGTAACGTTCTACACACCCGCATCTGCTCCACACGACCACCAAGAAGCGCTTTCAGCGATCCGAGTCACGCAGTGAGAAATCAATAAACCCGTTGTATATTGTGATTTAATGCATTTTTTCCACAAATACGGACCCTCGGTATAATAACTTTTTAGATATTTAGGAAATACGAAGAAGAGTTAAATACCACTGAAAAATCCCAATCTTCCATACCCTTGAAATACATCTACTCTTGAATATTTAATGAAAACAAAACAAAACAAGCAGTCTGATATCGTCCTGTCAAGCACCTTGTCAGCTGCATGTCTTCTCGCATATATTTTTCTCTTTACAGCTTTTACGTAAATCTGTTACAGCTGAGGATAATTGGGCCTTAAGCCCTTTATAACATATTCATCTCTAGCCTCATCCGTAGGCAACTCTGTATTTATCTCCGTTTCCGTAATTTCCAGAGTCTGTTTATGTTTTAGCTAATTTGCGAACACTTTTGCCATTGATAAATTATAATATTTATTGGCATATCAGGAATACAATTTTAATGAACTTCCAAACTGTAGCTTTATTCTATAGATACGAATACGCAGAAAACCCTAATCATACCAACCACAGTAAATAGCTGTAAAGCTCGAGAAAAAAGTCAGTGGTTCATGTAACGCGAGAATTATTAAGGCAGCTGACAAGATGTTCAACATAACGACATATGCTTGTTTTGTTTTCATTATATTTTCATGCTCGATGTATTCCGGCAGATGATCTGCAAGGTTGTGGATTTTCAGCAGCACTTCTTTCTAATTCTAAATATCTAAAAAAGTTATTTGACCTGGAGTCCGTGTTTGTTAAAATAATTGCATCAAAACATGCAACGAGTTTGTTGATTATTGCTCATGTTGCGTTGAATCCTCTTGTCGCGCTTGACTCTCAATTCAAAGCTTTCCTTCGCGTTTGTCTCCAGTAAATATGGTGGGTAGAAGGTTTCTCTAATATATCAGCCCTTTTTAGCCACGGGATATAGGGCTTCCCTTGTCTTGAAAACAATGTTTCCGAAGAAACCGTCTGGCCAGTTGAAATGCTTATGCTTAGACCATACAGTGCGCCATACTGTATCTTTGCGTCCGCACTTTAATAACATCCTAACATTGGCATCATTCTATTACTTCTGGTATTAAATCTTCATCGTAAACTTTCCTATGAAGTATTGTACCGTTTTTAGGGTCTGGCTTGTTAAAACATCCGAATACAACACACCGCGAAGGTATTTCGTCCTCAATTGTATACTAAACAACTGTAGTCGCAAATACAGCTTGTCCCGATTTGACGTCATCAGCCTTATTCGGACTCAGACTCTTTTCTCCCGGCCATGTTTTGAAAAAATCTATTTTAGCCATGTTTAGAACCAAATATCTCGGGCAGTTTTTATCCGTTGAAGGAGTGTTATATATCGTTATAATCGTCTCAATACGGCCGATTTTTAGGAAAAAAATGAAAATTCTCGTATATGCACTTTAACTTTTTCTAGTTGTCTTTCAAGTCGATTAAACCAGTTCACCATCTTCAAAATACCAAAATTAGCTTGCATGCACATTAACCCTTTCCCTATTAGGCCGCCCAAAATCGGCCGCTTTGTTATTTTACTCTGTCTAACGCCAGACGATTTTACTCATCAAGAACGCCTAGGAGGGAAAGGGTTAAAGCTCAAATAAATTAACTTTAACAAGCAACTATGGGACATTTGGCATTTTACTCGATTAAACTGCATGTTCTGAGCATCTTTGGTGAAGGAAAATTTTGAGTGTGGCAATATATACATTTTAAGACTAAACCGGGACCAGTTGCGAAAATAAAATATCAAAGCCTTCCGCGTTTAGGAATTGGACTCTATAATTCTAGTGCAGTACTCTGACTACTGCATGAGCTACAGAGGCCGTTGCCAAGATATATAGTTATGAGTCTTTCCACCATTACCACTATTATATACGGCCAATGAGAGCCTTGAAAAATTAAAAAGTACAAGGTTGATTTCTCTCGTTAAAGGTGAAATACACTCACAACATTTTAACGGAGAATTACTCAAACTTTTAGAGATATAATAATATACATGAAAAAATATCTCGACTGTGATTGGCTGATTCCAGTGCGGTTAATCCCAAACAACAGTGCAGAATTGTGTTATCACAGTGCAAAGATCTGTAATCACACAGTGCAAAAATCTGTTAACACTAAGAACCAATCAAATTGATTGTACATCGGATTTTTCGCGACACAAAACAAACAAATATGGCGGCCAAGATTCGGCGGTTTTGGGGATAATTTGTTCAAATTTGAAGCTAGTTATGCTTTAATATTGGCAAGTGAAGTACCTACAAGAAGACCAGAAGCTTCTTTATGCCTCGAGTAAACTTTTTCAAGTAGTAAAGGAAGCGAAGCGTATTTTAACAAATAAATATGCGAGGAGTGGACGGCTAAACACGTACGTTAAAATGTTAGTACAGTTGTTTTGAACATTTTTTCATGTATATTATTAATAAGTAATAGCATGGTTTCTCGTGCAATTTGGAAAAACATGCACTCGTGAGTTTTTCAAATACTTCAAATAGCACTCGTCCTTCGGACTCGTGCTATTTTGACAGTATTTGAAAAACTCACTCGCATGTTTTTTTCCAAATTGCACTCGAAACCATGCTATTACCTATACTTAATATTTTTGTGACTGGAAATCTGCATGGTCATGGTATTTAGCTTTATTCGTTTTCGAGTTTCTTTGATTGTAAATGGTCTCTGACTTCATAACCAGGGTACAGCATTTTTACCATTACAAAATCACTTATACCTCCATGATTGTTCAACTTGAACCCGGGTTCCCTTTATTGGAGGTTTTGCCTCTGTCGGTATTCCCTGCCATTGTCTATGTATATGTCTGTTTTAGTGTAATTGTGTATTTTAGTTTAAGTCTTGTCTATAATTATGTACTGGCGAAGCTTATAAATAAATAAATAAATAAATAAATAAATAAATAAATAAATAAATAAATAAATAAATAAATAAATAAATAAATAAATAAATAAATAAATAAATAAATGAAATATTCAGTATCGCAGTTTCAAGTGATTTTTTTGAACAAACTTAGAGTTATATAACTGATTTTGCTAGGTGCTATCTCATTTACATATCGAACAATTGATAAAATATCCCGAAAACAAAAAAAAATACCATTTTATTTTAATAGAAAAATCTAATGTTTATTTTTCATATCATTTCATTACCTTCTTTTCTTGAGGTATTACGTTCCAGCTTTTGTTTGACCATACATAAAGTTTCTTGTTATCTTTGCGATACGCCATCAGTCCAGGCACAGAAGGAATATTTTTAGCGATCTTTTCATCAGGAACGACCACTATCTGAAACACACGTGACTAGTTTGGTTAGACTTGACAAAACAGTCTTGTACCCAGGCGTTAAGAAAAAGCTGCGCGGTGCACGCAACCGTGCCTGGGAAGGACGCCTCGGGGATTTTTGGAATCGGCACTAGTGCACTGTACTGCCGAGTGCACTGTACTGCCGACTGTACTGTACTGCACTGTACTGTACTGTACCGTACTGTACTGTACTGTACCGTACCGTACCGTACCGTACCGTACTGTACTGTACTGTACTGTATTGAAAACAAGTACCTGGATTAAAGGATAATGCATGAGTACAATAACAGTTTATAAAACACAAGTGTATTCATAATTCAAGCTCTATTTTCATACGTACTCCGTCGTTTAAAAGAGGTTCATTTTTGGCGCAACGACCCTTGAGAAGAAAGGAAGAAAACACGAGAGTGAATGATACTATTTTTCTAGTGAATAGAAGTATGCATATAAAACAAATGAGTAATGAGGAAAACACAAAGGAAGTCAGTACCATGCATGTCCGTGGTTTTATATATGATAAAAATCCTCTTGAAATACCTAAACTTTAGCTTTGATTTTCTTGTCTTAGAACAACGTTGTTTTTCAAAAGAACTACGCCAATAAAGTGACATATGGGCGCGTTTTTATGTAATACTTAAAACACTTGCAGTGTGTGTTTTATCAGATTTGATAAAACACCGCTGCTCTGGTTTAATTGTTTTCAAATTATATTAACCACATCGTTTAGTATTGTTATAAATTATTGTAATTTCTTTGAAACATGTAAATGTGTAACTTACTTTAATTGGGATCACATTTCCTCCGATCAACTTATACCAAACGGATTTACCGTTTTCGTTTCTAGTTTTAAATTCCATGCACTTCCTCCAAACTTTCTTAGTAACTAACTTTGTAACTTACTTTAATTGGGATCACATTTCCTCCGATCAACTTATACCAAACGGATTTACCGTTTTCGTTTCTAGTTTTAAATTCCATGCACTTCCTCCAAACTTTCTTAGGAAGTGTTGATCTTACCCAAAACCAAGTATAGACATTTTTAACGACAGTTCCTCCATTGATGGGTTTGCATTTTGTAGTACAGTAGTTCTTTGTACCTCCAACTGGTCCGTAACAACCACAGCACTAACCAAGAGGTATAAAACAAAAATTAACTTCAGCTACTAAAAATTTTTTATTAATAATTACTACTTATTGACCGAGCGAGAGGTCGGTACTAGTGAAATATCGGACCGACATTTTTAGTACGTGCAGTAAACGGAGGTCCGATATTCCACTATAGTACAGCCCGTACAAGCGATGTCAATAAGTAGTTTATTATGTGACTACAAGTGTTGTAAACACTCTGTGAAAACTCAACAAAGTGTTAGGCCGTCGTATTCGCCACCATCTTTCTTGCGAACTAAACCAAAATGGCATATGTTTTCCCACATTTAAAGTACTTTCCGTTTAGCTAGAATCCTGAACTTTTAACCCCAAATAGCATTTTTCAATTGCTTTTGTTTGACATATCGCTCAAGGTTGTACATTACGTAGTTGAATAAAAAAAAAACATTTGAAATTCTATGATATTTGTGAGAAGTAAATGTTATATTATTACGAACATTGCTACGAACATACTGAACATCTTAAAAAGTTTCATATAACATGGAAACTTAAACTATACATCAAATGAAAGCTTGACGCAATTTCTAATAACATATCTGCACGATATATTTCAACAATGAGTAGTTCTGAAATTATTATCTTTCTTGTTGCATATATACTGTATGACTTTCATTTTGTTTATAAAATTCTCTCAGCGGTCTGGAACGGCAGATTCCAGACCGCTCAGGAACCAATCAAATTGCTGGATTTCACGTTCCAGACCACTCGCGGAAATAGTCATATAATAAACGTAGTAATATAATGTTTGCGGGTATTTCTTTTGTTCTCACAGGGCCATTAACAACTAATATACCTCATTACATCCATTTTTGCTAATCTTACCTCCGTTGACGGCAAACCAGGTCTGATTAGAACTAATCATACCCGGTTTGACGCCAACGGAGATACGATTACGAAAAATGAATTTTAAACAAATAAATCTGAAACGCTTAAAATGAACAAAAAGATGGAAAACACAAGAACTGTCACCAAACTCTTTAATTTATGCCATTATTAGTATTAACGAATACATTAACCGTACCAATGTTAGCATTAACATGCAACATACCATCTAGGCTCAAATTATTACATCGCACATTACTTGTAGTCGCCTCGTACGATTCTAATGCCTGACTCAAGAATTCGTCAGAAACCTCTGACTCACACAATAGTTGAATAGAACATTTCTCTTTTAGAGATATTATCTGAATCACAAGAAGAACTTAACGCATCAGATGCTCGCTTCCTCTCAGTTTCATTTAATGATTGGTATTCACGCAGACTGTTTGCAAAATGAAGACGGGTTCCTTGACGGCATGAAATGAAAACGGAACACTAACCGGTATCGTGTTAACGCCCGTGCCGTAACAGTTTGGTGACGGTAATCACGATATATACGACCACAGTATTCGGGTCAGCAGTATTCACAAAGTCTTCTCAATTCTCATTGGAAGAGAATAGTTACATGCTAATCCGTCATTTTATTATACCGGCACCGTGTAAACGCAAGACATTTTGGCCTGTATTTACACACTGGCATGATTTTGTTCCGTTTTCAAATTGTACCGGCATCGTGTAAACGGGGTCTTAACACGAGGTCGAGGAACCTCGGCAGAAATTTCGCCAAAATCAATTTTGATACAGTAGATTAGTTGTTAATGGCCCTGTGAGAACAAAAGAAATACCCGCAAACATTATATTCCAAAGGAATAGCATAAAAAGAGGTGCATTAGCCATTAAACGTCCTGCTCGATTCGGGTCATATTTCGGTCGTCGGGAATTTTACTAAATGACCCTTATCGAGCGGGACGTTTAATAGCTAATACACCTCTTTTTATGCTATTACTTATAATTATTATATAGATGTGAGTGTTTTACTAGAAAATTTTCATTGACATGTTTTCTATATCTCCACTAGTAAAGATATCGATGAAGTGATATTTTCCATATTTTTACTAGTGAAGATATACTCCTTTTTGCAAAACAAAAATTAAACGGAATAAGAAATAAGAAAGTAGTGAAAACAATATTTTACGCATGAACGTATTCGAAGATGAAATCCATATATCTTCGCACCACTGTGTAATATCCTCTATTTTCACAAAAAGGCAGTCCAATCATATCATCCGCCATCTTGTTTCAATACGGTGCCTAATTAACCTGGAAGTTAGTAACGTCACAAACTAGGTAAATAATATAAAATAACACTTCGCTGATAGCCCAGTGCTTTCCATGGTTTTGAAAGTGTTGGTGCAACGATGTGAAAACGATATTTATTAGACGAGAAGTTCAGGCATGCATACGTATCGATATATATAACTAAGTAAAGATTTTGCTTATCCACCTTGTGACGTCAAGATGCATGTTAAAGAATTGTCCAAGATGACGGATGAAAAAATTTGCAATGTTGAAAAAAATGCCTTATACACTTGGATTACATTCGTTTTTATTAATCAGGACGTCATAAATTACAAATTTTAATTTTTGTTGCCATTATCCTTTTTTACCATTTTTCGTCGGTGGAAAATACATAAGACTTGAAAGCCGGATGCCGCCTATAGAGAGAGTTAACAAAGACAATCAGGCATGCAGGCACTTGTAAAGTACTAGTGCGGCTATGAAAGCAAAATTAAGAGTCTGCTTAAATATTTGAAAGAACGCTTAAAATAACAGTTTTTCGTTTCCTTGTTTTGTTGTTGAGATATTTCAGTTTCTTTGATATGTAAATTAAACATGACGTCACATGTACATAATGACTTATCGGAGACGTTATATATATCGTTCCTATAATCAAACCAAATTAACACCAAACTGGGGGTGTTTCTCTCACAACACCACAAATGTTAAAGCTGAACGGTTCGAATAAAGCGCTAAATTGAAAACGTAGGATTTTCTGTTTTTCAATGATTGAAGGAAGAGGTTAAATATAGATTTTAACTGTTTATTTTTCTTAAACTACAGTACACCTAGCCTGAGAATTCAGACCCCATGTCAGGCGCGGGCACCCTCCCGCCTGAAATAGGGTCTGAGATTCGAGCCGGGAAATTCCGTACATCTGACGTCATCTGTACCCAGATCTGGGTACTGAATCTGATTGGCTAAACTTGAAATCGACATCGTTTTCCACGCTTTGCCCTCGCGAATGAAAGTTATGAATTTTAATTGTCGCTTATGAAATAGTCTCCTTCGCAGCCGTCAGTTGGGGAGGTAAGCGAGCCATTAGAACGTCTGCGAAGGAGGCTACTTATGAAACGGCCAAACCGCAAATGTGAGCTACTTCACTTCCATGGGACAACGTACATCAACGCTTTTGTTAGCGGCCGTGGAAATACCTTTGGGTAAGAGTCCTAACGCTCTGTGGTGATTGACCGTTGTGCACTTGACTGTTTAAATGCTTTGTTCAAACTGTTGACTCAATTTGACAATTTTCACACGTAAACAGTTCGTAAAACCGCGTCGTTTAATTTCTTCCTCCAATTTAATATACGAGTGCTTTTATGTGTCAACCAAACCTTTAACCAAAATTGCAGTGATTGACCAGCCAATTCAAAACAGAGAGGTCGCAGACAAAAGTGGATTGTGTTTACACAAATCGATGGCAAGTAGTTTGTATGTGTCAACCAAATCTTCATTGAAATTATTCGCTTTAAGTTTAAATACGTTCGTCAAAACTGAAGTGATTGACCAGCCAAACTGAGAGGCCTTTTTAATTCTTGTTGTCAATACACAAGTAAATGTGACATTGGCAAGGCCGTGGAGCTCTAAAAATATTAAATAATCGGGACAGCTCGATTGCATTTGTTAGCATTTGATTCCTTGCCTTGCAACAAAAATGCGTTGTGAAAGCAAATACGTATACAGTAAATCGTCTGAACGCTCAAAGCAAACTGTTTTAAACTCTTGCCATGCATGACCCGAAATCCGTTTCACGGCATTTCAGCTAGCCAAATCGTCCGAACGCTTTCCCAAACCATTCGCCATTCGATTCTCGTCGTTGTTTTGGCCGTTATAATAAACCAAATTCGTTTAAGGGTGCACCCTTTCCCTGGGGAAGTCACAAATTGATGCACTTGTAAATGTTATCCCGTTAAGTTTATAGTTTCTTCAGACTCCAACAGCAAACTTCGGAAATGGACAAATTGCCCCACGCGTGTGTTGCGATGTGTATTCAGACAGATGACGTCAGATGTACGGAATTTCCCGGCTCGAATCTCAGACCCTATTTCAGGCGCGAGGGTGCCCGCGCCTGACATGGGGTCTGAATTCTCAGGCTACAGTACACCAAATTTCTCGACAAAACGTTTTCGTTTTACTGACCTTATGTAGAGACAGTTTATGTGAGGCATAAGTAGCACAAGCTGTTAGCGCGCTGCCTATCACTGCTAAAGTTAAGCCCGGTCGAATGAGTTAGTATATACTCGGATATGTGATAAACTTAACTCTGTGTAAGTAGAGTTGTTGCCGGTTCTCCTGTGCCACGAGAGTTTTTCACCGTGTTCTCCGGTTTTCTTCCCATCGCAAAATCAACATAATATAGTTTCCTCAGTTAAGGGCCATTGGGTTATCAGTATCTAAATACTGTCGTATATATGTTAGTAGTCTCAATAAATAAAGTTGCTTTACGTGATTTTTGTTGCAGCCGACGAATGCTGTTGCATCGCCAATGGCTCCAAGTGATATTTTCCCAGTAACGCTGTAACTATCAGAAAAGAAAAATAATATTTTACATTTCAGTCAATCAAACTACATGGGTTTCTGAATTATTGAATGGCAAAGGAGAAAATATCGAGTGAGAGAATTACGTTCAGAGACTACGAACATTTACAGTAAGAGCAAAAATCCTTCAATTAAGAATATCTAGCAAGGCATAGGTTCTGGCTTTGATGTAATAGATGCATGTGTTTTATGGGCTAGAATCTCTTGGGCTTTCATTTAGTAGAAACTTACTAGCATACTTTTGCAAATGCTGCAATCTAATTGACTACTCTACTCATATATATTCGTCGTTAAATACCGTACTAAGACCCATTGCGGTAAAACAACATGGCGGTGACGAGGAGTGGAAGATTTGTTTTAACTAAGGTACCCAAGTTAGTTTCTACTATATAAGAAGACGAATAATGTCTATTTAGTAATTATATTAACTCATAATCTAATTGTTAAATAAAGCACTCGTGACCATTTTCTAGCGATTAGTTTAGTTTACTCGTTTTAATTTGGTAATTTATACCTGAAAGCACCAGAATAGTCGAGCTGAAATGGATACCTATGATGGAATGCAAAGCCCCAAGGACATGGCTTTTGCAAACAGAAGTTCATCATAGACTAAATAACGATAGGGAAATGAAAGCTAATAGTAAGTGAGAATTTGTGGTAACACCACGTTTATTATTTTATTAAAATAAATAAATATGTTGCTGGCATAGGAAGTGGTTGCCCAGTTTTCCGAGCTTATGGTAAAAATGCTCGACAATAAGTCAGATTTAAGAATTACTACAATTAATATTTCTATTTTACAATATAAATATTGAAAAGTAAAGTTATCTATAGCTATTTAAAAATACAATAGTATAAGTTACATAAGTAAAATTATTTAAAATATTGCCATGTCAAACAGTGTTTTGCTTGTGTCCGAGCTAATTAAACTTGGGCTCGCAAAGAATCGTAGTAAAACGTACCGCCGCCATCTTTTTTGCTATGGTGAATTATGATTGATTCTCTTTGCACATTTATGGAGGAGATGCAATTTCTTATTTTTTAAAAATCCAATACCCTGCATTTATCTTTAATTTTTTTATTATGATTAGATCTATATGTCGTATCATGTATCATATTTCTAATAATATTGTTCCTGAAAACATTTACATTCTCCAAAATAGTCACATAGGCTTTTTTATGTTGAATTGCAAATATTCAGCGGTCATTTGCAGTGAGCAACTTGGTGCACCGTACTACAAAATGTACTCTCATTTTAACTGAATATGATTACTACAAACTGCAGTAGTCTATTCATAGCTAACCACAATCTGCTCGTGACCCTTCAAGCTGAAAATAATTATTTTGAAAATTCTTCTATGTACTTTGGAAATTCTTATCTCCGGTTAATATCTTCACTACAACATTGTACAATGTGAGCCAAATAAACCGACTTTTAAGAACTTGATGTCAAAATGTAGCCTGTGGTGGTGGTGGTGGAACTCTTTGTGAGGGGCTTGGTACAGCTTCACCATTTGCACTATGGTTAAAGTGTCTATGAAATCGGAAAAACTTGTTGGCATTTTTGTTGTTCCAAGGAACAGAGGAGTATTATTGTAGAAGCATTCGCAGAAAATTCCAAGAGAATGTAATGTATAGTCTTCGCGCTAGTAATTATCAAATTTTGCTATGGGCTATGGCTAGGTCGTTTTGGGAGAAAATTTGGGGTTTTTGGTACAACAGATTCTCTTGAAATGTTTTGTGAATGCTCCTACTATGTTCCTCTGTGTATTGAAACAACAAAAACACCAACGAATTTTTCACTTCATAGACACTTGACTTTAATTCGGCTCTGTTTGTGCAAGTAAATTCTATCTCCATTAAAATACTGATTCGTCCCTTATTCTTGACAATTTTGAGTAATTATATACTCACCCATCCAATTTTTGTTTGTGGTTGGTGTGGTAATCCAAATTTTGAACAGCGAAAATTGGTTGTGACAACTTTGTCTGTCTGCAGATCTTTTACATACGCAATATCTCCAATTCCAGCATTTTGGTCGCATCCTTTCTCTTCCATAACCATAAGATTCTTTAACGGACGCTTGTTATTTAACCTGAACAACCTTGATTAAGTAATTAAGTTTGATTAAGTTTGCTTTTTTTTTGTTTATTTGTTTGTTTGTTTGTTTGTTTGTTTGTTTTGTTTGTTTGTTTGTTCGTTCGTTCGTCTATTCGTTTGTCTTCCGATCATCTGTACAACCGAAAGGATGGATTACATTGGATTTACTGAAATGACGCGAAACTTATACCAGTGTGTTTTTGTTTGTTTGAAGTTGCTTCCATCAGACATTTGAACTCTGAAGTCCAAGATTGGAGCGTTACCAAGTGCACTTGACCAATGAGGTAGGCCAAATGGATCAACGGACTCATTATTGGATGGAACAGTCCACGTGATCGAAGAATTCTTATGCCCAACGAGCATGAAACCTCCACCGTCAGTTGTCATGTCACACCAGACCTTTTAAGGTAATTAGAATCCACTAACTATCCAACAAATACTTAAAGTTAGAACTATAACAAAAAATTCGTTTATCGCATACGACATAATCTATTTTGTTATGTAGCATTGGTTCATTATGGTCACGCCGCATAAGACAAATAATTTTTAGTGCAAAGTTTCAAAGAAACTTTGCAATATTGTGATGGGTGGCAAAAATTCACACGATAGAGGTAATACATAGTGTAAACTCCCGGGGGTGCTCGCTACTGGTGCGCTTTTTAGTGCAAAGTTTCACATAAACTAAAACCAGTGAAAATGTGAAACACTAGTATCAGTCTTTCATATACGACAAATATTTATGTCGCTTAAAGCTCGTAAAGTCCTAAAGAGCGATAACAGACAGGTTTGTACTTTATCTATGGGTATTTCTTGAAAGACGTGTAAAATGCTGTGCATTATTAATATATCTTAATATGCCGAGAATGAAAGAAGTTTCTCCCCGGAATAGATTAGAATACCACTGCGCACGCGTGGTTTTGTTTGCGACTGGCGAATACAATGGCGGAGAAACGCAAAGGAGCAATAAAATTTCTTCTCGAAACAACGACTTTCTAGGCTTAGCTGCATGGCTAATTAATTATGGTCTGGACGAAAGGATTTATTGTCTGCCTAGCGGAAGGTGCGAATAAATATTAAAAGCTTTATATTCAACTTTAAATATGGTCTGGCATGTTGACGATGTTGTGAAGTAAGTTTGTGGAGTGTTGTTGGTTCGTGTCTGTTATATTTTACACGAGTGGTGCTCGACCAGTTTTGCACGTCAGCTCAATAACCAATTCCCTATACTGGAGATTGTAGACTGTCTTCGCATTTTCATTTGGCGTTCAATAAACAACTGTACGAAGAACCCATATATTAAACATGAATGTTTATAAAAGTTCTACATGTATCAGTACCTGCGTGAACTTAGCGCGTGATTGTGGAGACGATTTAACGCAGGATTTAACGTGACGCTAGCAACAATCATCGACGATCGTAATTTGTGAAGGCAACAAAAACTCGTGTATCTTTACATCCACTTGGCAGATTTTCACACGATACGTATTAGTATCGGAACTCTTGTGATGCACCAAGCTTTTTATTCAAAAATTTCGAGGAGTTCGAAAAGATATCTTGATGTTATTAAACAGACCGGAAAACAATAGCGAAGGGCACAAAAGCGTCAGTATTCATGTTTGTCGGAGTTTATAATTTTTTGCCTTCTTGACAAGAGAAAATGACTCTTTAAGAATCCCTCGAGATTCTATTTTGGGTTGTTTGTCTAAGTTTTGGCTTGTATTATTTTATTATTGGGCTTTGCTTTAGAAAATGTGCTGGTAGGTTGCGGGGTTAGCAGCTCTATCCGTACACGTGGCAAAAATTGTTATTATCTTTGACTAGAAGCTTTGCACTATCCTTAGGATCTAGGTTTTTTTTCGCGCGTACAATTTATAGTGCCGCAATCCACCATAGTGAAAAGAGAGGGTGGCTAATGACTATTGCCTTTTGCAAGCCGAAATGAGTTCTGACAAAAGCAAAATATTGTTTGAGATGTCAACGTCTGTTTAATCATAGTCAACAGAGATATGGTCTGGAAACTCGGCAAACTTCAAAGCGCCTATGATGAGCTTTGATTTTATGTTGAACCGTACCTTTCACCGTGTACCTCATTTGTTTTACGTTTTTTAATATTTAAATAGCACGCGGTTTAATATTTAAATAGCAACTGAAACATTGCCATTGGATAATTCGTTCATTATACTAAAATACAATGGGTTTAGTGACCGTGCACCTTGCACAAAAATGCAATAGAACAAAGACTTTAGCTGAGTTTCCATACCATACTTTGAATGACTATGGTTTAATAGATACCAGTTTTCTTTTTACCAATCCTTGCAGCTCTGTCTCATGATCTTTCTTCGAGATATAGTTTTTGCTACATGGACACAAAGGATTATGGTAAACCGTATGCCATTTTCCATCTCTTTTCGCTACGAGGGATTATTATATTGCCTGCTCGGTAACAACTGAATGTTATTTCAAAAACTAATTTATAATTTATGAAGAAAATTCAAAGGAAATTAACATTTAATCAGTAAATCGGTAAGAGAATCGTCCTCATTTGTATAAACTTTTCGTTCGATTTTATAAAGCTTTTTGTTTGATTCGCATGCGAATATCGGATGCTATTATATACCAAACATAATCACTTGAAAATCTACATGCTCGGTGTTATGGAAGAAACACTCCTACACGCTTCTTTCAAATTAGTTTGGTTTGATAATAGGGCTGATATATAACCTCGAATAAGTCATTGTGCACATGTGACGTCAAGATTTAATTTGCATATCATACAAACTAAAATATCTCAACAACGAAGCAAGGAAACGGAAAACAACAAAATATGTTACTTTGTTATTTTAACCCTTTGTTTTATTATCTAACCTGTTTTGGAGTGCTCTCGTCAAAGTGAACCCAGTAAAATCCATCTTTCGCGTTTGTGTCTTCATTTAAAATATGAGAACAGTCATAGCTGGGATTGAAAAATTCACCCAATGACTTTGAACCTGTAATGTTGAAAACAACAATATAAATTTTTGAGTGAAGCAAATGTTGTGTCGACCATTCGAAAGTAATGATACACCGTCTTAGGGACGTTTCACTGATGAACGCTTGCCTCCTTGATAAAATTTGTTGTGGGTCAGCATTTTTAGGAGGGGCATGTCCCCTCGGGAAGTTTTTTTTTTTTTAATTTGGATCTTGGAAACGGCATTTCTCGCATTCTGACAACATTCTTGAGCTTAATATTAAACGTTTCAAAGCTTGTTTCTAATGGCATATTGTGTCCCAATGAATGATACACATTACTACATCTTTTAGTCTTGTTTCTGTTGCTTGGATCGCGTCGATACGCAACATAGCCCTGTGCTATTTCAGGAATTTAGGGTACGGGTGGTGTGTGCTGTTAGCGCTGCCTCTCGCCAAAGGTTAAGCCCGGTTAGACGGGGTTAGTACTTTAGATGGGGGACCGTCTGGGTCAATATGTTTTTTAATTACGCACCATCAATTGTCTTCCAGCCATAAATGTTGTTATTTTGAGAACAAATTAGGACCTTGTCGTTGTTTTCATGGTCTTTTACTAATTTGATGCTGGCGTGGTTAGCTTTCGTACAACTTCCAGGGTCGTAGCTTGATTTAATAACTTGCACTTTCTGCGTAAGTGGAGAAAAATCATGTTTACACACCAATGTTATTAGCCGCTATATATGTTCTCAGTTGCTGAAGAAAAAATTGGTATGCAATGCGGTACATGTGACTACCGCTGTTGAAACTAAATGTAAGTATAAATTTGGTT
Source organism: Paragorgia papillata (assembly GCA_035771165.1). Classification (NCBI taxonomy): domain Eukaryota; kingdom Metazoa; phylum Cnidaria; class Anthozoa; order Scleralcyonacea; family Coralliidae; genus Paragorgia; species Paragorgia papillata. The sequence continues at coordinate 76,305 of JAWNZC010000208.1, read as the reverse complement.
ATGAAACAGAGAAAAAGCTAGAGAAGAAATTAAGAAGAAATTAACAAAGGATGAAAATGATATGTGTGAAAAACACACAAGCACACCAAAAATATGATATATAGTTATATTATTTGATTTTATATTACCAATTTTAAAATAGCACGTACTATGCATACAATGATATATATCTTTATGTATGTATGTATGTATGTATGTGTGTGTGTGTCTGTTTGTTTGTTTGTTTGTTCGTTCGTTTGTGGGTTTTTTGTTTTGTGTTGTTCTGTTTTGTTTTGTTTTGTTTTGTTTTGTTTTGTTTTGTTTTGTTTGGTTTGGTCTGGTCTGGTCTGGTCTGGTCTGGCCTGGTCTGGTCTGGTCTGGTCTGTCTGTCTGTCTGTCTGTCTGTCTGTCTGTCTGTCTGTCTGTCTGTCTGTCTGATAATAGAGGAAGGGCTAATCCTCTCAATTTGGTTGAAATATGAATAAAATCTAATAAAAATCTGACCACAAGATTCTCCGTGTGGAAGATCGCGCGCATTGACCATATTTTATGCAAACATTTTTGCATAATTTTTAATGAAAATTAAGTTTGCTTATTTGAAAAAACCCCACTTAAAATAACAAAATAACATCTTCTCCAGTTTTTGGTTTCGTTGCTTAATTTTTTAGATATTTCAGTTTGTTTAATATGCAAACGTAACATGTTGTGACATCACATGTACATAATGACGTATTGGGAAAGATTATATATTACCTTTGCTCTTATCAAACCAAACTTAATTCGAAGAAAGCAAGTGCGTGTGTTTCTTCTACCACGCCAAAACATGTTGAATTTCACTCAAGTGGTTTGGTTTGATAATTTCAAACATATACTGGGTGGCGCAAAAAAAAGTACCTCTGTGTGATTCAGTATAACGTAAAAACTAGAAAAGCTATTACACTATAACAACTTTCTTTGCATTCAATAATGGCTAACTTAAATTTTGATATACAAATTTTGCATTTTCATGCAATATTGACCGAGATACAAACGTTTGAATTTGCATGAACTTTTAAAAATTTGTTTAAAAACGACGAAAAAAGGGGTATTAAACTAATTCGAAAACCATTACTATTTTATCATAAATATTAAGTATTGGGAATTTCAATGAAGTGAACTTCAAGTTGAGGATGTGTATCTGTAAAAGACTTATGATGTACTTTCTTTCCTTTAACTACAATAAATTAGTTATCAAGTTTAACAAACTGTACGTACCAATATTACGGCTTTAACACAAGTTATTGCTGTATTAATATTTGATAGGCCGTTTTTAGCAAATTTTTACACTTCCAAAAATGTTTACTCAATTTTAAACAGTAATATATCGGTCAATATTGCATGAAAATGCAAAAGATGTACATCAAAATTTAAGTTAGCCATTATTGAATGCAAAGAAAGTTGTTATAGTGTAATAGCTTTTCTAGTTTTTAAGTTATACTGAATCAAACAGGGGTACGTTTTTTTTGCGCCACCCGGTATATATATATATAACCTTTTCCAACAACTCATTATCCACATGTACGTCACAACATGTGACATTTACAGATCAAAAACGAAGTGGCTATAGGTTCGATAACCGGAACTCGTTGAAGAAAAACTAAAGGTCCGGCAAAAGCTTTGCTATTGTTATATCGAATGCACGGTCTATATGCAGCAGTCTACCTTTTAAATTCGACATTTATTGTACCAAGATCCTGGGCAAGAAACCTCTTAGTGAACACTTTTTTTATATGGACGGAATGACACGAGCTAGCTCAGTTAGCCGGGAAAGCTGGCTGATGTAATGTAAGCTTTTACCTTTGGTTCAGGATTATTATATGAATTAAAACATTCTCATAACGTAAAAGAAGCTTTATTGATCGATGCCATCACACATTCAATGACCGTATTTGAGTATATACTGGTTGACACAGCTGAGCTGAGCGAATTGAAGAAGGAAAGACATTGAGACTGACTGCGCTGGTACTGGAACCAATTGCCGCCGGATCTTTAGTTTTTCTTGAACGAGTTCCGGTTACCGGACATATAGGCACTTCGAACAAAAAAACTGCAAAAGATGTTAGTTTTTAATTTTAAGTACTCTTTCAGACAAGGCAAACTTAATTTCCGTGACATGGGCACTTTGACTCAAAATGGCTAGGACTTAGAATTGTACTGGAGGACTTGGACTTGAATGATTCCGAATTGGGGCGAGTCTGGATGAGGTAGCCTTGACTACAACACCGCTTGGTCATATTATTTTTAATACTATAGTACCTAGATACATTGATAAATACTCACTTTTCTCAGTGTTGCTGATGTCAAGCACATCATGCAGCTTACTAAAGCTGAAATAATGAATACTTTTAAATACTTCATGATGCAAACGTCTAAAAGAACCAAAACGCATCATAAATGGGTATAACTACTGGTGCCATTATTAGGTTAAAATTTAAATATTAGACATGGTTCAAACATACCCGTTCAAATCATCTGAGTCCCAATAGCTCAATAGTTAGAGCGTCTCACCGGCGATCAGAAGGAACTCATAGGAACTCAGAATTTCTTTCTGAGCAAAATAACTCGAAAAACATTTACTCTCAATTCTCATATCCGAGCTAGCATATTCATCTCTTCTCTTAATAACATGCACTACGACATTAATATATATCATCATACCTGCACATAGCAGTATGATGTCATGCATACATCGAACTCAACCTACGTTCAAATTATCTGAGTACCAGCAACTGAATGCATGTATGGTTAGAGCGTCTCACCGGCATGCAGAAGGTTGTGGGTTTGAGTCCAGCTTGGGAACTCAGAAGTTTTTCTGATTGAAATAGTTTGAAGAACACTTACACTCAATTCTCAAATCCGAGCTAGCATACCCATCTCTTCTCTTAACAACATGCATTATTTACGACATTAACATAAATTATCATACTTGCACGTAGCAGTATATGTAATACCGTAGAGTCTCGAAAGTAGCGCCTCTCCCGACCCCGAAAGTAGCGGGCCCCTGAAAGTAGCGGCTCTTTTGAAAGGAGCGCACTTCCGCTTGATACAGTGAATACGATTGATGATGATAAAATGGCTTGAGAGAAGAAGGAAAAATTAAACCAAAAATCTTTATTTTAAGAGGATATGATGCATTCGTTTTATGTAATACAGCAAATTTAGTTCGTATTTACTTTATTTACTTATCCACATGCAGTATGTTAACTTATTTTACCACTCGAAAGTAGTGGCCCCCCGAAAGTAGCGCCCCCCCCCCCCCCGAAAGTATAGCGGGCCTCCAACAGCGGATAAAACCGAAAGTAAGAGGGCCGCTACTTACGGTACATCGAACTTAACCTATTCAACCAATGATTAGACCGTCTCGCCGACGATGAGAAGGTTGTTGTTTCAAGTCCTGCTTGGAAACTCAGAGAAAAATATCTCGAACAGCCCCTAACACTTGCACTCCATTCAATCGTATCTGAACCAGCATATCTATATCTGTTCTCTCCTTTTCTCTTAACTAAGCACACATTTCTTCAGTTTTTCTTTGTTTCTCTACAGTCTATCACCGGAAATATTTTTGACCTTCCTTCAGCTCATTTGACCCCCGACACACAAATCGACGCCGAAAATCGCAGTCAACAAAACGCGAATTTTGATGTTAAATACGGTCGAAAATTAACTTGCCAACTTTAGGTCTGGGTAGAACAAAGCTGTTTTCATAACGTTCGTAATAGAAATAAAAATGGAGTGTTGTGATGACTCAGCGTGGGGCTCTTTCCATCTGGCTGCTTACAGTTGTTTTGGACAATAATTAATTCACCAATGAAGATTGTTTACGTTACGTGTTGAGTTGTTTGGTTATAAGTCAATCTTTTTGAGAGATACAAAGTGTACGACCCCACGGGAACGGTCGTTTTAAAAATGATGACTCAAAGGGGTACCCTAAAGACGCACTAGTTCATCACTTTCCTATGACAGGACGAAAATTAGTTCAGATAGCCAGTCACAAAACTCGTTCGGATAGCCAGATACCGTGTGAACGGAAAGCCGATTCGAACTATAATTTGGACCCTGATCCACATCGTACAAGACCACTATAGGCGGCCCAGAACATTAGACCCCGTTTACACTAGCCTGCGTACAGCCTCGATCCTATTTCGTAACTGGTTTCGAAATCGGGTAGAGGCTGCACGCAGGCTACGTTTACACTAGAGCAAAAGTTTCCGGATCCGTGACCAATTCGAAACGTTTTAGTACCGGATTCGTTTCGCCGTTTACACACAAGAGAATGAATCCGGAATAAAAACTTCCCGGTTTGATCACGTATGCGGAGATTTCGAATCCGAAAAAAAGAGTAGAAACTTAGTATCCGAATCTGACTTTGAATCCGAAACAATACGTAGTGTAAACGGTTATTCCGATGAATCCAGATACTTTTCCACATGTAGCCATATGAGTTTGCGGTGGAACCAACATGGCAAACGTAAGGAATTCCGAGTGTAGTGGTAAATGGCCGAATCCAAATACCCGGTACGAAGTGAACCCGGAAACATTTTCTCTAGTGTAAACGTAGTCTTATAGCCTTGCTTTCATCAATTTATAGCAATAAAGAACTATCCATCTTAACCTAGGAATGCGACTACATACACCCTGTAATTAAAACAACAGTAATAAGACACACTTGAGAAAAGCAAATGGCAAACCTGACGAGAATCTTTTTACACAAAAAATATATATGAAATATTAAAATATATATTGAAATTTGGTAGTAGAAAGAAAAAAGCAGTGAAACAAGAATGAGCAATTTATTACTATTAAACACATTACTGAACGAAGAAATATATAACATACTTTGTAATCTGGCGAAAATCGTCAATTTCGGACCATTCAGCGCTGCGTCTGTTGTGTATCAGATCTGAATGGTATGGCTGATGGGATAGGCTATTATACTTTTTGATGAGTAATATAAATATATGATTTTTAAGAATAATTCTGTTTTTGTTTGTTTTTCTATTTTCTACAGCGGAAATAGTTTAACCTTGTTTCAGCTCACTTAACCCCGACACAAACAATCGAACATTTATAAGTCTAAGACCAAGGTATCTCGGAGGCTAAAGTCAAAGCTGGCCCTGTTTGACATAATAATTACATGGTCACCTCAAAATTCTTTGTTTCAAGAGGGACGATTAATGTCGTATTTCGCTTATCAATACTGGATGAGAGAGGTTTAGTTCTAAACGTCCTTCGTCCAGTATTCATGAGGGACAATTAAACTAAACATTACTATTAATGAGGAAATTGTCCCTCATAATAATCATCGGGGGCGATGCTAGAAAATTGGCACGCTGCTAAAAAGGGTGTTACACTGTTAGCGGAACACTGTTACATTTGCCGTAGATTTGCAATACATTTGCAACACATTTGCAGATTTACAATACATTTGCAATAGAATTTGCAATACATTTGCATTTGATTTACAATACATTTTCAATAGATTTGCCAGTTGCAATACATTTGAAAATGTATTGCAGAGTTTCGTGACAAGAGTTGGGGCAGGGAAGCTGTTCAAATTCTAGACAGGAAGGACAATAATCCTTGGTTAGGTCGCAGATAGCATGAACTCTCTACTCAGGCCAGGCAGGTAAAGTACTAGAAGGCTGGGCAACCCACTATCGGCAAGGTGCTAGGCCTGAATGACCCAATCAGAGACTTCACGTGGTAAAGGGTTGTTTTGTAGACAGCGCTTCCTGCCCATTTTATTTAGCTCTTTGTTTTTTCTTACAATTGAATATCTTTTCGTAAGCTTTCTGCAATGTTACAAAAGAAGATGGGTAGATTTTACTCTAGTTTTACTATGCAAAATAATTAACTATGCATTAGTCTGCTTAGTGTGCAGATGTTATGCTAAAAAGCTATTCCTCTTTAGTGCAAATTCAAAATATGTCATACACCCTTTAAAGGAACTCCTATAATCACGCGGCAAGCAGTTTAAGAAAGTAAAGGTTATTAATGAATTTACCGTTCGTTTAAACTAAACTAAACTAGTACAGAACAGAACAGAACAGAACAGAACAGAACAGAACTAAATGAAACTGAACTAAATGAAACTGAACTAAATGAAACTAAACTGAAATGAAACTAAACTGAAATTAAATTAAACTGAAATGAATTAAACTAAACTGAACTAAACAAGACGCCTGGGTCAGGCGTTCGCTCGGGCTGCTGGTAAAGTGAGGAGGTCTCCTCCGCAGAGTGGGAATGGGCCGAGGAAGATCAGATCGAAGGATGAATGTGGTGCATACTTCACAGTGGTGAACAGATTTACGATCAAGACAGTTATCAGCCACATCTTATCGCTATTAAACTATAAAGTCAATCAGTCACTCAGTCTGTTTCGAAATCTACCAACAGCGTGCAAGAACTTGTAAAAACAAACATTGTCGCGTATACGGAGCTCTGAGGTTCCAGCCCGGGTCCGTGAGCTAGCCCGGTCTAACCGAGACCCCGGGTTGCACAAAGTCACAAAGCGAGATCTCAGCTATGCGGGCTGCCTTGGTTCTCATATAAGCGCAAGATGAAAATTAATTACTGATCAATAATTAAGTTTATTATATGGCAGCAGCGCTGAGAGGTCCGAATACGGAAATCCTGTAATTTGATTGGTTCATAAGCGGTCGGATATTTCCCGTATCCGCCCGCTCAGAGCGGAATCTCCCGTTCGGGACCGTAAGTTAATTTTATAAACAAAATGGCAGTCATGTCAGTATATCGGCAACAAGATGGATTATAATTTCAGAACTACTCATTGTTGAAATATATATTTCGTGCAGGTATGTTGTTAGAAATTTTATAAGCTTTCATTTGATGTATATAGTTCGAGTTTCCACGTTTTGTGAAAGTTTTTAAAATGTCCAAAACGTTCGTAACATTGTTCGTAATAACATTTACTTCTCACAAGTATTAGAATTCCAGATGATTTTTTATTCAAACTACTTAACGTACGATCTTGAGCAATACGTCAAACAAAAGCAATTGAAAATTACTATTTGGGGTAGAAAGTTCAGGATTCTAGCTCAACGGAAAGTACTTTAAAAATGGGGAAATGTCTGCCATTTTCGTTTAGTTCGCAAGAAAGATGGGTCGAGTTTTCACAGAACGTTCACAACATTTATGGCCATATAATAAACTACTTATTGACCTCGCTTGTTTGGTATGTACTAGTGAAATATCGGACCTCTGTTTTTTTGCACAGACCTCTCGTCTCGTCTCGGTCCGTAATAAAAAAAACATCGGTCCGATATTTCAACTAGTACAGACTTCACGCTCGGTCAATAAGTAGTTAATATTTCAGTGAACAGCTCCAAGGAAGAACACTTCGAACAACAACTCGAGGAAAGGCGACCAGAGAATCACAAATACGCCTCTTGATCTTAGTTTCGCAAAGCCTATCGGGGCCGGATGATGCAATAATTGCCAATCCTCGACGTAGACAAAAAAAATAACACAGAGCGGAGCAGAAACCTAGACTCGGCTACCACAGTAGCCCGAGTAATTAAGCTGAATCTGAACTAAATTCAACTGAACTGAACCGATCGAACCTCAGCCGAACTGAATGAACTGAACTGAACTAAACTAAACTAAAACTAATCTTTTCTCTCTGTAATTGCTAGATTTTGTAAAGATGCTTCTATATTGATCAAAGCTAAGAGGAAAGACGATGTATACTGCAAAATTAATGGGATCACGATCGTTAGGAATTATAGAATTCTACGAATATTTCGAGAACACAAGGTAAGCAATAAGTTAATTAAAATAAACTAGCTAGAATTTTTGTAGGTCTTTTGTTTTTGGATAAGTTTATTTATGGTTAGGATTATTTTAGTTAGTTTATTTATGGTGAACATCTGACTTGCAGAGATTCAAACACAGAAATTCCCTGGAGCTGTTACTGTTCTTGTGTTCTATTTTGTTGGTAGACTGCTGACTCACCCAACATCGCGGTCTCGGTTTGTACGGTAACACAATAATATGATCTAACGCAATCTCGTCCCCAAAGCTCTTTTATGAAAAGGGCTGTGCGGGAATTTATATATATATATATATATATATATATATATATATATATATATATATATATATATATATATATATATATATATATATATATATATATATATATATATATATATATATATATATATATATATATATATATATATATATATATATATATATATATATATATATATATATATATATATATATATATATATATATATATATATATATATATATATATATATATATATATATATATATATATATTTTTATATATATTTATATATATATATATTTATATATATATATTTATATATATATATTTATATATATATATATCGCAATCTGATTGCTTGTTGAAATGATTGGCCAAATTAACGGAAGCTTATAACGACTGGGGGCTAATCATCTTTACCTGAATTGCGAAGGACGCAGATCAACGTGGCCGACTCGAAGGCATATCAGAGGTGTTCCAGGCAGCCGCCATACGACACATGTCTGACCACGAATCACAGCTGAGATCTAGTGTTGATTTTACCGAGCGAGGAAAACCGGAGAACCCCCCCCCCGGCAAAAAAATCCCAAACACAGAAGAGATTAACTACAACTCTACTCACATTATACCCAATCTCAACAACGGGGTTATTCCCAGGCGGTCACCCATCCCAGTACCAAACCCGTCTAACCGGGCTTAACTTTTATAGACTACAGCAATGAGAGGCAGTGCGCTAACAGCACACACCACACATAAAATAAAACTCACAACAACGCAAAGTTAAAATTCTACATTTATCATATTTCTATCCAACGTTTATTAAAGCAAGCAACCCGTTACACTTTTATAATAAAATTAGATGACGTATAGGACAGACAGTAATATGAATCCGATAGGCGATAGACCACACACTGCAGGTCGGTCCATAGAAATTGCAAAGAATTGGAAAGAACTATATACCTTTATTACAAAAGAGGTAGTAAATGCGAAGAAATTCCTACGCGACTTTGTCGAAATAATGACCAAGCTCTGAAACTGGAAAATTGGTAAATCTTTAATGTTTTTTGCTCCACCGAGTAAACGCGGCGATAGAGACATTTAGATTGACGTTTGTTTCTTTTACCGCTAATGTCTAACCGCTGTCCGACGTTTGAGGTTACACGTTTCCGGTTTCAGATACACGTTTTCGACGGCAAAAGGTCGGTTTTCACGTAAATTATTTACGTCGCAACACTATGATTGAATCATCTCACGCATATGAATGCTTTTGGTATACATTTTAACTATTTTTCTTTGATTTGCTATGAATTTTAAGAGCAAGAAGCGAAGATATTTTTCGTCTTCGTGGAAGAACGTATCTAGAAGTCTTGAAGTCTTGAACTTTATAGTATCCATAGAATGGAAACAGACAAAGCATGAACACTGTATATAACTAGAAAATCCAACATGGCGGAGTCATCTGATATAACTGCTTTGATTATATAAAATAGAAAATCTGCAATATTTGTTTATTCTTGTGCAACAAGAAAATAGCTGTTAGTAGTTTTATAACTGCTTTGCATGGTGAAGAATGTTATAATAAAATGTTTGCGGATACAACCATGTAAAATATATTTATTCTGCTGAGCTTTCGTCCTGTGTTGCTCAGGACATCATACAAACTATCATAGATTGCTCGGATGATATCCTGAGCAACACAGGACGAAAGCTCAGCAGAATAAATATATTTTACATTGGTTGTTTCCGCAAACATTTTATTATAAGAAAATAGCTATTTATTAACTTTGGATTAATTCTTGTATTGTTTATTATCATATATTACTTAGTTATAATGTAATAATTATTACATTTATAATGTAAACTTTCCATTAATCACAGAAGTTTCAATCTAAATCTAAACACCAAACAGCAAACCGAAAACTGGAGTTTGATATAAACTGAATGTTTTCGGTAAATGTGGATCTTAAAGGGCAACTATTTACGTTTCCAGGTTATTTTATTTTCCGTTAAAGCCGGAAAAGTTAAATTTTAAAACCAAAGAAATAATTGAAACCACTTTTATAGAACTGCCTAAGTTTGAGTTTTAGCTCCTTTTGCTGAACTCGTGTGAACGACGCCCGCGTCAAAATAAAGACTGGTACTAGTACGTTCTGATGTCATACAGGTAACAAGCAAGAAGGTGATTGCATGGTGGGTTTTACCGTTATGACATCAAGGACAATGGAGTACCCATTCTCCTAGAAACGCGGTCATGCTTCATGAGGACCTAAGAAGGCTTCGCTGATAAATTATTTGCTTTACCTCGAAATTCATATTTTGCTTTACTTTTGCTAATCTATATGATAACCCTTTCAGAAGAAAATATAACTTCAAAAGGTTTAGTTGACTTTTAAGGTCTCTGATGAGCCACATTCGATGGAGAAGGATCTTCTCGAACAAAATATACCACAATCACAATTGTTCCAAAAGTCGAACGAGTTAATACGAGATAGCCATACTGCCAGAATTAAAAACGAACGGAAAATATATATTCCAAACAACTGTCAATTGTCTATTTATCTCGTGCCCATCTCCAAAACAGCGAATTTAAATGCACGCGCTTGAAAAAAGCGCATATATTAAAAGCCTATATGCACACGATACGATTGTTGTATACGATTGTCATTCTGGCCTATGAAATTTTTTGTACGTGACACAATTCTTGTTCATGATTCAATGGTGAACGTCAAAAAATGTCGTCTGCAGTTGTCAACACATTGGCATGCAGTGAATCACATACATCAACGTTGATAATCGTACGGCGAAGAAAGGTCTTAAGAATTGGATTCTCCTAGAGCCTTTTCGCGCGCGCCAGGATGAGAGAGACTCTGGGAAGTGGGAACAGGAATGGATCTAACACCGACCTTTTTTTTTGCTATGTATTCGGCAGAGCAGTGAAACTGGCGCACAATACTCCAAGCTCAGACATGTTGGCTTCTCTTCTTGATTTATTTCTATTGATAGAGTCTATATTAGCCTATACATATAAAGCAACGAATGATTTAGTAGAAACCATGAGATAAACATACATGAAGTTTCACTGAATACAATCCGTTATTACGGTACAATCCGCTTACTAATACAGTACAATCAATCAAAGCACTACTAATACAGTACAATCACAATAATTACGGGCTTAGTTTCTACAACAAACATTATATGTCGACAGAATTACGCAGTTCGAGAAGGAAAAAGACATTGAAGTTTTAACAAGAAGTATTAACAGCAAGAAAAGTAGCTGTATAAATAATTCATCGTGAGAATTATACCTAACAGGTTGGTGTTACAATTTTAACACCACCTCTTATTCCGGATCTGAAATCACTCCAAGATTTAACGTTTCCTTGGCGAGTTGACCGGCAAGTTATTGACATCCTGAAAATCTCTATTCGGGACAGAACTTTTTTCCAGATGTTCACCTCAGCCAATTCTCCCTGAAATGATTGAGAAGCATCGAATCGTCCTCCAACACTATCCTGGTCTTGTCCTAGGACCCAGGTCCCTCCACCCTGAAGAGTGTTACCAGAAGTGGGGACCAACGTTCCTTGTCCACCAAGTTTCCCATCTTTGTAAATGGAATACTTTCCTCCTTGAGATTGCCATGTAGCACAAATGTGATGCCAAATGCCGTCGCTGATTGAAATGTTATGAGAACTATAGCCGAAAAATAACCCAAAATCAGAAACATTGTTACTAGTATATAGCTAGTGTGCGTTGCAAGAATATTGTACTGTTTGAATTGAAAGAGTATTGTGCTGTTTGTGTTGAAAGTGTATTGTAGCGTTTGTATATTAAAAAAGTATTGTAATGTTTGTATTGAAAGAGTATTATGCTGCATGTATTGAAAGAGTATTGTACTGTTTGTATTGAAAGAGTATCGTACTGTTTGTATTCAAAGATTATTGAACTGTTTGTGTTGAAAGAGTATTGTGCTGCATGTATTGAAAGAGTATTGTACCGTTTGTGTTGAAAGAGTATTGTACTGTTTGTGTTGAAAGAGTATTGTGCTGTTTGTATTGAAAGAGTACTGTACTGTTTGTTGAAAGAGTATTGTACTGTTTGTATTTAAAGAGTATTCTACTTTTTGTATTGAAAGAGTATTGTACTGTTTGTATTCAAAGAGTATTGTATTGTTTGCATTCAAAGAGTATTGTACTGTTTGTATTCAAAGAGTATTGTGCTGTTTGTATTCAAAGAATATTGTACTGTTTGTCTTGAAGAAGTATTGTACTGTTTGTGTTCAAAGAGTATTGTATTGTTTGTATTAAAAAAGTATTGTACTTTTTGTTTTGAAAGAGTATTGTACTGTTTATGTTGAAAACGTTTTGTACTGTTTGTATTCAAAGAGTATTGTATTGTTTGTATTCAAAAAGTATTGTACTGTTCGTATTGAAAGAGTATTGTACTGTTTCCATTCAAAGAGTATCGTACTGTTTGTATTCAAATAGTATTGTACTGTTTGTATTGAAAGAGTATTCTACTGTTTGTATTGGAATAGTATTGTACTGTTTGTGTTGAAAAAGTATTGTACTGTTTGTATTGAAAGAGTATTGTGCTGTTTGTGTTGAAAGTGTATTGTACTGTTTGAATTGAAAGAGTATTGTGCTGTTTGTATTCAAAGAGTATTGTACTGCTTGTATTCAAAGAGTATTGTACTGTTTGTATTGAAAGAGTATTGCACTGTTTGTATTGGAATAGTATTGTACTGTTTGTGTTGAAAAAGTATTGTACTGTTTGTATGGAAAGAGTATTGTGCTGTTTTTATTCAAAGAGAATTGTACTGCTTGTATTGAAAGAGTATTGTACTGTTTACGTTGAAAAAGTATTGTACTGTTTGTATTCAAATAGTATTGTATTGTTTGTATTCAAAAAGTATCGTACCGTTTTTATTCAAAGAGTATTGTACTGTTTGTATTGAAAGAGTATTGTACTGTTTGTATTGAAAGAGTATTGTGCTGTTTGTGTTGAAAGTGTATTGTACTGTTTGAATTGAACGAGTATTGTACTGTTTGTGTTGAAAGAGTATTGTACTGTTTGTATTGAAAGAGTATTGTACTGTTTGTATTCAAAGAGTATTGTACTGCTTGTATTCAAAGAGTATTGTACTGTTTGTATTGAAAGAGTATTGCACTGTTTGTATTGGAATAGTATTGTACTGTTTGTGTTGAAAAAGTATTGTACTGTTTGTATGGAAAGAGTATCGTGCTGTTTTTATTCAAAGAGAATTGTACTGCTTGTATTGAAAGAGTATTGTACTGTTTACGTTGAAAAAGTATTGTACTGTTTGTATTCAAATAGTATTGTATTGTTTGTATTCAAAAAGTATCGTACCGTTTTTATTCAAAGAGTATTGTACTGTTTGTATTGAAAGAGTATTGTACTGTTTGTATTGAAAGAGTATTGTGCTGTTTGTGTTGAAAGTGTATTGTACTGTTTGAATTGAACGAGTATTGTACTGTTTGTGTTGAAAGAGTATTGTACTGTTTGTATTGAAAGAGTATTGTACTGTTTGTATTGAAAGAGTATTGTACTGCTTGTATTCAAAGAGTATTGTACTGTTTGTATTGAAAGAGTATTGCACTGTTTGTATTGGAATAGTATTGTACTGTTTGTGTTGAAAAAGTATTGTACTGTTTGTATGGAAAGAGTATCGTGCTGTTTTTATTCAAAGAGAATTGTACTGCTTGTATTGAAAGAGTATTGTACTGTTTACGTTGAAAAAGTATTGTACTGTTTGTATTCAAATAGTATTGTATTGTTTGTATTCAAAAAGTATCGTACCGTTTTTATTCAAAGAGTATTGTACTGTTTGTATTGAAAGAGTATTGTACTGTTTGTATTGAAAGAGTATTGTACTGTTTGTGTTGAAAGAGTATTGTACTGTTTGTATTGAAAGAGTATTGTACTGTTTGTGTTGAAAGAGTATTGTATTGTTTGTATTCAAAGAGTAGTGTACTGTTTGTGATGAAAGAGTATTGTACTGTTTGTATTCAAAGAGTATTGTACTTTTTGTATTGGAAGAGTATTGTACTGTTTGTGTTGAAAGAGTATTGTACTTTTTGTATTGAAGAGCATTGTACTGTTTGTATTCAAAGAGTATTGTATTGTTTGTGTTGAAAGAGTATTGTACTGTTTGTATTCAAAGAGTATTGTACTTTTTGTATAGAAAGAGTATTGTACTGTTTGTATTGAAAGAGTATTGTACTTTTTGTATTGAAGAGTATTATACTATTTGTATTCAAAGAGTATTGTATTGTTTGTATTCAAAGGTATTGTACTGTTTGTTTTGAAAGAGTATTGTACTGTTTGTATTGAAAGAGTATTGTACTGTTTGTATTGAAAGAGTATTGTACTGTTTGTATTCAAAGTGTATTGTACTGTTTGTATTGAAAGAGTATTGTTCCGTTTGTACTCAAAGAGTATTGTACTGTTTGTTTTGAAAGAGTATTGTACTGTTTGTATTCAAAGAGTATTGTACTGTTTGTGTTGAAAGAGTATTGTACTGTTTATTTTGAAAGAGTATTGTGCTGTTTGTATTCAAATGTATTGTATTGTTTGTATTCAAAGAGTATTGTACTGTTTATATTCAAAGAGTATTGTGCTGTTTTTATTCAAAGAATATTGTACTGTTTGTGTTAAAATAGTATTGTACTGTTTGTATTCAAAGAGTATTGTACAGTTTGTATTCAAAGAGTGTTGTGCTGCTTGTGCTGAAAGAGTATTGTGTACTGTTTGTATTCCAAGAGTATTGTACAGTTTGTATTCAAAGAGTGTTGCGCTGTTTGTATTCAAAAAGTATTGTATTGTTTGTATTCAAAGAGTATTGTACTGTTTGTATTCAAAGGGTATTATTGTATTGTTTGTATCCAAAAAGTATTGTACTGTTTGTGTTGAAAGAGTATTGTACTGTTTGTATTAAAAACGTATTGTACTATTTGTGTTCAAAGAGTACTGCACTGCTTTGCATTCAAAGAGTATTGTACTGTTTGTATTCAAAGAGTATTGTGCTGTTTGTATTCAAAGAATATTGTACGGTTTGTGTTGAAAAAGTATTGTACTGTTTGTGTTGAAAAAGTATTGTACTGTTTGTATTCAAAGAGTATTGTATTATTTGGATTCAAAAAGTATTGTACTGTTTGTATTGAAAGAGTATTGTACTGTTTGTATTGAAAGAGTATTGTACTGTTTGTGTTGAAAGAGTATTGTACTGTTTGTATTGAAAGAGTATTGTACTGTTTGTGTTGAAAGAGTATTGTATTGTTTGTATTCAAAGAGTAATGTACTGTTTGTGATGAAAGAGTATTGTACTGTTTGTATTCAAAGAGTATTGTACTTTTTGTATTGGAAGAGTATTGTACTGTTTGTGTTGAAAGAGTATTGTACTTTTTGTATTGAAGAGCATTGTACTGTTTGTATTCAAAGAGTATTGTATTGTTTGTGTTGAAAGAGTATTGTACTGTTTGTATTCAAAGAGTATTGTACTTTTTGTATAGAAAGAGTATTGTACTGTTTGTATTGAAAGAGTATTGTACTTTTTGTATTGAAGAGTATTATACTGTTTGTATTCAAAGAGTATTGTATTGTTTGTATTCAAAGGTATTGTACTGTTTGTTTTGAAAGAGTATTGTACTGTTTGTATTGAAAGAGTATTGTACTGTTTGTATTGAAAGAGTATTGTACTGTTTGTATTGAAAGAGTATTGTACTGTTTGTATTCAAAGTGTATTGTACTGTTTGTATTGAAAGAGTATTGTTCCGTTTGTACTCAAAGAGTATTGTACTGTTTGTTTTGAAAGAGTATTGTGCTGTTTGTGTTGAAAGTGTATTGTACTGTTTGAATTGAAAGAGTATTGTGCTGTTTGTATTCAAAGAGTATTGTACTGCTTGTATTCAAAGAGTATTGTACTGTTTGTATTGAAAGAGTATTGCACTGTTTGTATTGGAATAGTATTGTACTGTTTGTGTTGAAAAAGTATTGTACTGTTTGTATGGAAAGAGTATTGTGCTGTTTTTATTCAAAGAGAATTGTACTGCTTGTATTGAAAGAGTATTGTACTGTTTACGTTGAAAAAGTATTGTACTGTTTGTATTCAAATAGTATTGTATTGTTTGTATTCAAAAAGTATCGTACCGTTTTTATTCAAAGAGTATTGTACTGTTTGTATTGAAAGAGTATTGTACTGTTTGTATTGAAAGAGTATTGTGCTGTTTGTGTTGAAAGTGTATTGTACTGTTTGAATTGAACGAGTATTGTACTGTTTGTGTTGAAAGAGTATTGTACTGTTTGTATTGAAAGAGTATTGTACTGTTTGTATTCAAAGAGTATTGTACTGCTTGTATTCAAAGAGTATTGTACTGTTTGTATTGAAAGAGTATTGCACTGTTTGTATTGGAATAGTATTGTACTGTTTGTGTTGAAAAAGTATTGTACTGTTTGTATGGAAAGAGTATTGTACAGTTTGTATTCAAAGAGTGTTGTGCTGCTTGTATTCAAAGAATATTGTACTGTTTGTGTTGAAAAAGTATTGTACTGTTTGTGTTGAAAAAGTATTGTACTGTTTGTATTCAAAGAGTATTGTATTATTTGGATTCAAAAAGTATTGTACTGTTTGTATTGAAAGAGTATTGTACTGTTTGTATTGAAAGAGTATTGTACTGTTTGTATTGAAAGAGTATTGTTCCGTTTGTACTCAAAGGGTATTGTACTGTTTGTTTTGAAAGAGTATTGTACTGTTTGTATTCAAAGAGTATTGTACTGTTTGTGTTGAAAGAGTATTGTACTGTTTATTTTGAAAGAGTATTGTGCTGTTTGTATTCAAATGTATTGTATTGTTTGTATTCAAAGAGTATTGTACTGTTTATATTCAAAGAGTATTGTGCTGTTTTTATTCAAAGAATATTGTACTGTTTGTGTTAAAATAGTACTGCACTGCTTTGCATTCAAAGAGTATTGTACTGTTTGTATTCAAAGAGTATTGTGCTGTTTGTATTCAAAGAATATTGTACTGTTTGTGTTGAAAAAGTATTGTACTGTTTGTGTTGAAAAAGTATTGTACTGTTTGTATTCAAAGAGTATTGTATTATTTGGATTCAAAAAGTATTGTACTGTTTGTATTGAAAGAGTATTGTACTGTTTGTATTGAAAGAGTATTGTACTGTTTGTGTTGAAAGAGTATTGTACTGTTTGTATTGAAAGAGTATTGTACTGTTTGTGTTGAAAGAGTATTGTATTGTTTGTATTCAAAGAGTAGTGTACTGTTTGTGATGAAAGAGTATTGTACTGTTTGTATTCAAAGAGTATTGTACTTTTTGTATTGGAAGAGTATTGTACTGTTTGTGTTGAAAGAGTATTGTACTTTTTGTATTGAAGAGCATTGTACTGTTTGTATTCAAAGAGTATTGTATTGTTTGTGTTGAAAGAGTATTGTACTGTTTGTATTCAAAGAGTATTGTACTTTTTGTATAGAAAGAGTATTGTACTGTTTGTATTGAAAGAGTATTGTACTTTTTGTATTGAAGAGTATTATACTGTTTGTATTCAAAGAGTATTGTATTGTTTGTATTCAAAGGTATTGTACTGTTTGTTTTGAAAGAGTATTGTACTGTTTGTATTGAAAGAGTATTGTACTGTTTGTATTGAAAGAGTATTGTACTGTTTGTATTGAAAGAGTATTGTACTGTTTGTATTCAAAGTGTATTGTACTGTTTGTATTGAAAGAGTATTGTTCCGTTTGTACTCAAAGAGTATTGTACTGTTTGTTTTGAAAGAGTATTGTACTGTTTGTATTCAAAGAGTATTGTACTGTTTGTGTTGAAAGAGTATTGTACTGTTTATTTTGAAAGAGTATTGTGCTGTTTGTATTCAAATGTATTGTATTGTTTGTATTCAAAGAGTATTGTACTGTTTATATTCAAAGAGTATTGTGCTGTTTTTATTCAAAGAATATTGTACTGTTTGTGTTAAAATAGTATTGTACTGTTTGTATTCAAAGAGTATTGTACAGTTTGTTTTCAAAGAGTGTTGTGCTGCTTGTGCTGAAAGAGTATTGTGTACTGTTTGTATTCCAAGAGTATTGTACAGTTTGTATTCAAAGAGTATTGCGCTGTTTGTATTCAAAAAGTATTGTATTGTTTGTATTCAAAGAGTATTGTACTGTTTGTATTCAAAGGGTATTATTGTATTGTTTGTATCCAAAAAGTATTGTACTGTTTGTGTTGAAAGAGTATTGTACTGTTTGTATTAAAAACGTATTGTACTATTTGTGTTCAAAGAGTACTGCACTGCTTTGCATTCAAAGAGTATTGTACTGTTTGTATTCAAAGAGTATTGTGCTGTTTGTATTCAAAGAATATTGTACTGTTTGTGTTGAAAAAGTATTGTACTGTTTGTGTTGAAAAAGTATTGTACTGTTTGTATTCAAAGAGTATTGTATTATTTGGATTCAAAAAGTATTGTACTGTTTGTATTGAAAGAGTATTGTACTGTTTGTATTGAAAGAGTATTGTACTGTTTGTGTTGAAAGAGTATTTTACTGTTTGAATTGAAAGAGTATTGTACTGTTTGAATTGGAAGAGTATTGTTCTGTTAGAATTGGATGAGTATTGTGCTGTTTGTGTTGAAAACGTCTTGTAGTATTTGTACTGAAAGAGAAAATATTTTTCTTGGTTAAAATGTAAGTATTGTAATTTTTGTAGTCTTTGCACTGGAAGAGAATTTATTTTTACCCGGAGATGGTTTTTTGTAGTTGTCCAGGTCTCAGGTGATTTCCATTCATCACTGACATGTCGAGATATTGTCGAATTCTTATCATAAAATTATTATCTATGTATGGCACTGCATAAGATACCAAATTACCAAATGACTGTTGCTTTGTTTTAGTCCAGAGACAAACCGATATTTCTGTCATTGCTGGTGCACCTTGGCTTATGACGTAATCAACAGTAGTGTTTCCTTTGAAGTGTAATGCGCACGCTGGATCAACTAAAATAAACAGATATACGCAATGAGTTGTCTCGCATTGTGATTATTTTGCATGTTGTAACTGAGAAAACACTCCCGATGGTAGTGAGCTGTTTTTAGCGAGAGATTGTATGTATGGCTAATCAAGGTTTTGCTAAATTTTATATAGTGTGCTGCGTAGGCAATGTTGAAACAACAATCGAAATAGAGTAAGGTTAGATCTACTGCTGAAACAGAGAACGTAGGAGTCTAACGTTTCGAGCGAAGGCCCTTCGTCAGAGAGAAACATAAAGAGTGTAAACAAACAACGAACTTATATAAGAAAGATAATCATGTGACCAAAAATACGCCAATCAGATAAAAATAACAATAACAAATTAATAATGAGATGCGAAAAATTAGCCAATCAAAGCAAAATAACAATAACAAATCGGTAATGAGATGCGAAAGACATTTGCTATTCATACCGTCGATGAGCAAAACGGAGGGGGTGTAAAAAGGATGAGCGAGAGTAAAAATAGGTAAATAAATAAAGTGAAAAGGCTGTCTATGTCCGCCCTTGCTAAACAGAAACAACGTCTTCAGAAGTGTTAAATAAAAGAAAAACGTTCGTTGAGTCCGTGAGGATGAATGGTACCAATTTTGAAAATGAGACGCTTTTTAGTGCAGTTTCACAGAAACTAGATAGATTTCCGTGGGGTGAACTTACCAGGTTTAACGACATACATACTTGTCGTAGTTGAAAGGCTAAAACCAGTGAAAATGTGAAACACTAGTATCAGTATCAATCTTTCATATACGACAAATATTTATGTCGCTTTAAAGCTCGTAAGTCCTAAAGAGCGATAACAGACAGGTTTGTACCTTATCTATGGGTATTTCTTGCAAGATGTGTAAAATCCTGGTGCATTATTAATATATCTTAAAAATATACCGAGAATGAGTGAAAGAAGTTTCCCCCCGGAATAGATTGGAATACCACTGCGCACGCGTGGTTTTGTTTGCGATGGCGAATACAACAATGGCGGAGAAACGCAAAGGAGCGATCAATTTTCTTCTCGAAACAACGACTTTCTAGGCTTAGGTGCATGGCTATTAAATGTGGTCTGGACGAAAGGATTTATTGTCTGCCTAGCGGAAGGTGCGAATACATATTAAAAGCTTTATATTCAACTTTAATATGGTCTGGCATGTTAGTTTCAGAAATTGCAGCTTGATGTTAGTAATAATTGTCAGTTGTTTGCTGTACAAGCTGTGTTAATTAGTAATACTCAGAAAAACTCTGAGCTCTAAGTGGGACTCGAACCCGCAACCTTCTGAAAGCTAGCCAGAGGCTCTAACCATTAGAACTCAGTGTAGCAGAGCAAGGTTATTTACAATCTCGTACCCAGAGCCTTCGCCCGCGCGCAAACGAAGGCTCTGGGATAATCCGTCGCTGGAAAACCGAAAAACAGGTCAGATTCAAAAATTAAAAAAAAAAAAAAAAGTGGAAAAAAATGCATGGGCCGCCAGTTATTATTCTGTGCTCGAGCCAAATTATGGTAGGAACTAGTATTTTTTTCGAGGGGTTCTAAATTTTATCTGGCGGATCAACTTGTCAAGAACTAAACAGCATTTTAAACAGCAAGTAATCGACGGCTTTTGCATGGTTCCAAGAGAGAAAGCGGTGAGTAGCAAACTTGTCGTAGCCGAAGTGGCACGGCGGCTATACGGCATATTGTCAGTGGAACAAGATGACTAGTAATTTAAGAACTACGTATCGTTGAAATATATTGTGTACGTATGTTGTTAGATGTTGAATGAGCTTTCATTTGATGTATAGTTCAAGACTCTGCGTTTTATGAAACTTGTTATAATGTCCAAAATGTGCAAACTGCGAACCACGGTTCGTAATACAAATAAACAGGAAACTGACGCAATGAATCAAAACGACAGACGTTTTTCCATTTTAAAAATATTTCCGGTTTAACTAGAAGCTTAAATTTCCACCACGAATAGAGTTTTTCAATAGCTTCTGTATGATATATATCTCGATGTTGTGCGTATTTCAAAGATATCTAAAATTCTGTAACATTTGTGAGAAGTCAATTTCCTGTTTATTTGTAATATTATTTCAAACAGTGGTTCGCACATTTTGGACATTTTAATAAGTTTAACAAAACGCAGAATTTTGAACGATACATCAAATGAAAGCTCATTCAACATGTAACAACATACGTACACCATATACTTCAACGATATGTAGTTCTGAAATTACTAGCCATCTTATTGTTCCACAATTGACAAGATACCGCAGCTCGGGCAACACGCCACTTCAGTACTCACCGCTTTCCCTTTCGAAACCATGCATAAGCCACCGAATACTTGCTGTTCAACTGCTGTTTGGTTCCAGAGGTTTTCTTCTTGACAAGTTTCAGTCGCCAGATAAAATTTGAAACCCCTCAAGGCTTTCGAATGAACAAGGAGTACAGATTTTCAAATGTCCCTTCATATAAAAACCATTGTCAATTATTCAACTAATAAAATGTCGATTTGAAACGGATTATCCCAGAGCCTTGGGTTATTTAAGGTATTTATACCTTAGACTGTGCCCAGTCCTTCGGGAACGAGTCTTAACCGCTCCGTTACAAGTACTTGTAGGTCCACAAGTCGCGTTATAACAGTAAGTTTCCAGTCGTAAACACTGTTATAGTTAGTTTCGGAAATTTCAGCTTGATGTTAGTAATAATTGTCAGTTGTTTGCTGTACAAGCTGTGTTAGTTAGCTATCTGAGTTCTAGTGGCCCAATGGTTAGAGCGTCTGGCTAGCTTTCAGAAGGTTGCGGATTCGGGTCCCGCTTAGAGCTCAGAGTTTTTCTGAGTATTTATACCAGCACAGCTTGTACAGCAAACAACTGACAATTATGATCTGCCATGTTGACGATGTTGTGACAATAATGACAATAATACAACTAATGTAATTAAATTTAGGGATCAGCTAAGAGATGTAAATTGGTCTGTTGTTGAAGATGTTGATGATCCAAGTATTGCTTATACAAACGTTTTAACAAAATACACCGAAATTTATAACAATAGCTTTCCCCTTAAGAAAGTAAAGGTTAGGTGTTATTTCTCTGGAAAACCATGGCTTTCAAATGGCCTTTTAAAATGTATTAAAAGGAAAAATAAATTATACAAACAGTACTTAAACAATCCAAACCTAAGGAGAGAAAAAGTTTATAAAACTTACAGAAATAAGTTAAACCATTCTTTAAGAATTGCTAAACGGGTTTACTATGAAAACCAAATTGAAAAAAATAAAACAAACGAAAAAAATACTTGGAAAATACTTAATGAAATTATAAATAAAAAAAGATCTAAAAACAAATTACCTTCGCTATTTAAAATCAACAATCAAGATGTTTCTGATCCAGTTATTATTGCAAATAGTTTTTGTAAATATTTCACAAATATTGGACCGAATTTAGAAAGTAAAGTGTTACCAGCATCTCATTCTCCGAGCATATTTCTTACTGGACAATTTCCCAATTCTATTTTTTTCGAACCGGAAAACCGAAAAAAAGTAGAAATTGCACAAATATCTAGAAGTTTTGAACGTGGTAAAGCTCCTGGTTATGATGAAATTACCATGGTTATTGTAAAGAAATCCATTGACATTATATCTAAGCCTTTGACTCACATTATCAACTTATCTATTGCTCAAGGCATTTTACCGGATCAAATGAAAATAGCTTGTGTTTTACCCTTATTTAAAGCAGGAAATCAAGGATATATATATATATAGATATATATATAATTATATATAGATATAGATATAGATATAGATATAGATATAGATATAGATATAGATATATAGATATAGATATAGATATAGATATAGATATAGATATAGATATAGATATAGATATGGATATGGATATGGATATGGATATGGATATGGATATAGACATAGACATAGACATAGACATAGACATAGACATAGACATAGACATAGACATAGACATAGACATAGACATACAAACACACACACACACACATATACATATTGATATAACATATACATATAACATATACATATACATATACATATACATATACATATACATATACATATACATATACATATACATATACATAATATATACATATACATATACATATACATATATATATAATTAACAAATAGATGTGGTGTGACTGTTGTTCTTTACACGCTGTGACGTCTTCTGTGCTTTATTACAGTACCCACGCACGGAAAAATGTCATCTATTTGTTTTACACATCAAATTATATTATTTTAATAAGAAATGTTTGATATTTTTGAATCGTCGAACCGGCATAATCCTCAGACAGTTGAAATGCACTTTATTTTGTACCAAGTTGCATCTTCAAACGTGTAATTTGATCAAATTTTTATAAAACAAATTTTTTTTGCGACTTCGTTACGTCAGCTGTGCATGTGCACTTTAATTACGCCAATTAGCCAATCAGATTGTTTGTTTTCCTTTGGTTGTTGTATATATATATATATATAAGTATATATGTAATATTTATAAACCGCGCAGGAGGGCTTTATCTCAAACTTCCACAAGGGTAGTGAGCGTTGCATTATCGCTAATAGGTACCCACGGCAACTTCACAGAGTGCTCAACAACACCGAAGTGAAGGAGCGTACATAGTATATAGTACATATATATATATATATATTATCGCCTGATGATTTTACTGGTCAACAAGAAACCTAGGCAGAAATTACCCCATTAAACATATGTTATATTTTAGAAACACGTACCTGCAGATGCCTGTATCTCGTCAAGTGTTTTATTATTTTTTTCCAGTTGTCTTTCAAGTCGATTAAACCAGTTCACCATCTTCAAAATAGAAAACTTAGCTTGCACATTATAACTCAAATAAATTTACTTTAACAAGTACTATTATGCGACATTTGACATTTTACTCGATTAAACTTCTGGGGATTTTTGGTAAAGTAAAATTTCCAGTGCAACAATATATATATATATGTTTTAAGACTTAACTAGGAGGAATCGAACCTGCCATTCTAGTAGAGTACTCTTACCACTGAGCTACAAAGGGCGTTGCCAAAAAGTTATTCACGATTTCTCCCGGCATTACCACAATTATATACCGCCAGTGAGAGCTTCAGAAATTTAAGAATTACGTGGAAATTTTGATACTTATCTTAAAAGATTTTTACCTTTCTTTGGATATATATTTAGCTTTGAATTAACCATTTGAAACATCTTGCGAAGAACTTAGACATTAATATCAAGTCAAATCAAATCAAGTAAAATTGTATTGCAAAATTATTGTTATAAGGTGTTGCACTGGTGTATTGTTTTTAAACAGGAACGTGGCGAAGGCATCACTATTGGGGGGAGGGGGGGGGGGGTTGTGTGGCATGTGACAGTGACAACATTCTTGAAGTCTTTCTGCAAACTTTGTAGCACAATAATACACATTTTGTGTCACACTTTACTTAAGAAATAACGGAATGGTTTTACATGAAGTTTACTGTACAGTATTTCTGTGAATATAACAAAAGCCGATCCTTGTTCCCAGGGCTAGGAACGAGGTTGACAGAAGTCATCTTAATCTCGTACCCATGCAGACCCATATACGCACGGGGGGGAAGCGCTTCGTATATCTATGGCGCTTTCCCCCCGAGCGTATTGGCTAGGTACAAAATTGAAGCCATCTGCAAGTTTTTTCGGGTTTTTTTTAGAGTTTTTCTCTGAGTTTACCTTACGACAGCTCGTACAGCAAAAACAAACGAAAAAAACTTTACCAACTTCAAGCTGAAAACACTACTAACATATAAAACATTTAATGAAATTAAACTTACACAATAAATCTTGTACAGCAAAACAAATGAAAAAACTTTAATTTACATTGTAACAATAATATAATTTTTTTTAATATTCTTTTTAAATGTAGAATGGTAATCAGTTGCTCATTTATATATCTGATATATACATAAAACTTGAACAGATCAACTCCAATTGATTCTTTCATATGTTTTTCAACATGCAAATGAGCTAGAGTACTATTTAATCTTAATAGAAAAATAGAATCTTTGATCTTATTATCTCAATTTCATTGCCATTTATTGATACACTGATTTTTCGTATCATTGATTTCATACCTTCTTTTCTTGAGGTATTACGTTCCAGGTTTTGTTTGACCATATATAAAGTTTATTGTTGTCCTTGCGATATGCCATCAGTCCAGGTACAGAAGGAATTTTGTTAGCAATACTTTCATCAGGAACAACCACAATCTGAAATACACCGGACCAGTTTGGTTAAACTTTACAAAACAGTCTCCTACCCAGGCCTTAAAAAAAGCCGTGCAGTGCGCGCAACGGTGACAAGGACGTGTCGTTGTACTGTACTGTACTGTACTGTACTGTACTGTACTGTACTGTACTGTACTGTACTGTACTGTACTGTACTGTACTGTACTGTACTGAAATATCAAGTACCTGAATTAAAGCATAATGGTTATAAAAAGTAAAATAAAAGTTTATAAAAATAAATAAATAAAATAAAAGTTTAAAATTCAAACTCCATTTTCATACGTACACCGTCGTTTAAAAGAGCTTCATTTTTGGCACAACGACCCTTTGAGAAGAAAGGGGAAAAGAATGAGAGTTAGTGATACTATTTTTCTAATGAATATATGTATGGATATAAAACAAGTAATCCCGAGCCCGGGCGACGGGCCGAAGGCCCGGACCCCGGTGAGGGTGCTAATCTCGACACGCGTGGAGCCCACTTTTACACGCGAGTTTGAAAACCCATATTCGAGATAATTTGAACAAAAATGTTTATTTACATATATGTGTGGACTTCGGTCCACTTGCGTGGTTAGGATTGTTGGGCACTGGTAACAATGAAGCAAATAAAAGTAGAAAAAGACTTGGGAAAACAGCTTTTGCGAATAGATATATTATTAAAAGTTAAAATATATCGCTTTCGAAAGAACATATACAAATCAAGTTTCAGTACGTATAAAGAAGAACAACGTATTGAATTAAAGGAAACCGTCAACTCGAAAGGGGGAAAAAACAATACTGAAGAAAAACCGACAAAGAAAAAGACCGAAAAGTTAAGTAAAAACATAGAGCAGTCGTTCTCACAAACATTTAGTAGCAACACTGTTATAGGTTTCCGTGTTTATATCCTGCCACTGTTTATAATGCTGTTTTCTATTTTTGTTGGATGTTTTTGCTTGCCCGTTTAATTATATTCTTTGCTTTTAGCTGCCGACTGTCGGCTTATGGGTTTTTTTATAAAATATCTTTCTTATGGTAAACCACTCATGACGTATAGTTTGTTTATAATTTGAAATAAAAGATAGGAAAAGAAGTAGTCAGTTTTGGTCTGTAAAATGTACAAAAGCTGAAAACAGTTAATACCGGCAACATTTGAGATTTGGGGATGAATAAACATTGTTTTTGTCGAAATGATCCGATTAATTAAAATATGAATATATCTCTGACAACTGACAAGCAGCCAGTGATTTGAGTTCTTTTTAATGCATCTAAAAATTGCAAACGTTTTTACAATACTTCAGCAAAAAAGTATTAAATATATATATATGCAGCCTGCATGCTGTTTGCAGCCTGTATACTGTAAGATATTTAATACGAAATTTCGACAAAACTTTTTGTCTTCTCCAGTAGCCTGGAGGTAACATCATTGGTTGTCACGCGAAGATAGTGAGGATCGAATCCAAGCCAGCGACATGCAACTTTTTCATCGAAAATCTTTTTGCCGAATCTTGTCCGAAATTTTTTGCGTTGTTTTCCCTTTGTTTTTCAGTATTTTTTTTAAATATTAAAATAAACAGTTTCCTATTTGACATATTCTACTTCATTTAAATCAGAGAGCAGTGGCTATTTCCAGGCCCTATTTTATTAGAGCGCGAGGGGTTGTTGCATTTACGTATTTCTAGTTTAAAATAAGTAATGAGGAAAACACAAAGTAAGTCAGTACCATGCATGTCCGTGGTTTTATATCTGATAAAATATCATTTTGAAATAACTAAACTTTATCTTTGATTTTCTTGGCTTAGAACAACGTTGTTTTTCAAAATAACTACGCTAATAAAGTGACCAAATGTGCGTTTTTATGTCATATTTAAAACATGAGCAGGAGTGTTTTATCAGATTTGATATAACACCGCTGCTCCGGTTTTAAATGGTCTCAAATTATATTTACCACATCGTTTAGTATTGTTATAAATTACTATAATTTATTTGAAACATGTAATATGTAACAGGCTTACTTTATTTGGGATCACATTTCCTCCGATTAACTTATACCAGACGGATTTACCGTTTTCGTTTCTAGTTTTAAATTCCATGCACTTCCTCCAGGCTCGCTTAGGAAGTGTTGATCTTACCCAAAACCAGGTATAGACATTTTTAACAACAGTTCCTCCATTGATGGGTTTGCATTTTGTAGTACAGTAGTTCTTTGTACCTCCAACTGGTCCGTAACAACCACAGCACTAACCAAGAGATATAAAACAAAAATTAACTTCAGTTATATTACCCCTTTTCCGCCGCATAGAAAGAGTAAACAAAGACAAGCAGACATTATTAACTCTTTGCCTACCGTATCCTTAATTTTCCAACCAAGCAGACTAATTTAGTGTTTTACTTCGTCTAACGCCAGACGATTTTACTCGTCAAGTGGCAAGCCCTCGTTATTGAACGAGTTAAAATGCCCATGAAACAAAAATTGAATCTGGCTTTATTTATTTATTTATTTATTTATTTATTTATTATATTATTTATAGCACTAACCAAGAGATATAAAACAAAAATTAACTTCAGCTACTAAAAATTTTTATTAATAAACGTAGTTATTATATAGATGTGAGTGTTTTGCTAGAACATTTTCATTGACATATTTTCTATATCTCCACTAGTGAAGATATCGATGAAGTGATATTTTCCATTTTTTACTAGTGAAGATATACCCCTTTTTGCAAAACGAAAATTAAACGGTGGCTTGAAGATAAGAATTTTATCTTCTCGTAGTAAAAACAATATTTTACGCATGAACGTACTCGAAGATAAAATCCATATGTCTTCGCACCACTCCAATCATTTCATCCGCCATCTTGTTTCGATACGGTGCCTAATTAACCTGGAAGTTAGTAACGTCACAAACTAGGTAAATATTATAAAATAACACTTCGCTGATAGTCCAGTGCTTTCCATGGTTTTGGAAGTGTTGTGGTGCAACGATGTGAAAACGATATTTACTAAAAGAGAAGGTTCAGGCATGCATATATGTATCGCTATAACTAATTAAAGATTTTGCTTATCCACGTTGTGACGTCAAGATGCATGTTAAAGAATCGTCCAAGATGACGGATGAGAAAATTAGCAATGTTGAAAGAAATGCCTTATACACTTAGATTACATTCGTGTTTATTAATCAGGACGTCATAAATTACAAATTTTAATTTTTGTTGCCATTATCCTTTTTTACCATTTTTCGTCGGTGGAAAATACATAAGACTTGAAAGCCGGATGCCGCCTATAGAGAGAGTTAACAAAGACAATCAGGCATGCAGGCACTTGTAAAGTACTAGTGCGGCTATGAAAGCAAAATTGAGAGTCTGCCTAAATATTTGAAAGAACGCTTAAAATAACAGTTTTTCGTTTCCTTGTTTTGTTGTTGAGATATTTCAGTTTCTTTGATATGTAAATTAAACATGTTGACGTCACATGTACACAATGACTTATCGGAGACGTTATATATATCGTTCCTATAATCAAACCAAATTAACACCAAACTGGGGGTGTTTCTCTCACAACACCACAAATGTTAAAGCTGAACGGTTCGAATAAAGCGCTAAATTGAAAACGTAGGATTTTCTGTTTTTTAATGATTGAAGGAAGAGGTTAAATATAGATTTTAACTGCTTATTTTTCTTAAACTACAGTACACCAAATTTCTCGACAAAACGTTTTCGTTTTACTGACCTTATGTAGAGACAGTTTATGTGAGGCATAAGTAGCACAAGCTGTTAGCGAGCTGCCTATCACTGCTAAAGTTAAGCCCGGTCGAATGGGTTAGTATACTAGTATACTCGGATATGTGATAAACTTAACTCTGTGTAAGTAGAGTTGTTGCGGGTTCTCCTGTTCCACGAGAGTTTTTCACCGTGTTCTCCGGTTTTCTTCCCATCGCAAAATCAACATAATATAGTTTCCTCAGTTAAGGGCCATTGGGTTATCAGTATCTAAATACTGTCGTATATATGTTAGTAGTCTCAATAAATAAAGTTGCTTTACGTGATTTTTGTTGCAGCCGACGAACGCTGTTGCATCGCCATTGGCTCCAAGTGATATTTTTCCAGTAACGCTGTAACTATCAGAAAAGAAAAATATTATTTTATATTTCAGTCAATCAAACTACATGGGTTTCTGAATTATTGAATGGCAAAGCAGAAAATATCGAGTGAGAGAATTACGCTCAGAGACTACGAACATTTACAGTAAGAGCAAAAATCCTTCAATTAAGAATATCTAGCAAGGCATAGGTTCTGGCTTTGATGTAATAGATGCATGTGCTTTATGGGCTAGAATCTCTTGGGCTTTCATTTAGTAGAAACTTACTAGCATATTATTGCAAATGCTGCAATCTAATTGATTACTCTACGCATATATATTCGTCGTTAAATACCGAGTAGTAAATTGAGTACTAAGACCCATTGCGGTAAAACAGCATGGCGGTGACGAGGAGTGGAAGATTTGTTTTAACTAAGGTACCCAAGTTAGTTTCTACTATATAAGAAGACGAATAATGTCTATTTAGTAATTATATTAACTCATAATCTAATTGTTAAATAAAGCACTCGTGACCATTTTCTAGCGATTAGTTTAGTTTACTCGTTTTAATTTGGTAATTTATACCTGAAAGCACCAGAATAGTCGAGCTGAAATGGATACCTATGATGGGATGCAAAGCCCCAAGGACATGGCTTTTGCAAACAGAAGTTCATCATAGCCTAAATAACGATAGGGAAATGAAAGTTAATAGTAAGTGAGAATTTGTGGTAACACCACGTTTATTATTTTATTAAAATAAATAAATATGTTGCTGCCATAGGAAGTGGTTGCCCAGCTTTCCGAGCTTATGGTAAAAAATGCTCGACAATAAGTCAGATTTAAGAATTACTACAATTAACATTTCTATTTTACAATATAAATATTGAAAGGTAAAGTTATCTATAGCTATTTAAAATTACAATAGTATAAGTTATATAAGTAAAATTATTTAAACTATCGCCATGTCAAACAGTGTTTTGCTTGTGTCCGAACTAATTAAACTTGGTCTCGCAAAGAATCGTGGTAAAACGTACCGCCGCCATCTTTTTTGCTATGGTGAATTATGATTCATTCTCTTTGCACATTTATGGAGGAGATGCAATTTCTTATTTTTTAAAAATCCAATACCCTGCATTTATCTTTAATCTTTTTATTATGATTAGATCTATATGTCGTATCATGTATCATATTTCTAATAATATTGTTCCTGAAAATATTTACATTCTCCAAAATAGTCACATAGGCTTTTTTATGTTGAATTGCAAATATTCAGCGGTCATTTGCAGTGAGCAACTTGGTGCACCGTTCTACAAAATGTACTCTCATTTTAACTGAATATGATTACTACAAACTGCAGTAGTCTATTCATAGCTAACCACAATCTGCTCGTGACCCTTCAAGCTGAAAATAATTATTTTGAAAATTCTTCTATGTACTTTGGAAATTCTTATCTCCGGTTAATATCTTCACTACAACATAGTACAATGTGAGCCAAATAAACCGACTTTTAAGAACTTGATCTCAAAATGTAGCCTGTGGTGGTGGTAGTGGAAGTGGTGGTGGTGAAACTCTTTGTGAGGGGCTTGGTACAGCTTCACCATTTGCACTATGGTTAAAGTGTCTATGAAATGAAAAACTTGTTGGCATTTTTGTTGTTCTAAGGAACAGAGGAGTATTGTAGAAGCATTCGCAGGAAAATTTCAAGAGAATGTGATATAGTCTTCGCGCTAGTAATTATCAAATTTTGCTATGGGCTATGGCTAGGTCGTTTTGGGAGAAAATTTGGGGTTTTTGGTACAACAGATTCTCTTGAAATATTTTGTGAATGCTCCTACTATGTTCCTCTGTGTATTGAAACAACAAAAACACCAACGAATTTTTCACTTCATAGACACTTGACTTTAATCCAGGTCTGTTTGTGTAAGTAAATTCTATCTCCATTAAAATACTGATTCGTCCCTTATTCTTGACAATTTTGAGTAATTATATACTCACCCATCCAATTTTTGTTTGTGGTTGATGTGGTAATCCAAATTTTGAACAGCGAAAATTGGTTGTGACAACTTTGTCTGTCTGCAGATCTTTTACATACGCAATATCTCCAATTCCAGCGATTTGGTCGCATCCTTTCTCTTCCATAACCATAAGATTCTTTAACGGACGCTTGTTATTTAACCTGAACAACCTTGATTAAGTAATTAAGTTTGATTAAGTTTGCTTTTTTTTGTTTATTTATTTGTTTGTTTGTTTGTTTGTTTGTTTTGTTTGTTTGTTCATCTGTTCGTTCTTTTTTATTTTGTTTGTCCGTTCGTTCGTTCGTTTGTTCGTTCTTTTGTTTGTTTGTTTGTTTGCTTGTTTGTTTGTTTGTTTGTTTGTTTGTTTGTTCGTCTATTCGTTTGTCTTCCGATCATCTGTCCAACCGCAAGGATGGATTATATTGGATTTACTGAAATGACGCGAAACTTACCAGTGTGTTTTTGTTTGTTTGAAGTGGCTGCCATCAGACATTTGAACTCTGAAGTCCAAGATTGGAGCGTTACCAAGTGCACTTGACCAATGAGGTATGCCAAATGGATCAACGGACTCATTATTGGATGGAACAGTCCACGTGATCGAAGAATTCTTATGCCCAACGAGCATGAAACCTCCACCGTCGGTTGTCATGTCACACCAGACCTTTTAAGGTAATTAGAATCCACTAACTATCCAACAAATACTTAAAGTTAGAACTATAACAAAAAATTCGTTTATCGCATACGACATAATCTATTTTGTTATGTGGCATTGGTTTATTATGGTCACGCCACATAAGACAAATCTTTTTTTTTTTCGCGCGTACAATTATAGTGCCGCAATCCACCATAGTAAAAAGAGAGGGTGGCTAATGACTATTGCCTTTTGCAAGCCGAAATGAGTTCTGACAAAAGCAAAATATTGTTTGAGATGTCAACGTCTGTTTAATCATAGTCAACAGAGATATGGTCTGGAAACTCGGCAAACTTCAAAGCGCCTATGATGAGCTTTGATTTTATGTTGAACCGTACCTTTCACTGTGTACCTCCTTTGTTTTACGTTTTTTAATATTTAAATAGCACGCGGTTGCGTGATTGAACTGAAACGTTGCCATTGGATAATTCGTTCATTATACTAAAATACAATGTGTTCAGTGACCGTGCACCGTGCACAAAAATGCATAAAAGCGAACAAAAAGATAGACGAAAGACTTTAGCTGAGTTTCCAGACCATATTTCGATTGACTATGGTTTGATAATAGCAAAGATATAATTTATAACCTTCAACGAAAGCTCATTTCATGTGCACATGTGATGATGTGCACCTTGAGTGGTCACGGTTGCAGTGACCGTGCACCTTGGAGAAAAATGCAATAGAACAAAGAATTTAGCTGAGTTTCCATACCTGTTTTGGAGTGCTCTCGTCAAAGTGAACCCAGTAAAATCCACCTTTCGCGTTTGTGTCTTCATTTAAAATATGAGAACAGTCATAGCTGGGATTGAAAAATTCACCCAATGACTTTGAACCTGTAATGTTGAAAACAACAATATAATTTTTTGATGAAGCAAATGTTGTATCGACCATTCGAAAGTAATGATACACCGTCTTAGGGACGTTTCACCGATGAACACTTGCCTGGGGTTGATAAAATTTGTTGTGGGTCAGCATTTTTAGGAGGGGCATGTCCCCTCGGGAAGTTTTTTTTTTTTAATTTGGATCTTTGAAACGGCATTTCTCGCATTCTGAAAACGTTCTTGAGCTTAATATTAAAAGTTTCAACGCTTGTTTCTAATGGCATATTGTGTCCCAATGAATGATACACATTACTACATCTTTTAGTCTTGTTTCTGTTGCTTGAAAAGCGTCGATACGCAACATAGCCCTGTGCTATTTCAGGAATATATGGTACGGGTGGTGTGTGCTGTTAGCGCTGCCTCTCGCCAAAAGTTAAGCCCAGTTAGACGGGGTTAGTACTTTAGATGGGGGACCGTCTGGGTCAATATGTCTTTTAATTACGCACCATCAATTGTCTTCCAGCCATAAATGTTGTTATTTTGAGAACAGATTAGGGGCTTGTCGTTGTTTTCACGGTTTTTTACTAATTTGATGCTGCCGTGGTTAGCTTTCGTACATCTTCCAGGGTCATAGCTTGATTTAATAACTTGCGTTTTCTGCGTAAGTGGAGAAAAATAATTTTTAGACACCAATGCTATTAGTCGCTATATAATATGTTCTCAGTTGCTGAAGAAAAAATAGATACACCGTGCGTACATGTGACTACCGCTGTTGAAACTAATTGTAAGTATAAATTTGGTTATAAAACAGAGAAAAAGATAGAGAAGAAATTATAAGAAGAAATTAACAACGCATGAAAATGTGTGAAAAGCACACAAGCACACCAAAAATATGATATATTATAGTTATATTATTAGATTTTACATTGCTAATCTATTGCGTTCGTTCGTTCGTTTTTGTTTTGTTTTGTTTTGTTTTGTTTTGTTTTGTTTTGTTTTGTTTTGTTTTGTTTTGTTTTGTTTTGGTTTGTTTTATTTTGTTTTGTTTTGGTTGTTTGTTTGTTTGTTT
Organism: Paragorgia papillata; assembly: GCA_035771165.1. Lineage (NCBI taxonomy): Eukaryota > Metazoa > Cnidaria > Anthozoa > Scleralcyonacea > Coralliidae > Paragorgia > Paragorgia papillata. The sequence goes on along the minus strand of JAWNZC010000208.1, from coordinate 42,284 downwards.
GTTTGTTTGGGTTTTTTTGTTTGTTTGTTTGTTTGTTTGTTTGTTTGTTTGTTTGTCTGTCGCCAGGATATCTTACAAAATACTGCTCAGATTTTCATGAAAGTTTGTGGAAAGATTGATCGTAGAGCAAGGACTAATCCCCTCTCAAATTTTGTTGAAATTTTAATACAATTAATAAAAATCTGACCACAAGATTCTCCCAAGTGGAAGAAATGCTTGATTAACAAATTATGCAAACATTTTTGCATCATCTTTAATGAAAATTAAGTTTGCTTATTTGAAAAAACACACTTAAAATTACAAAATACATCAAACATAAAAAAATAATAAAATAACAAAATTACATCTTCCATAGTTTTTGCTTAGTTTTTTAGATATTTCAGTTTGTTTAATATGCAAATGTCACATGTTGTGAAAACACATGTACATAATTACTTATTGGGAAAGATTATATAACTTTGCTCTTATCAAACCAAACTTAATTCGAAGAAAGCAAGTGCGTGTGTTTCTTCTACAACACCAAGACATGTAGAATTTCACTCAAGTGGTTTGGTTTGATAATTTCAAATATATATATATATATAGTTCAATCTACAGACACGGTGTTTCGCTGTACAACAGCTCATCAGTGTAGCTTGGAACAATCTGAATGAATTTTATCAATTACTTATACACATGCGATCGTCGGTGATAACCGTATGTGGGACAGCATCGGTGAAATACATTCAGATAGCGTGAAGTGCGCATATATATATATGTATATATATATATATATATAACCTTTTCCAACGATATATTTATATATGTATATATATAACCTTTTCCAACAACTGATTATGCACATGTACGTCACAACATGTGACATTTACAGATCAAACAAACTGAAATATCTCAAAAACGAAGCAAGGAAACAAAAAACGAAGTGGCTATAGGTTCGATAACCGGAACTCGTTGAAGAAAAACTAAAGGTCCGGCAAAAGCTTTGCTATTGTTATATCGAATGCACGGTCTATATGCAGCAGTCTGCCTTTTAAATTCGACATTTATTGTACCGAGATCCTGGGCAAGAAACCTCTTAGTGAACACTTTTTTTTATATGGACGGAATGACACGAGTTAGCTCAGTTAGCCGGGAAAGCTGGCTGATGTAATGTAAGCTTTTACCTTTGGTTCAGGATTATTATATGAATTAAAACATTCTCATAACGTAAAAGAAGCTTTGTTGATCGATGCCATCACACATTCAATGACCGTATTTTTTATTTGATTTTAATCACTTTATTACCAAAATAGTGGTAACAGGTGGCTGAACAGAGCAAAGCCCCAATTTATATCACCTACCAATAACTAACTATATACATGGTAATATTTACAAATATAACTAAATCTATATATAAATAGCAGTTATGTACAAATTTGAATAAATAAATAAAGTAGAAAGTTAATATAAATTTAAAAGTCATTAATTTTTAGTCTAGATAAATAAATACTCCGCAGAACAGTTTTAAAAAGACCAAGTTTTCTCATTTCTTTTACAGTAGAAGGCAAACCATTCCAAGTGCGTACAGTTCTGGGAAAAAACGAACTCCCAAAATAATTAGTTTTGTGTTTAAATTCTAAAAAGTTGTCCTGGCAAGATTTGAGTATACACTGGTTGACACAGCTGAGCTGAGCGAATTGAAGAAGGAAAGACATTGAGACAACAAGTAAACAGTACAAACACGTGTTACGACAGTTACGTGTAATTGGAATCTGACTGCGCTGGTACTGGAACCAATTGCCGTCGGACCTTTAGTTTTTCTTGGCTATAGGTCCGGTAACCGGAACTCGTTCACTTCGAACAAAAAAACTGCAAAAGATGTTAGTTTTTAATATTAAGTACTCTTTCAAACAAGACGAACTTAATTTTCGTGACATGGGCACTTTGACTCAAAATGGCTAGGTCTTAGAATTGTACTGGAGGACTTGGACTTGAATGATTCCGAATTGGGGCGAGTCGGACTTGGATGAGGTAGCCTTGACTACGACACCGCTTGGACAGATTATGTTTAATACTATAGTATCTAGATACATTGATAGATACTTACTTTTCTCAGTGCTGCTGATGTCAAGCACATCATGCAGCTTACCAAAGCTGAAATCACGAATACTTTTAAATACATCATGATGCAAACGTCTAAAAGAACCAAAACACATCATAAATGGGTATAACTACTGGTGCAAGTATTAGGTTCAAATTTAAATATTAGACATGGTTCAAACCTACCTGTTCAAATCATCTGAGTCCCAATAGCTCAATAGTTAGAGCGTCTCACCGGCGATCAGAAGGAACTCATACGAACTCAGAATTTCTTTCTGAGCAAAATAACTCGAAGAACATTTACTCTCAATTCTCATATCCGAGCTAGCATATTCATCTCTTCTCTTAATAACATGCACTACGACATTAATATATATCATCATACCTGCACATAGCAGTATGATGTCATGCATACATCGAACTCAACCTACGTTCAAATTATCTGAGTACCAGCAGCTGAATGCATGCATGGTTAGAGCGTCTCACCGGCATGCAGAAGGTTGTGGGTTTGAGTCCAGCTTGGGAACTCAGAAGTTTTTCGGATTGAAATAGTTTGAAGAACACTTACACTCAATTCTCAAGTCCTTGCTAGCATACCCATCTCTTCTCTTAACAACATGAATTATTTACGACATTAACATAAATTATCATACTTGCACGTAGCAGTATATGTAATACCGTAGAGTCTCGAAAGTAGCGCCTCCCCCGACCCCGAAAGTAGCGGGCCCCTGAAAGTAGCCCGCCCTGAAAGTAGCGGCTCTTTTGAAAAGATTGATACAGTGAATACGATAGATGATGATAAATGGCTTGAAAGAAGAAGGAAACATCAAACCAAAAAACTTTATTTCACGTTCATATTAAGAGGATATGATGCATTCGTTTTATGTAATACAGCAAATTTAGTTCGTATTTACCTTAATTACTTATCCACAATATGTTAACTTATTTTACCACTCGAAAGTAGTGGTCCCCCGAAAGTAGCGAGCCCTCGAAAGTAGCGCCCCCCCCCCCCCGAAAGTATAGCAGTCTTCAACAGCGGATAAAACCGAAAGTAAGGGGGCCGCTCGGATTCTAGGGTACATCGAACTTAACCTATTCAACCAATGATTAGACCGTCTCGCCGACGATCAGAAGGTGGTTGTTTCAAGTCCTGCTTGGGAATTCAGAGAAAAATATCTCGAACAGCCCCTAACACTTGCACTCCATTCAATCGTATCTGAACCAGCATATCTATATCTGTTCTCTCCTTTTCTCTTAACTAAGCACACATTTCTTCAGTTTTCTTTGTTTCTCTACAGTCTATCACCGGAAATATTTTTGACCTTCCTTCAGCTCATTTGACCCCGACACACAAATCGACGCCGACAATCGCAGTCAACAAAACGCGAATTTTGATGTTAAATACGGTCGAAAATTAACTTGCCAAGTTTAGGTCTGGGTAGAACAAAGCTGTTTTCACAACTTTCGTAATAGAAATAAAAATGGAGTGTTGTGATGACTCAGCATGGGGCTCTTTCCATCTGCCTGCTTACAGTTGTTTTGGACAATAATTAATTCACCAATGAAGATTGTTTACGTTACGTGTTAAGTTATTTGGTTATAAGTCAATCTTTTTGAGAGATACAAAGTGTACGACCCCACGGGAACGGTCGATTAAAAAATGATAACTCAAAGGGGTACCCTAAAGACGCACTAGTTCATCACTTTCCTATGACAGGACGAAAATTAGTTCAGATAGCCAGTCACAAAACTCGTTCGGATAGCCAGATACCGTGTGAACGGAAAGCCGATTCGAACTATAATTTTAATCCTGATCCACATCGTACAAGACCACTATAGGCGGCCCAGAACATTAGACCCTGTTTACACTAGCCTGCGTACAGCCTCGACCCTATTTCGCAACTGGTTTCGAAATCGGGTTGAGGCTCCACGCAGGCTACGTTTACACTAGAGCAAAAGTTTCCGGATCCGTGACCAATTCGAAACGTTTTAGTACCGGATTCGTTTCGCCGTTTACGCACAAGAGAATGAATCCGGAATAAAAACATCCCGGTTTGATCACGTATGCGGGGATTTTGAATCCGAAAAAAGAGTAGAAACTTAGTATCCGAATCTGACTTTGAATCCGAAACAATACGTAGTATAAACGGTTATTCCTATGAATCCGGATACTTTTCCACATGCATGTAGCCATATGAGTTTGCGGTGGAACCAATATGGCAAACGTAAGGAATTCCGAGTGTAGTGTAAACGGTCGAATGCGAACGTGCATGTACATAAACGCCTAACGAATCCAAATACTTGGTACGAAGTGAACCCGGAAACATTTTCTGTAGTGTAAACGTAGTCTTAGCCTTGATTTCATCAATTTATAGCAATAAATAACTATCCATCTTAACATAAGAATGCGACTACAACACCCTGTAATTAAAACAACAGTAATAAGGCACACTCGAGAAAACCAAATGGCAAACTTGACGAGAGCCTTTTTACACAAAAAAATATATGAAATATTAAAATATATATTGAAATTTGTTAGTAGAAAGAAAAAAGCAGTGAAACAAGAATGAGCAATTTATTACTATTAAATAGATTACTGAACGAAGAAATATTGAACATACTTTGTAATCTGGCGAAAATCGTCAATTTCGAACCATTCAACGCTGCGTCTGTTGTGTATCTGAATGGTATGGCTGATGGGATTGGCTATTATACTTTTTGATGAACAATATAAATATATGATTTTTAAGAGTAAGTCTGTTTTTGTTTGTTTTTCTATTTTCTACAGCGGAAATAGTTTAACCTTGTTTCAGCTCGCTTAACCCCAACACAAACAATCGAACATTTATAAGTCTAAGACCAAGGTATCTCGGAGGCTAAAGTCAAAGCTGGCTCTGTTTGACAAAATAATTACATGGACACCTCGAAATTCTTTGTTTCAAGAGGGACGATTAATGTCGTATTTCCCTCATCAATACTGGGTGAGAGAGGTTTAGTTCTAAACGTCTCATCCAGTATTCATGAGGGACAATTAGACTAAACGTCCCTCATTACTATTAATGAGAAATTGGCTCTCATAATAATCATCGGGGGCGATGCTAGAAAATAGGCACACTGCTAAAAATGGTGTGAACATTATATAGCTGTTATACATTTGCCATAGATCTGTAATACATTTGCAACACATTTACTGATCTACAATACATTTGCAATAGAATTTGCAACATTTGCATTTGACTTACAATACATGTACATTTGCAATATATAGAATTTGCATTACATTTGCATGCAACTCAACTCAACTCAACTATAAAATTAAACGCAACTAAATTGAACTGAACTGGACTGAACTTAGCTGAACTAAACTAAACTAAACTAAACTAATATTTTCTCTCTGTGACTGCCAGATTTTGTGAAGATGCTTCTATGTTGATCAAGCTAACAGGAAAACTTGAAAAACGATTTAGGAATTATAGAATTCTAAGCATATTTCAAGAAGACAAGGTAAGCAATAAACTAATTTGGAATTTTAGATTTAAAGGGCATATGACTCGAAAATTAAGTTTGTCTTATTGAAAAGAACATTTAAAATGATAAAATAACATCTTTTGCAGTTTTTGGTTTCCTTGCTTCGTTTTTGAGATATTCCAGTTTGTTTGATATGCAAATGACACAACTTTTTACGTCACATGTGCATAATGAGTTATCAGAAAAGGTTACATATCTCTGCTATTATCAAAACATGGGCTTAAGTCAAAGGAAACATATGCGTGTTTCTACCTACAACACCAAACATGTAGAAATTCCAAGTGATTTCATTTCACAATAGCAAAGATATGTAACCTTCTCTCGGTAACTCATAATACTCATTATGCACGTGTGACGTAAAAAGTTGTGTCATTTGGATATCAAACAAACTGGAATATCTCAAAAACGAAGCAAGGAAACCAAAAACTGCAAAAGATGTTATTTTATCATTTTAAATGTTCTTTTCAATAAGACAAACTTAATTTTCGAGTCATATGCCCTTTAATAAACCAGTTACTAGCTAGAGTTTTGTAGGTTTATTGCTATTATTGTTACGTGTGAATATATTTATAAGTAGGATTAACACATTCAATACAAAAATTCAAATACAAAAATTCTCTAGGGCATTTGCTAGTCTTTTCTTCTATTTCGTTAATAGACTTCTAGCTCACCCAACATATCTGTTTCTACGGTTTTGGTCTTGGTTTGCGTATACGGTAACACAATAATATGATCTAACGCAATCTAGTCCCCATCCAATTTATCGCAATCGGGCTGGGAAAGGACTGCGGGCTAATCGTTCTTAATTCTAGCCAGTGGCTGAATTGCGAAGGACGCAGATCAACGTGGCCGTGTCGAGACATATCAAAGGCGCTACAGACAGCCGCCGTACGACACATGTCTGACCACGGATCACAGCTAAGATCTAGGTGTTCATTTTACGGAGGGAGGAAACCGGAGAACCCGGCAAAAACTCTCTCGAAGCACAGGATAGATCAACTACAACTCTACTCACACGAGTTCCAAGCTCGACAATGGGGCCATTCCCAGGCGGTCACCCATCCAAGTACTAACCCTGTCCAAACGGGCTTAACTTTGGACTGCATCAGTAAGAGGCAGCGCGCTAACAGCACACGTTACTCGTAACACGAAATTGACTAAAAAACAAAATTAAAATTCTAAATAATTTATCATATTTCTAATCAACAATTTAATCCTTAATCCAACGTTTCTTTAATAAATCAACGTTAACCTGTTACACTTTTATAATAAAATCAGAGACATATGACAGACAACAATTTGAATCTGATATGGGATAGACCGCACATTGCAGCCGTTTGAGGTCCATTGAAATCTGCTTGAATGCAAGTCAAATATATAAACTAGAAATACATAAACGCAACAACCCCTCGCCCGCTTTATATGCATTTTTAACACAACAACCCCCACTCCCCCCGAAAACATCGCAGAAAATTAATTGGCAAAGTTCATGCATCTGTTGTCATGTATTGACAGACCGAAAGGCGAAAGAACATGCATAGTCAATATTAAAAAAAAAATGAGATGAACTAAATGACAAATTCTCATTCAAAAACAGATATAAATAGTGACCAAGAAAAGACACAATGGCAACGACCTAGCGTCCAAAGACAATACTAGACAAGATATTATTTATATTGATTTTCATTTTCAAGATTTCTTTCGTTTTAACTCAGCTAAACTGGTAAATACGAAGCTCCTACCGTTATTAAACTTTCTTCTGCTCATATCACCACAAACACTGCCAATTCAGTCTACTCTTTTCGGATTATTTTTCTCGTTCGCGGTTTCTTACTTTTTTCGTTGACAAATAAATATGACAAGGCGTCATTCAGTTCTCTTCATGAGAAGTTCTCCTAAAAAGCCGTTTGTTTCAAAATTTCTTCATCGTTCTCTCTCGAGTTAAGTAGAATACACCAGAGCAGAATTCTTTACCAGCTTTGGACAGTTTCAGGACACATCCTTGCTCTTTCAGATACATTTCGGTCGGCATCGTTTTCGGTCTTTATATATTGTATAAATTTTTAGGCTTTTTTCCGTGATTTTAAGTCATGTTTATTGTTACCTCTTCTCTGCTGTCTCTATTGCAGTCACATCTCTTCTTAGCCTTCTTTCTTTGGTCTTTTTCCCTAGTCAATGTTAATGTACATTTTAGCTGAAACCATTTTTTCTGGCAAAGATTTCTTTCGTCATGATCGCGATCGTTAAAAAACTGTATTTCGCAATCCAACCGAACTTATAATGATTATAATTTGCTGACGTAAATTTAAATAATTTGAATAATTTAACAGGTTATTTACCAGTACCTTGCTATCCGAACAGCGCAAGTTGTGGATTTGATAACATATATATAGATATAGATATATATATAAACATGTTTCAGAATTACTTTCAGGTTTTCATCTCGCGTGTAATTTTGCGTGTAAGTGGACTCCACGCCTGTCGAGATGAGCACCCTCGCCCGGGCTCGGGGATGAACGGAGAAAACAAATTAAAGAGAACTACCTTTATTAGAAAAGAGGTTGTGTAAATGCTAAGAAATTCTGACGCGACTTCGTAAAAATAATGGGCAAGCTCTGAAGCTGGAGAGCCGAGAGAGGTTCTGGGGTAAAGAATGGATTTAACGCGAACTATTTTTTTGCTGTGTATTCGGTAGAGGACTGGAACTGGTTTACAAACTATGAGATAAACATATATGAAGTTTCGCTGAATACAATCCGTTAATTAATACGGTACAATCCGCTTACTAATACAGTACAATCAATCAAAGCAGTACTATTAATGTTGTACAATCACGATAATGATGACGGTCTTAGTTTCTACAACAAACATACCATGTCGACAGAATTACGGAATTAGGGAAAAATACATTGCAGTTTTAACAACCAGCATTAACAGCAAGGAAAAGAGTTGTATAAATCAATCATCGTGAGAATTATAGCCAGCACGTTGGCGTTGAAATTTTAACACCACCCTTTATTCCGGATCTGAAATCACTCCAGGATTTAACGTTTCCTTGGCGAGTTGGTCGGCAATTTTTTGACATCTTGGAAATCTCTGCTCGCGAAAGAACTTCTTTCCAGATGTTCACCTCAGCCAATTCTCCCTGAAATGATTGAGAAGCATCAAATCCTCCTCCAACACTATCCTGGTCTTGTCCTAGAACCCAGGTTCCTCCACCCTGAAGAGTTTTACCAGAAGTGTAGGCCAACGATCCTTGACCACCAAGTTTTCCATCTTTGTAAATGGAGTATTTCCCACCTTGAGATTGCCACGTAACACAAACGTGATGCCAAATGCCATCGTTGATTGCAATGTTATGAGAGCTACTGAAAAATAACCATTTTTTACTATTTTTGATAATTCGTGAAGCAAATTCAAAAGAAACGAATGTCGAATCTGGCATTGTAAATCAGATACAAACAAAATATAATTACATTAATATAATTGTACTGTTTCTATTGAAAGAATATTGTGCTATTAGTATTGAAAGAGTATCGTACTGTTGAGTATTTAAAGAGTATTGTACTGCATGCTTGTGTCGAAAAAAGTATTGCAGTGTTTGTGCTAAAAGAGCATGGTACTGTTTGTGTTGAAAGAATATCGAACTGTTTGTATTGAAAGAGTATTTTACTGTTTGTATTTTAAGAATATCGTACTATTTGTATCAAAAGAGTATTTTACTGTTTGTATTGAAAGAGTATTTTACTGTTTGTATTTAAAGAATATCGTACTGTTTGTATCGAAAGAGTATTTTACTGTTTGTATTGAAAGAGTATTTTACTGATTGTATTGAAAGAATATTGCACTGTTTGTATTGAAAGAATATCGTACTGTTTGTATTGAAAGAGTATCGTATTGTTTGTATTGAAAGAGTATCGTACTGTTTGTATTGAAAGAGTATTCTAGAGTTTGTCTTGAAAGAATAGCGTACTGTTTGTGTTGAAAGAGTATCGTACTGTTTGTCTTGAAAGAGTATTTTACTGTTTGTATTGAACGAGTATTGTACTGTTTGTATTGAAAGCGTATTTTACTGTTTGTATTGAAAGAGTATCGTACTGTTTGTTTTGAAACAGTATTTTACTAGTGTTTGTATTGAAAGAGTATTTTACTGCTTGTATTGAAAGAGTATCGTACTGTTTTTATTGAAAGAGTATTCTACTATTTGTATTGAAAGAATATCGTACTGTTTGTATTGAAAGAGTATTTTACTGTTTGTATTGAAAGAGTATTTTACTGTTTGTATTGAAAGAATATTGCACTGTTTGTATCGAAAGAGTATTTTACTGTTTGTATTTAAAGAATATCGTACTGTTTGTATCGAAAGAGTATTTTACTGTTTGTATTGAAAGAATATTGCACTGTTTGTATTGAAAGATAATTTTGCTGTTTGTATTGAAAGAGTATCGTACTGTTTGTATTGAAAGAGTATCGTACTGTTTGTATTGAAAGAGTATTCTACAGTTTGTCTTGAAAGAATAGCGTACTGTTTGTGTTGAAAGAGTATTCTGTTTGTATTGAAAGAATTAATATCGTACTGTTTATATTGAAAGAGTATTTTACTGTTTGGGTTCAAAGAGTATTTTACAGTTTGTATCGAAAGAGTATTTACTGCTTGCAATTGTATTGAAAGATCGTATTGTTTGTATTGATAGAGTATTTTTACTAGTGTTTGTATTGAAAGAGTATTATACTATTTGTGTTGAAAGAGTATTGTACTGTTTGTATTGAAAGAGTATTCTAGTGTTTGTATTGAAAGAATATCGTACTGTTTGTATTGAAAGAGTATTGTACTATTTGTATTGAAAGAGTATCGTACTGTTTGTATTGAAAGAGTATTGTACTGTTTGTCTTGAAAGAGTATTTTACTGTTTGTATTGAAAGAGTATTGTACTGTTTGTATTCAAAGCGTATTTTACTGTTTGTATTGAAAGAGTATCGTACTGTTTGTATTGAAAGAGTATTTTACGGTTTGTATCGAAAGAATATCGTACTGTTTGTATTGATAGAGTATTTCGCTAGTGTTTGTATTGAAAGAGTATTCTACTATTTGTATTGAAAGAGTATTGTACTGTTTGTATTGAAAGAGTATTGTACTGTTTGTCTTGAAAGAGTATTTTACTGTTTGTATTGAAAGAGTATTTTACTGTTTGTATTCAAAGCGTATTTTACTGTTTGTATTGAAAGAGTATCGTACTGTTTGTATTGAAAGAGTATTTTACGGTTTGTATCGAAAGAATATCGTACTGTTTGTATTGATAGAGTATTTCGCTAGTGTTTGTATTGAAAGAGTATTCTACTATTTGTATTGAAAGAGTATTGTACTGTTTGTATTGAAAGAGTATTGTACTGTTTGTATTCAAAGCGTATTTTACTGTTTGTATTGAAAGAGTATCGTACTGTTTGTATTGAAAGAGTATTTTACGGTTTGTATCGAAAGAATATCGTACTGTTTGTATTGATAGAGTATTTCGCTAGTGTTTGTATTGAAAGAGTATTCTACTATTTGTATTGAAAGAGTATTGTACTGTTTGTATTGAAAGAGTATTCTACTGTTTGTATTGAAAGAGTATTGTCCTGTTTGTGTTGAAAGAATATCGTACTGTTTGTATTAAAAGAGCATTCTACTGTTTGAATGGAAAGAATATCGTACTGCTTGTCTTGAAAGAGTATTTTACTGTTTGTATTGAAAGAGTATTCTACTGTTTGTATTGAAAGAGTATTCTACTGTTTGTATTGAAAGAGTATTGTCCTGTTTGTGTTGAAAGAATATCGTACTGTTTGTATTAAAAGAGCATTCTACTGTTTGAATGGAAAGAATATCGCACTGCTTGTCTTGAAAGAGTATTTTACTGTTTGTATTGAAAGAGTATTCTACTGTTTGTATTGAAAGAGTATTCTAGTGTTTGTATTGAAAGAATACCGTACTGTTTGTATTGAAAGAGTATCGTACTGCTTGTGTTGAAAGAGTATTCTACTGTTTGTATTGAAAGAATATCGTACTGCTTGTATTGGAATACAGTAGTATCGTACTGTTTGTATTGAAAGAATATCGTACTGTTTTTTATTATTTATAATATTTTTACCCGGAGATAGGTCCATTTATCACTACCATGCCAAGATATTGACGAATTCTTATTAGAAAATTATTAGCTATTCGCGGAACTGCATAAGATACCAAATGACCTAAGGACTGTTGCTTTGTTTTGGTCCAGAAACAAAGCGATATTTCGGTCATTGCTGGTGCACCTTGGCTTCTGACGTAATCGACAATAGTGTTTCCTTTGAAGTGTAATGCGTACGCTGGATCAGCTAAAATAAACAGATATACGCAATGAGTTGTCTTGCATTGTGATTATTTTGAAAGACTAGACTATTTTTAGCGAGAGATTGTATGTAAAATTGGATAATTTAAGGTTTTGCTAAATTTAAATTGCCAATTTTAAAATTCGCTAAGCTAGATCAGCTTTTCAAACAATAACAACGTTTGTTTAATAGTTGAGTCGGTTTTCTTTGTTTTTTCTAGAGCTGTATCTACCATATATCCCAAGAGAACCGATAATTAAAAATTCAAGGCGCTGTATATAGATATTGCCCTGGTCAACAGGGATTATCTAGATATTGCCCTGGTCAACAGGGCAATATGTAATATTTAAAAAACTCATTAATAATTCATGAGGAAAACACAAAAGAAATCAATACCGTAGCAGAGGTTGTAAATCGGATACAGAATCGTCCTGATTTACATAAACTTTAGCTTCGATTTTCTCGGCTAAAATAGAGTATATCGCTAAAATAGTTGGTGAACTTGATTACTTAGATGCATTTGTATTTTATTTGTAAATCAGATACAGATCGGCTGCTCATTCTGTATCTACTACATACAACATGAGCGGCCGTGTTGTATCGGGTATACAAGCTCGAGCCGAAGGCGAGAGATTGTATATCTGATACAACACGGCCGCGAATGTTGTATATTACTTAAGATACGAACGCATCTAAAGAACCATATTTACCAACTATTTTAGCGATATACTCTATTTTAGCCAAGAAAATCGAAGCTAAAGTTTATGTAAATCAGGACGATGCTGTATCCGATTTACAACCTCTGCTACGATATTGATTTCTTTTGTGTTTTCTTCATGAATTATTAATGAGTATTTTAAATATATATATATAGTAATTATATATTTTTTCGAAAACCTCCTCAACTATTAAATAAGTCAGTTAATTACCTCGAACCGAGGCTTTTATCCAAATAAAACCCTCGGGGCCTGCGACCAATTGGGCTGTATTCAGCTAAAATCCTCGGTTCTCGGCAATTAACTCTTACTTAATGTGTGTGGCCTAGCCACCGTCAACAATTATACGATGAGCTCGAGTCGTATATCAGCTCATAGCCAACGAGGTGCAAAGCACCGAGTTGGCTATTAGTCATATACGACGAGAGCGAGTGGTATAATTGTTTTATTATATTGCGAAAACATTTATAAAAATAAAGAAAAACTGTTAATTCATAACGGAAATGAATCGCTTGAAAAAAATCGAACTTCCGCCACCCATGCTATTGGCGCCATGCCCAATTACTTTCACGTTACGTAGCAAGGTTTTACCTTGACAGTAAACCATTGAACTCTAAGGAGACTGGAACGTTTACTTAGAGTTCAATGCAGTAAACTGACTTGGAGTTCAAAGCAGTCTTCAGTCTTGAGAATGTGTTTGAGAGCTCTTAGAGTTTAAAAAATGTTGTATATAACGACTTAAACATGTCAGGAAAGTGAAAAGTTTAGTCAGTGGTTCTCTACTTGTTGACATGTAAAGATTTAACATTTGAAAAGATATCAAAAAGCCGAAAACGTTCGGAAAAACTATACTTTGTTGATTTACGATCTTTATATAGCATACAAGTATCATAATTTCCATTCATATAGCTTTATTTCTTTAGGAAATATATAAATATATTTTACTGGCTACTACAATAATAAGTATGTATGTTTACGACTTGTGTTATTTTGGTTTTTAAACAAAACATTCGGTAATTTAATAACAGCTAGCTATTAACAGCTAGTTTTATATGTACTGTTTAATAAACGAGCAGGAGGGTTTTTATCAGATATAAAGACATAAAAGTGTTTTTATATCTGATAAAACACGAACAGCTTCAAAAACGAACCACTTGGTAAGTTCATTGGCGTAGTAAGTTTGAAAAATAACCTTTCCTAAGCCGAGAAAATCAAAGCTAAATGATATGTAAATCAGGAGGTATCTTTATCACATATAAAGACACGATACGGTCATGATTTTCTTTTGTGTTTTCCTCATGAATTATTAATGAGCTTTTGAAGTAAGTACACTGACTGAAAAACTCATGCCGCCATCTTGTTTTTATTATAACTAATGTTATATGAGCTGATAGCTTGCTAGTAGCAGAGCCAATGAGATTGCAGAACAGCTCATATATAGTGAGTAGCTATATAATTATATAATATATATATATATATATATAGTCTGTATATAGAAAAACGAGACAGGCAACTTCGTACTATTCCTTTATTTAAACAAACGTTTCGACCATTCGGCCTTCATCAGTTAGTTGCCTGACGCTCTACCGACTGAGCTACAGGTCAAGTTGGGAGCTGGTGGTCGAATGATGGTACTTGGGTTATTTGATATTTCGAAACAGATACTATAGTTTCTTCAATATCGAGACACTAGTCTTTATACATGTAGATTAGAACCGAGTTCACTGTCCCATAATAATTGTTCTATATATATATATATATAGATGATTTTACTAGTCAAGAAGAAACCCAGGCAGAAATTAGCCAATTAAGCATATGTATTATTTTAGAAACACCTACCTGCAGGTGCCCGTTGCTCTCCAAGTGTTTTGTTAAATTTTTCCAGTTGTCTTTCAATTCGATTAAACCAGTTCACCATCTTCAAAATAGCAAAATAATTAGCACATATAGCTTTATAGCACAATATACCTTCGATTTGGAACGTATATCTATTGTCATACAAATTCAGACTCAGTATCTCTTATATTACAACAAAAAATTCACATTCACTTTGGCGTATCACGTTTTCAAGGAGTTTGTGAATTTTCTTAATTACTTCATTCCCTTTAAAATCTATTAGCACAAATTAGTTTGCACATTATAACTAAAACTAGAGATACATGAACGCAACAACCCCTCGCCCGCTTTATATGCATTTTTTAACCCCACTCCACCCCCCACCCACCCTAATTTCTGTTTTTTTTGTTGTATTAATGACACACAGGTCAGAAGACATCCCAGAAAATTAGTTGCAAAGTCAATATAAAAAAAAAACAACGAGATGAACCAAATGACAAATTTTCATTCAAAAATATATACTGAAACAGTGACCAAGAAAAGACACAATGTCAACGTCCTAGCGTTCAAAGACAATTCTAGACAATATATTATTTATATTAATTTTCATTTTCAAGATTTCTTCCGTTTTAACTCGGCTAAACTGGTAAATACGAATCTCCTACCGTTAAACGTTCTTCTGCTTTTGTCACCACAAACACTGCCAATTCAGTCTAGTCTTTTCGGATTGTTTTTCTCGTTCGACGTTCACGGTTTCCTACTTTTTTCGTTGAAATATGACAAGGCATCATTCAGTTCTCTTCATGATCTAAAAAGCCGTTTGTTTCAAAATTTCTTCATCGTTCCCTCTCGAGTTATGTAGAATACACCAGAGCAAAATTCTTTACCGGCTTTGAACAGTTTCAGGACACATCCTTCTTCTTTCAGTTACATTTCGGTCGGCATCGTTTTCGGTCTTTATCGTATTAATTTTTAGGCTGTTTTCAGTAGTTTTAAGTCGTATTTATTGTTGTCTTATTCTCGCTGCCACATCTGTTGTTAGCCTTCTTTCTTTGGTCTTTTCCCATAGTAATATTAATGTACATTTTAGCTGAAACCCTTTTTTCTGGCAAAGATTTCTTTCGTCATGATCGTTGTAAAACTATTTCGTAATCCAACCGAACTTATAAATTATAATTTGTTGACGTAAATTTAAATAATTTGAATAATTTAACAGGTTAAGTTACCAGTACCCTGCTATTCGAACTGCGCAAGTTGTGTGTGGATTTGATAACATATATATATATATATATATATATATATATATATATATATATATATATATATATATATATATATACAAACAGGTTTCAGAATTGCTTTCAGCTTTTCATCTCGCGTGTAAAGTGAACTCCACGGATGTCGAGATTAGCACCCTCACCGGGCTCCGGGCCTTCGGCCCTCTGCCCAGGCTCGGGGATAAATTTACTTTAACAAGTGATTTAGTACTATTATGCGACATTTGGCATTTTACTCGATTAAACTCTTGGGGATTTTTGGTAAAGTACAATTTCTAGTGTAAAATATATAGGTTTTAAGACGAACCTGCGATTCTAGTAGAGTACTCTTACCACTGAGCTACAAAGGCCGTTGCCATAGTCTTGAGCTTTGTATTACCCATTTGAAATATCTTGCGAAGAACTTAGACATTAATATCAAGTCAAGTAAAATTGTATTGCATAATTATTATTATTATAAGGTGTTGCACTGGTGTAACAGGAACGTGGCAAAGGCATCACTATTGGGGGTGGGGGAGGGGGGGAAAGATGTGTCATGTGACTGTGACAACATTTTTGAAGTCTTTCTGCCAACTTTGTAGCACAATAATACACATTTTGTGTCACACTTTACTTAAGAAATAACGGAAGGTTTTACATGACGTTTACTGTACAGTACTTCTCTGAATATAACAAAACCCGAGCCTTGTTCCCAGGGCTGGGAACGAGGTTGACAGAAGCCATCTTAATCTCGTACCCATGCAGACCCATACGCGCGGGGGGAAATGCTTCCTATATCTATTGCGCTTTCCTCCCGAGTGTATTGGTCTGGGTACAAGAATGAAGCCATCTACAAGTTTTTTCGGGGTTTTTTTCGGAGTTTTTCTCTGAGTTTAACTTACGACAGCTTGTACAGCAAAAACAAACGAAAAAACTTTAATTTATATTGTAAAAATAATATAATTTTTTTAATATACTTTTTAAATGTAGAACGATAATCTTGCCCATTTATATATCTGATATGTACATAAAACTTGAACAGATCAACTCTAATTGATTCTTTTATATGTTTTTCAATATGCAAATGAGCTAGAGTACTATTTTATCTTAATAGAAAAATAGAATCTTTGATCTTATTATCTCAATTTCATTGGCATTTATTGATACATTGATTTTTCGTATCATTGATTTCATACCTTCTTTTCTTGAGGTATTACGTTCCAGGTTTTGTTTGACCATACATAAAGTTTATTGTTGTCCTTGCGATATGCCATCATTCCAGGTACAGAAGGAATTTTGTTAGCAATACTTTCATCAGGAACAACCACAATCTGAAATACACCGGACCAGTTTGGTTAAACTTTACAAAACAGTCTCCTACCCAGGCCTTAAAAAAGCCGTGCGGTGCGCGCAACGGTGCCAAGGACGCATTGCACTGCACTGCACTGCACTGCACTGCTGATTGTGTTGCGCTGTACCGTACCGTACCGTACTGAAATATCAAGTACCTGAATTAAAGCATAATGGTTATAAAAAGTAAAATAAAAGTTTATAAAAATAAGTAAATGAAATTAAAGTTTAAAATTCAAACTCTATTTTCATACGTACACCGTCGTTTAAAAGAGCTTCATTTTGGGCACAACGACCCTTTGAGAAAAAAGGAAAAAAGAATGAGAGTTAATGATACTTTTTTTCTCGTGAATATAGGTATGGATATAAAACAATTAATTTAAAATAAGTAACGAGGAAAACACAAAGGAAATCAGTACCATGCATGTCCGTTGTTTTATATCTGATAAAAAATAATTTTGAAATAACTAAACTTTAGCTTTGATTTTCTTGGCTTGGGACAACGTTGTTTTTCAAAGGAACTACGCCAATAAAGTGACCAAATGTGCGTTTTTATGTAATGTTTAATAAACGAGCAGCAGTGTTTTATCGGGTTTAAAACCACGAGGGCGTAGCCCGAGTGGTTTTTGACCCGATAAAACACGTGATGCGAGTTTATTGAACAGCTTCAAAAAGGAATCTCGAAACAATAGACTAATAAACTGAAAGATCTCCAAGGAATTGAATATAGAGATTATGCTAAAACACGACGAAATTACGATGCATGGAATCTTAGGGCGTGAATGCGATATACGAATTGTAGTTAGAACGATGGCTTCGAAGAGAAAGTTTCGTGAAGCGAAAACTGCCGAAGAGGAAAAAAAAATGCTTGATGATGCCGTACCAAGATCAACTCGCTCAGTAACTAAATGGGCCGTCAAGATTTTTAGAGAATGGCAGGAGGCGAGGGGCAATAAGAGGTGTCTTGAAGAACAAGTTGGCTTCAAAGTTGATGTGACTAAAGTCGACGATCTGGGCACTGATGTCGCTGACATGAGCGCCGAATCGCTAAATTTTTGGTTAACGAAGTTCGTAGAAGAAGTGTCTAAAGATAACGGAGAGCGATATCCTTCGCGTTCGTTATATAGTATTTGTTGTGGCATTTCGCGGCATGTAGAAGACTGTAATGGATCAGATGCTGTAAAGATATTGAATAAGAACGATCAAAGGTAATGTTTCCTTGTAAGAGGTTTATCAACGTTTAGAACTAGAGCACAGAATGTACGATTATCTTGACATTTTTTTTATTTTTATGTTAGACTGAGACGTTAACTTTGAAGTTCCTGATGATGTGTTGTGCAATATTCCATTACCAGACGATCATATTTATGTAAGAGAGACCC
This sequence comes from Paragorgia papillata, assembly GCA_035771165.1. Taxonomy (NCBI): domain Eukaryota; kingdom Metazoa; phylum Cnidaria; class Anthozoa; order Scleralcyonacea; family Coralliidae; genus Paragorgia; species Paragorgia papillata. The sequence goes on along the minus strand of JAWNZC010000208.1, from coordinate 23,792 downwards.
TTACTAGATCTGTTTTCAATAACTGTACGTTTAATTTTGTCGAAAAGTAAGTTATTTCATGGAAATTGAGATATAGAACTGTGTTATCTTGAAACTTAAATGAAGTGTTTGATTGCATGATGGTGTGAAATAAAGAATTAAACTGATTTGTTTGTGTGATTAATGTTGTGATGAATTACGTTTTGTTGCTTATTAGTATTCTTTATATAAAGCATACTAATAAGGATCCTTATTAGTATGCTTTATATAAAGAATACTAATAAGAGAAAAGGTTTGATAATGAGATCTATTGTCATCCCGGTTGAATAATCTTACTTTATCGGGTATAAACAGGCGTGCATGTGACCGATTTACAAGCTCTGATTTGACGATTTGCTCATGAATTATTAATGAGTTTTTGAAGTAATATTTAAAACACGTACTGCGAATGTTTTAAATAGCTTCAAAAACGACCCATTTTGGTAAGTTCATTGGCATAGTAAGTTTGAAAAATAACGTTCTCTAAGCCGAGAAAATCAAAGCTAATTGAATGAACCTCATGAATTATTAATGAGTTTTTGAAGTAATAGATAAAGCATGACTAGCTGATCTGTGTCTGATTTACAAGGCGAGCTACAAGCGAGTCGTAGTAAATCAGATACAGATCAGCTGGGAATGCTTTATCGTACTTATCAAATGGACTAATTTAAATAGCCATGTTTTCAAACTATTTTTCAAGTTGGAGTGATTTTAGCTAAATTGAGGAAAAAGTTCATGTAAATCAGAACGAATCACTATTACAGATATTGATTAAATATTCATTTCTTTTGAATTTTCGTCCTGAATTTTTAATGAATTTGCTCAGGTTTTAAATGGTCTCAAATTATATTAACCACATTGTTTAGTCTTGTTATAAATTCTTGTAATTTCTTTGAAACATGTAAATGTGTAACTTACTTTGCTTGGGATCACATTTCCTCCGACTAACTTATACCAGACGGGTTTACCGTTTTCGTTTGTGGTTTTAAATTCCATGCACTTCCTCCAAACTTGCTCAGGAAGTGTTGATCTTACCCAAAACCAAGTATAGACATTGTTAACGACAGTTCCTCCATTGATGGGTTTGCATTTTGTAGTACAGTAGTTCTTTGTACCTCCAACTGGTCCGTAACAACCACAGCACTAACCAAGAGGTATAAAACAAAAATTAGCCGTCAGCTAGCTATTAAGGGTATAATAGCAACAAAAGTCAAAATTTTCAATTTATAAGCATAATGTTTTTAATAACAACATTGCTAATTCCGGCAAAACACAATCGTATAATCCGCCATCTTGTTTTGATATTGTACAGTCTAATTAACTTGGAAGTTAGTGACGTTACAAGCTGGGTAAATATTATAAAATTACATGTTGCTGATAGCTTAGTGAGAGTGTTGTGGTGCAATGATGTAAAAACGACATTTACTAAAAGCGAATTTTAGATATGCAACGTATCGGTATCACCAAGTAAAGATTTTACTTTACGAGCTTGTGACGTCAAGATGCATATAAAAAAAAATTCTCCGAGATGTTGGATGACAGATTGTTTGCTGTCGAAATAAGCAATGTTGTTGCATCAACATTGACAAAAATCCGTCATATTAGTTGGATTACATTAGTAAGTATGTTTATTAATCAGAGCGACATAAAATGAAAATTTTGATTTTTGTTGCTATTATATACCCTTGAATCCTTTTCTGTCGGTGGAAAATACATAAGAGTCGAAAGTCGGATGCCGCTTAGAGAGAATTAACAAAAACAAGCAGACAGGCCCTATTAAAATGCGGCTATAAAACAAAAATGTCTGTCTTATTTAAAAGAACACTTAAAATGACAAAGTAACATCTTTTGTAGTTTTTTGTTTTCTTCCTTCGTCGTTGAAATATTTCAGCTTGTTTGATTTGCAAATGAAACAATTTGACGTCACATGTGCAAAATGATTTAACGCAGAAGGTTATATATCGCTTCTATTATCAAAGCAAATTAATTCGAAGGAAGCGTGTGGGAGTGTTTCGTCCACAACGCCAAGCTATAGATTTTCAAGTGACTATATGTTTGATAATAGTATTCAATATTCGGATGCAAATCAAACAAAAAGTTTGCTAAAATCGAACAAACGTTTTATATAAAGCAGGACAATTTATTTATTGGAGAAGGTTTTATATATCTACTATTATCGAACAAGATAAATTTACGTGGGCGTGTTCTTCCTACAACCCCAAACATGTAGAACTGAAGCTGAACGATATGAATAAAACGGTAAATTGAAAACTTAGGTTTATCTTTTTTTCTAATGATTAAAAAAAAAGGTTGAATATATTGAAACAAAATTAGAAAATGTTTCACTGTTTTCGAAAGTGGATCTTAGAAAATTTTAAAAGCTTGTTTTTCTTGAACTACCCCAAATTTCTCGACAAAATCGTTTCGTTTTACTGACTTTATGTAGAGGCAACTTATGTCAAGAACAATTTTTTAGCGCGTTGTCTCTCACAGTTGAAATTAAGCCCAGTCGAATGGGGTTAGTACTTGAATGGGTGACCGACTTAGCTTCATGTGAGTAGAGTTGTTGATTCTCTTCTGTGCCTTGATGTTTTTTTTCTGAGTTCTCTGGTTTTCCTACCTTCGCCAAAATCAAAACCATAGTTTCTCAGTTAATTCTACTAACCAGTTCCTTCAAGAGGTAAGTTCAATTGGGTAAATAAATACTAAATACTGTCATATGTTACTCCCAATAAATATATAGTTGCTTTACGTGGTTTTCATTACAGCCGACGAATGCTGTTGCATTGCTAATGGCTCCCAGTGATATGTTTCCAGTCACGCTGTAACTATAAAAAATAGTATAATATACAATAAGTTTTGTGGAAACACCACGTAAAATGTTTATTAGCCAATAAATATTTTACGTCGTGTTTCCACAAAACGTATTTTATATTACATTATCGCCATGAAAACTTTCAAAGAATTAAATAAAAAATAGACAAACAATGTTTGCCATTTCAGTTGATTAAACTACACGGGTTTCAGAATTATTGCATGGTGAAGAAAAAGTATTGAGTGCGAGAATTATGCTCCGAGAATACGCACAGTTAAGAGCAAACTGAAATCAGTTGCAAAAATCATTCCAATTAAAAACATTTAGCAAAGCATAGGTTGTGGCTTAGATGTAATAGATGTGCTTTATGGAATAGAATCTCTTGGGCTTAATAGAAGGTATATTCCCATTTAGTAGAAACTTATTAGCATATACACTCTAAAAAAAGGTGTGTTCAAATAACACACCTTTTTTGTCCAGAAATTGACACGCTTTAAGGTGTGTTATTCAACACACCTTGGTGTGTTCAATAACACACCTTAACTATTGCAAATACTGCAGTCAGATTGGTTACTCTACTTGATATCTATTTAACAATTAGACAACGAGCCCGAGTTTTCTATGAGCGAATAGTCAACGAGGCGAATTTACCAACAAACGTTAAATAAATTCTGGACCATAACGTATTCTTTGAGGCTCGTTTAATACATTTCTTAACTGCCAACAATAAACGTTCAACTGAGTCATTTCGGACATTTCCTTGGTCCCGTACGATAACTGATGAAAAGTAAAGTTTTCTTGCATAATTTAGCATGGGTTTTCATGTACAATATTAAAACAATATATATCCACTTATTTGTTTTGTAAAAATGACATAAAGTTGAAAGAAACATTCAATTTAGCGTGTAGTTTACATCACGAAATCTTGTCAATAGCAAGCGTAATTTTGAAGTGTGTTTTGTTTGCAGTTATTTCGTTTTGAACGAACATAGATAAACAATTTAATGATCTTACCATTAATAATTTCCATTCTAACCATTCTGTAGCCGTTTTTGATTTCTGTAGAACTTATTAGCTACTTCGCCTAAATGTTCAATTTCTTCTGTCATTTGCCCACTCATTATAATTTCGGCGCCATTGTTGCTTAACAGAACAACCGCTGGCTCTAATGGTCGTAGCTCGTGACATACTACACATTTTGTGATTGGTCAATTTCGTTAAAAGAAGGCTTTTCATTTGCTTATCGCCAGAGGTTTCTATCAGCGGATAGTAACTCCTGCGATAGCCAATGAAATTCAAGGATTAGTGATAGAAACTTGTAAATTTATACTAATTGTCTTTATACAATATACCCTTGTTGCTATTCATGTTTTCATTGGTTGTTGCCCATGATCGTTTAGAGACACATGGATCACGTCAGATCACGTCACCTGACTTGTTTTTTTCTTTCTTCATGCCCCAAAACCCAACACGGTTTTTATAAAAACCTTTTAAGTTTTTGTATTGTATAAAACAAATAGATTCCATTTTTTTGTTGTCTGTTCAGTTATAGATGCAGAACACGCCACAACGTGGTAAGAACATCAGTGACCAACTCGACGCCACTTTTTTGTTCTGCCCACGTTGTGACGTCATCTGTGCATCTATAACTGAACAGACAACGGCAAAATGGAATCTATTTGTTAAAACTTTGAGGCCTGGACCTCTCCCTGTGCTGAATAAAATCGTCTGGCGTTAGTCAGAATAAACCTTAAAGACTCGTCGTCCGGCTTCAAAGTGATAAAGAGATCGGTTTTAACACTTTGAGGCCAGGACCTCTCCCTGTGCTGAATAAAATCGTCTGGCGTTAGCCAGAATAAACCTTAAAGACTCGTCGTCAGGCTTCAAAGTGTTAAAGAGATAGCGAGTAGGAAATTGAGTACCAGGACCCTCCATGTTGTTTTACTGTACGATCGCGCGACGAGGAGTGGAAAATTTGTTTTACCTTGGTTTTTACACAGCAACAATGATTATGCTTCGTTTTTTTTGAAATAATCCGAAAGAAGTAAGGTATACAAATAAATTTCTACTAAAAAAGAAAGATTATTCGTAATAACAAAAAATCTCTATTTCGCAATTAGTTTAACCCATATATATAATAATTAAATAGAACACTTGTGACCATTGTTTAGTACATTGTTTAATTTTATAATCGCTTCAATTTGGCAATTTATACCTGAAAGCACCAGAATAGTCGAGCTGAACCGGATATTTATGATGGAATGCAAAGCCCCAAGGACATGGCTTTTGCAAACAGAGGTTCATCATAGACTAAATAACGATAGGTAAACGACAAAAAAGTTAGTAGTAAGCGAGAATTTGTGGTAATACTAAGTTTATTAAGACATTTTATGAATAAGTATTTCTAATTATGGATCTTGAAAATTATGATTCATTCACTTTGCACATGAGGAGATACAATTTGTTATTTTTCAAAATCCAATACCCAGCCTTTATTTTTAATTTCTTTATTGTGAACATATATGTCGTATCATGCATCATATTTCTAATAATATTGTTCTTGAAAATATTTTCGCAAAATAAACATAAATATGTATAGGTTTACGTAGGCCTTATAATGTTGACTTTCAAATATTCAGTCATGCAGCGGCCATTTGTATTAGGCAACTTCAGTTGGTGTACCGTAGTACAAAATATACTTCTCCATTTCAACTGAATATGACTACTACTTGCCTGTGAACAGGCTTTCTCAGTGGGAGAGGGGCGTAAAGGAAAAAGGAGAGAGCTTGTAGACAAACTATTGAAGCCGCCGTTCTATGATGCATGCTCTGATTGGTCCGATCATGTACTGATTGAATGATTCATAATATTAAAATAGGGGCGAGCCTGGGTGAGCGTTGGTGTGTGGAAAGTGTTTAATCGAAAACTAATATTTCGAAAAGTTTAGCTAAGAACCTCATAAACTTTACGAAGAGTAAATAATTCCGACTATACTCTTTCCCATGCAACTAAATGTGTGTGAAAATCAATGTTAAGCGTATGAGCGTCAGAGAATTGTCAGAAGTGGAAATATAGTCTGAAGTGAAATATAAAAAGTAATTTGTTTTCTCGAAAGCTTATATTTCGATTACTATAGCTTAGAAATTTACAAAATTTACGAAGATTGATATTTTTATTATGTTCTTGCTGCTCATATGAATAAACACGCGCGGAAGCCTTTGAAAAAGGTACAAGTGTTAAATTTTGTAAACAAGGTCTGGCAAATAATAAAATTTTACGCCTTTCACGAGCCTTTTTTTAAGCTTGCGTATAAAATGTGGTTGTATTAAAATAGCAATAAATGTATATGAAATAAAGACAAAAGTACCCCTGGAAAATGGAAAATAATCGCACTGAGGTTGCGAGGTAAAATATCCGCCGACGGGCAAAGATTTTGAAAAGGAATAAATCGCTCGCTTGTTATATAATAAAATAGCAAACTGTTTACCCAAAACCTCATATTTCGAAAAGTTTAGCTTGGAATAATAGTATTTCGACTATACTCTTTCTGCCCATGCAAATAAATATGCATGAAAGCCAATAAAATCCGCTCTTCTCTCGCAGTTTCTGTTGACATTAAACCGTTGCAGATTTTTGACAAGTGAGGAGGCTGGACAGCTCATTAGTAAATATCTCGACCAATGAAATGGCTTCATTTTCTCATTGTTTGATCGGCTGAACATTTTGCATTGGACTTGGAATACCGAATATTACGCTTGTCATTCATTTTTTTCTTTAAAAAAGCAGTGATTTCGTTTGATATATTGTTGGACTATGCATATCTGCAGGATCTTGCAAGGTAATTGTATTTTTTCTACTTTGTTTTGATCGTTTATGTAGGTCGTGTCGTCGCTAAGCGACGCCCCCACTTCCGATTTGTCTTCAAAGCAAAAAATCTCGAATTCCAATTAACGGTTCGAATTATCTAATTTTTAGGTAATAAGGGCCTGTTCAGACTAGGTGCACAGGTACGTTGCTCGGGCACGGGCCACTTGTTCACATTCACGGTGCTCTGGATCTGATAAGCGTTCACACAGAAAGCTTTTCATGGTTTTGTATCTATTTTGTGGCTTTGTCTTTGAGGCTTCGAATTACAAGGAATATGGAGTAAAAAGCGTGGGCACCACTTTGGGCACTCCGGCACTAGGGCACGGGCACTAATGTGAACACGTTTTCATACCTCTACGCCCTTTACCCGCGGTTTTGATTAGTTTGAGTTGGGCACCGCGAAAGTCGTGTTCACACTAGTAGTGCTCGTGCCCGGGCACCGTGCCCCTGTGACCACCCCATGAACTGCAGTTAACTCTTAGTACAAGATGCATTAAGACAAGACCTTTCATGTTAATAATTTCATCTCATTTCCTATATTTTACAGGAAATGAAGAGATACATACAGTACAGACGTCAGTGTTGAAATAACTTACTTTGTCGATGTTTTAATAATTAATAGATTCTCTTAGTTTGAAGTTTTACATGTTGTCGTGTTGTATGATTACATAACAATACATGATAATTGTGGACATAATTAATAAAGTTTTAACAGATGTATTATCTCGCATACGTATTATACAATCCAAATGCTGGGTATCAAAGCCTAATTAAATGCCTGGTATTATTCATCCCCTTTGCCTTTGAATTCTACTGCATGTACATACTGATGAACAGTGAACTCTGTCTAAGACAGACACCCTTGTGACCAACTTTAACTGTCTGTCTTACAGGTCATTCAGATGTCTATCTTCTTAGATAACTTGGTCTCATGTGAGCAGGTCCTTGGAGAGACTTTATGACTGTGATAATATAACAGCAATAATACATGTATGGTATACATGTCTAGAAAAGCAGCCAAGAGGTAGCCATCCATAGCACGTTCACCAATTGATAGGCGCGTCTTTGGTGCTCCCACAGGCCCAACATTTGTCAGACCAGTATTTGTAAAGTAACTTTTCTGATGCCCTCCCTGAATGTGCCAAAGTCAATGTTTTCTTGGCAAGGTGGTGATGGGCGGGGGGGGGGGGGGAGTTTTGCCTCGTTGCAAAAATGTCAGATGGAGACCAATGTTAAAATAGTTATTTAGAAGTAAACAAGATCAATAAATTGAGACAGAACATTTTAATTTTATTCAAGTTCCTTATTTACATATATATATATATATATATATATATATATAAATTATATATTGAGGATACAGGAAATACACTTTATTTGAAAAAATAGAAATATTTAATATATTTCAAAAAATATATGACTTAAGTAAATTAATACACATTTGTAGCTCATTGTCATCAGGGTAATTGTCATCTGTGAAAGCTTCAAGTGGTACAATTTTATTTTTATGTTGAATACTTGACCAGTTATATACCAAATTTATAAATTGATTCTGGAGGCAATTCAATAAATTATCCCAGTATTATTTTTGAATTCACTTTAATACAGAGAAAAATACGAGTTAGTTATTGAATAAAAAAATTTAAGCTAGCTTTATTCACAATTTTATAAAATTTGGGGTACTGGTAAGTATAAAGGAGACAATAGTGTTTTTTATAAAATTGGAAAAAAAACCAGAAAATGTACAATATGTAAGTTTCAAATAAGTACAATATCGAAGGATGATAATTGTATCTAATTGATCCAGTAATAGTTTACAGTAATACTGCAGAATACAGAACATATTAAACCACGGCAAATGCATTATAATATAAAATTGTCTAAAGTTAGAATGGGAAAAATTTGAGAGGTAATGATAAACCACTAAACAACAAATAATGTTGATTTCTCACCTCACGCTTTTCTCCAGTTGTAACGAATCACACGATGCACAGCACAACCAAATTCTTGTTTGTTGTAACTATCTAATTCATTTCTGATTTGTTCCATTATTTGTAACATAAAATGCGTCGAATCCGAAGGAACTTGAGTAGTCCTTGAAAACTATCTTGAATGCCCATCCGCCATTTTCACGAATATACGCCAAATAAAGCACAATCTGTATTAATTGTCTGATAACCACGACGTTATCACAAGCTCCCTCCTTCTCCCTTTACGCCCCGCCCCCACACAGAGAGAGCTTGTTCACATGATAGACTACTGCAGACTGCAGTAGTCTATACGTCATTTTTTTCACTTGACGCCTTTTGAATTCTGTTGAAAATATAAAAAAGCTAAGACAATAAATGAAATTGAAAAAAATTCAACAGAAAAATTGAAAAGAAATTGACGTCATTGGGTAAAAATTACGTATTCTATACTTATAGTGGTATATATAGCCCGTCACGAGTACTTGTTTTTGATCCCTTCAGCTCAAAATAATTATTTTGAAGATACTTTTATGTAATTTGAAAATCATTATTTTCAGGTTATACTTTTACTACAACATAGCACATGTTGAGAACTGGCTTTTAAGAACTTGATGTCAAAATTTAGCATGTGGTAGTGGTGGTGGTGGCATTGGTGGTGGTGGTGTGGCTCTATGAAGTAAAAAACTCGTTGGCATTTTTGTTGTTTATAGAACTAGGTGCATTCGCTGCAAATTTCAAGAGAATCTGATGTATAAACTTCGCGCTATTAATATAAAATTTTGCCATGGCTAGTTCGTATTGGGAGACGCTTTGGGTTTTGGTAACAATGCTTTCTGTGTACGTAACTATGCATAAAAACAATGGATATCAATGGATTTCAAAAACAATGACGGTTCTCCCTGACGAAGGGCCTTTGCTTGAAATGTTAGACTCCTACCGTATAGGAGTCCTACTTTCTCTGTTTCGGCAGTATATCAAACCTTACTATATTTTGAATGATCCATCTGCATATGTCATAAGGCATTGTTACCGGGAGCTTAAATTTCTCAAAAACGAACTATATTCATGGCGAACTTTGAGCGTTAAAGCCTGGTTTCCATAAGATTGTTTCGATCACCCTAATCGTCACAATCGCCTGAATCCATCCAATCAGATTGGGTGATTCGAAATATCTCTAGTCTGATTGGAGGAATTTGGGCAACTGGGGCGATCGAGGCGATCGGGACGATTGTATGGAAACCAGGCTTTAATAGCGAAAAGACGATGCATCAAATTTTTTGAAATTTTCAGTGAATACTTTTACTATGTTCCTCTGTTTATAACAACAAAAACACCAACGAATTTTTTACTTCATAGACACTATAATCCGGCTCTGTTTGTGTAAGTAAATCCTTTCTCAATTAAAATAATGATTCGTCCCTTATTCTTGACAATTTTGAGTAATTATATACTCACCCATCCAGTTTGATTTTGTGGTTTATGTGGTAATCCAAATTTTGAACAGCGAAAATTGGTTGTGACAACTTTCTCCGTCTGAAGATCTTTTACGTACGCAATATCTCCAATCCCAGCGATTTGGTCGCATCCTTTCTCTCGCATAACCATAAGTTTTTTTAACGGACGCTTGTTATTTAACCTGAACAACCTTGATTAAGTAATTACTGTAAATTATAGTTGCTTCGATTTTGTTCGTTTGCTTTTTTGTGTGTGTGTGTGTGTGTGTGTGTTTGTTTGTTTGTTTGTTTGTTTGTTTGTTTGTTTGTTTGTTTTGTTTTGTTTTGCTTTGGTTTCTTTTGGTTTGTTTTATTTGTTTGTTTGTTTGTTTTTTTGTTTTTGTCTTTTTTGTTCGCTCGTTGTTTGTTTGTTTGTTTGTTTGTTTGTTTGTTTGTTTGTTTGTTTGTTTGTTTGTTTGTTTGTTTGTGTTGGGGTTTTTTTTGTGTGTGTGTTTGTTCGTTCGTTCGTTGTTTGTTTGTTTGTTTGTTTGTTTGTTTGTTTGTTTGTTTGTTTGTTTGTTTGTTCTTTAGTTTGTTTGCTTGTTTGTTTGTTCGTTTTTATGTTTGCTTGCTGTCCTGTCACTTGTCCAACCTCGAAGGTGACCTTACAGTAACTGAAGTGGCACGAAACTTACCAGTGTGTTTTTGTTTGTTTGAAGTGGCTGCCATCAGACGCTTGAACTCTGAAGTCCAAGATTGGAGCGTCACCAAGTGCACTTGACCAATGAGGTACGCCAAATGGATCAACGGACTCATTATTGGATGGAACAGTCCACGTGATTGAAGAATTCTTATGCCCGACGAGCATGAAACCGCCACCGTCAGTTGTCATGTCACACCAAACCTTTTAAGGTAATTAAAATCGAAGTTAGAACTGCAAGAGAAGATTTCGTTTATTGCTTACGACATAATATATTTTGTTATATAGCTGGATTTTCACAGAATGTAACTCAGGCTGCCATTGGTTCATTATGACCACGCGGTATAAGACAAATCAATTTTTTTTTCGCGCGTACAATTATAGTGCAGCAATCCGTCATAGCAAAAAGTGAGGGTGGCTAATGACCATTGTCTTTTGCAAGCTCAAATGAGTTCCGACAAAAGAAAAATATTGTTTGACATGTCAACGTCTGTTTAACCATAGTCAACAGAGATATGGTCTGGAAACTCGGCAAACTTCAAAGCGCCTATAATGAGCTTTGATTTTATGTTGAACCGCACCTTTCACCGTGCACATCCTTTGTTTTAGGTTTATTAATATTTAACACTTTGAAGCCTGACGACGAGTCTTTAAGGTTTATTCTGCCTAACGCCAGACGATTTTATTCAACACAGGGAGAGGTCCAGGCCTCAACGTGTTAAATGACGCGGTTGAGTGATTAAACTGAAACGTTGCTATTGGATAATTCGTTCATTATACTAAAATACAATGGGTTCGGTGACCGTGCACCGTGCACAAAAATGCATAAAGGCGAAGAAAAAGATAGAACAAAGACTTTAGCTGAGTTTCCATACCATATTTTGAATGACTATGGTTTAATAGATACCAGTTTTCTTTTTACCAGTTTTAGTATCTTTGCAGCTCTGTCTTATGATCTTTCTTCGAGATATAGTTTTTGCTAGACACAAAAGATTATGGTAAAACGTACATGCCGCTATATTCTTTTTTGCCACGACAGATTATTGCCTGCTCGGTAATAACTAAAATTATATTTCATTAATAATTCATGAGGAAAACACAAAGGAAATCAGTACCATATGTCTGTGGTTTTATATCTGTTAAAAACATCTTCCTGATTTACATACATAAACTTTAACTTTGATTTTATCGACTTATACAACATTATTTTTTAAAGTCACTATGCCAATGAACTTAGCAAATGTGTCATTTTTGAAGCTATTCAAAACATTCCCAGTACATATTTTATCAGATCTAAAACATTCGGCTGACGCCTTGCTTTTAAATCTGATAAAACACTGCTGCTCATGTTTTAAATATTGCTTATCAAATTCATTAAATATTCATGAAGAAAATTCAAAATAATTGAATATTTAATCAATATCTGGAAATCGCATACAGATTCGTCCTGATTTACATAAACTTTTCCCTCAATTTACTTAACTAAAATCACTCCAACTTGAAAAATAGTTTGAAAACACGGCTATTTAGATGCGTCCATTTGATAAGTACGATAAAGCATTCGCAGCCGATCTGTATGTGACTTACAGATCGCTGCTCATGCTTTATCTGTTACTTCAAAAACTCATTAATTTATGAGGAAAATATAAAGGAAATTAACTTTTAATCAATATCTGTAAGTCGGTAAGAAAATGGTCCTGATTTATATAAACTTTTCGTTCGATTTTATGAAACTTTTTGTTTGACTTGCATCCAAATATCATGCAGATGCTATTATTAAACATAATAACTTGAAAATCTCTATGTTTGGTGTTGTGGAAGAAACACTCCGCACGCTTCTATCGAATTAATTTAGTTTGGTGATAAAAACGATATATAACCTTTTCCGATAACTCATATTGCACATGTGACGTCAAAATGTTTAATTACTCGGGTTATCTGAGGTAGGCCCGAGTATTAAATTGGGCTCTGTCTGTGTCTTTTCTATTTTTTCTGCGTCGCACATCGACATTCTTGCGCAATACTCGATCCAGTTCCTTTGTTGGTGCGTCACTCGCATGTAACAGTTGACGCATTAACTCATTCCTGTCCGAGGGCTTCCCCAGAGGTGAATAAAATCGTCTGGCGTTAGCCAGAATAAAATACTAAAGACCGATTCGGACAGGAAAGAGTTAATCATGCACGGTCGAATTCTTAAATTTGTCGTTAGTGTGACATCTAAAATGAGACGAACAGAAAACGTATAATACGTCTTACTTATAGACAAATAGTTCGTCTTAAACGAAAGTTTGTTTTAGACGTCACACTGACGTCAAATTTAACAACTGGACCCTGTCAACTGTGTTAGAATTTCTTCTGCTCAGCTAGGGTCAGTATCTATGTTTTTTGGGTTTTTTGGGGTTTTTTTTGTATATTAAAAGTATATTACATATTCACAAAGGGAGCACGGGTGTCGTGTGCTATTATGGCGCTGCCTCTGACCAATAGTTAAGCCCGGTTAGACGGGGTTAGTACTTGGATGGGTGACCGTCTGGGAATAGCCCCGTTCTCGGGGTGGGGACTCATATGAGTAGAGTTTAGTTGGTCTCTCCTGTGCTTCGAGGGTTTTTCGCCGGGTTCTCCGGTTTTCCTCCCTCCGTAAAATCAATACCTATAGGTCTTAGCTGTAAATGGAGGACCCCAGCTGCTCTGCTGAAAAGCTTATCCTCCTTAATCCTTACAATCTGAATTGTTTTCAAAAAATAATCGTCTAGCCCGAGTGAACGCTTAAGTAAACGTCTTGCTTGCATATCAAACAACCTGAAAAATCTTAACAACGAAGCAAGGAAACAACGACAAAAGATGTTACTTTGTAATTTTAAGTGTTCTACCTTATCACATATAAGACAGACTTTATTTTCGTTTCATAGGCACTTTAATCTACTTAAGGATATGCGTTATCTAACCTGTTTCGGAGTGTTCTCGTCAAAGTCAACCCAGTAAAATCCATCTTTTGCATTCGTGTTTTCATTTAAAATATGAGAACAGTCATAGCTGGGATTGAAAAATTCACCCAATGACCTTGAACCTGAAATGTTAAAAACAGCAATTTAATTTTTCGATAAAGCAAATGTTGTGTCGACCATTTGAAAGTAATGGTACACAGTTTAGGGAACTTTTACTGATGGACACTTGCCTGGGGTTGATAAAATTTGTTGGGGGTCAGCATTTTTAGGAGGGGCATGCATATACCCTTTCGGGAAGTTTTTGAAATTTCGGCCCCTGAAACAGCATTTCTTTCAATGGCGCATTGTGTCTAAATGAATGATACACATTACTACATTACGCATTTTCTATTCTAATTATTTTCGATTGGTGGTTCACGTCGGCATTTGGCTAGAAGGAAGAATGTTAATTAGAGTATGCGTGCCGAACCAGCCATAAGATCGCGTGGGATGGTTTTAAAATTATCACCACCAATCACGATATCATCAAAGACGTAATTTTTTGGTGGCTTGGCATGATATTAATAGCGCCCACAGCTCTGTTAAACCGGAGTGACGGCCGTCTATTACCAAAAGTCTAAATTTTCATCTTTATTCGTGTTGATAGACATGTTGTCATCGGTTAGTTAGATAGCGAGGTATGGGTGGTATGTGCTGTTAGCGCGTTGTACTGAAAAAAACGTAAAGGCTTTCCACTCGGTCTATATGTCGTAATTAATTACGCACCGTCAATTGCCTTCCAGCCATAAGTGTTGTTGTTTTGAGTACAAATTAGGGCCTTGTCGTTGTTTTCACGGTCTTTTACTAATTTGATGCTGCCGTGGTTAGCTTTCGTACATCTTCCAGGGTCGTAGCTTGATTTAATAACTTGCACTTTCTGTGTAAGTGGAGATCAGAATAATATTTAAATACCAACGTTATTAGTCGCTATATATATTCCCATGCAGTTGAAGAAAAAAGTGCTTAAAGTACTCAGTTCTGCATTGCGCAGCTTTTTAGCCTTTTTACAGAAAACATCATGGTTTGCTGGCAGCTGTATTTTCTAAACAAGTTCGGTGACTTCAATTTTTTTTTGTATTTTTTTTTTACTATAGTATATATCAAAAGACTAGGAACTTTCAACAAATTTTCAGTTTCAGAAAGAATTATTGAGGAATCACCTTAAGGTTTGTAGAAAATTATATTTAGTTTAAACAACAACTCCAGTAAAGCAAGCTCTTTGATTGGTTTAGGACCCAGTGTTGTAGTGTTGGAGTCCAAAACTTTGCATTCCATTCCGACCAAAATATTTGTCGCATTTGAGAGTTCTTACTGTTGCACCGTTATTTCTTGTTAAAAGGGTTCTGTACATATAGAAGTTATGTTTAATACAATAGCATCTAGATACATTGATAGATACTCACTTTTCTCAGTGCTGCTGATGTCAAGCACATCATACAGCTCACCAAAGCTGATATCATGAATACTTTCAAATACATCGTGAGGCATGCAAACGTCTAAAAGAATCAAAAGGCTTTATAAAATCAAAGGTAGACTATGGCTAACTACTGGATGCGAGTATTAGATACCTATACCAGTTAAAATTATCTGCCTCCCAATATAGTTCAATGACTATAGAGCGTGCCACCGGCGAAACAATCATGCAGAAGGTTGTGGGTTCGAGAGCCGCTTAGGAAATCAGAAATTTTTCTAAGTAAAATAGCTTTAAAAAGCTAACATATCCATCTCTTCTATTAACCCCATGCATTGCGACATTAACTATATTATCATCACTTGCACATAGCAGTATAATGTCATGCATACATCAAACTCAACCTATACGTTTAAGTTAAATCATCTAGGTCCCAGTAACTAAATGGTTAGAGCATCTCACTGGCAATCAAGGTTAAGGGTTCGAGTCTCGGATTGCAACTTAGAATTCTTTTTTCTGAGTAAAATAGCTCGAAGAACATTTACACTCAATTCTCATATCCGAGCTAGCATATCCATTTCTTCTCTTAACAATTTGCATTACAACATTAACATATATCATCATACATCATACCCAATATCCCTCACCCCTTGATGGAACTATTTAGTAAATTTAACTGGGATCGAAACTATATGGTGTTGATTTTATGGAGGGAGGAAAACCGGAGAACACCAGTGAAAAACCCTCGAGGCACAGGAGAGAACCCAACAACTCTATTCACATAAAGCTAATGTGGTCACCCATCCAAGTTCTAACCCCTCAACCGGGCTTAACTTCAGTGGTAAGAGGCAACGGGCTAAGAGCAGCTTGCGCCACCTCCCATGAATGCATGGTTGGGTTCGAGTCCCGCTTGCGAACATAGAAAAAAAATGTTATAGTAAAATATCTCGAAGAACATTTACGCACATTCTCATATTCGAGCTAACATATCCATCACTTCTCTTAACAACATCAATTACTACATTAACATATATCATCATATTTGCATTTAATAGACTCAACCTATACGTTGAAATCATCTGAGTACCAGTGGTTGAGTCCCGTTTGGAAACTCACAAAATTTTATGAGTAAAATAGTTCGAAGAACATTTATCCAAGCTATATATCATTTCTTGAGCATGATAGGTGAGCATATGCATGTTTTCTCTTCTCTTAACAGTGCATGTACTTCTTGATAGACCACAGACAAAATTATTATTTTATTAAGCAGTTAAGCACACGTCTGTTTTTTGTTTGTTTCTCTACATTCTACACTGAAAATATTTTTGACCTCGCTTCAGCTCATTTGACCACGACACACACCTACGTCAACAGTCATGAACAAAACGCGAATTTTCTTGTTAAATAGTCAAAAAGTAAGTTGGCAAGCTTAAGGGAGTGTTTATATGGAGGAGGGCTAGCCCTCTTTGCCGAGATCACGCATCTCAGCGTAATTCCTTGTAAAAATTTGCTGTAAAAAACATGACAAGATAATTAATTAAATTTTCCATGTAAACGCACTCAAGAGGGCTGACTCTCTTATAGGAGGGCTAGCAAATCGAAGGTCAGTATAGACGATAAAGTTTGCCTTTACTAACATTTTTAGTCAACTTTTTATTTTACAAGTTGCGTTGGTTCATGTGTTTGTTATAAATGCGAAAACATGATTACGGGCTTCGTGGCAAAGCTGCACAAGTTGGTAGACAAGCCAACGCGAGGTGAAATCCAGCCCTCTTCAGTACTAGCGCTAACCCTACCAAGAGGGCTAGCCCTCCTCTATATAAACACACCCTAAGTCTGGATAGAATTCAATAAAGATGTTTTTACAACTTTCGTAATAGAAATGAAACTATAGTGTTGTGATGCACTCATTCAGAGTGCTTCAAGTTTCGCTTACAAATATCTGGACAATAATTAATCCACCAATGACGATTATTTACATTACGTGCTGAAGCTATTTCATAAGTCAATCTCTTTGAGAGATACAAATTATATACGACCTCACGGGAACGGTCGAGTTTAAAAGGGGTGACTCCAAGGAACCTTCAGTCCTTTCGCGGTTTCTCCGAAATGTATCGTCAAATATGTTTTTCTAAAAAGCTTGCCGTTAAACCAGATCAGTCTTATTAGCGTTAGGTTTTTTGTTGTGGCCAAGGTTATCGAGAAGATTACTAAAATCTTGAGATTTACTGAAGCTTGACGACAAATTTGGAAAAAAACAAATTTAACAACTTTTTTGGAAAAAGCGCGAAAGGACTGAACGCTGGTCTTTTTGAGTCATTCCTTTTAACATCGGCCCATGAGATATCCTTTCTATATATGCAAAGAAAAGAAAATATTGACTGGCATTAATAGACCTCGTTACACGGTACCGGATCAAGAGTGAGCCATTTTAATACCGTTTCCATTTACACTGTTATTAATTCAGTCGAGTTTTTTTTTAAGACGCACATGCGCAGTTGTCGTAACATGTGAATGGTTGCCTTGGCGACCTACAAGCTCTCACTCCACCAGTGCACTCAACAAAGCAACTGAATTTTGCAACTTGTTTTGCCAACATAGAATTTTTTGAATCACTTTAATCTCATATTGCATCCGTATCAAGACTAGTCAGGATCGGTAGAGTTTACACGGGGTGCCGGATCAATTCCTATCCGTAACTAGTTCACTTTCTTAGCAGGACGAAAATTAGTCCTGATGACCGGTACAAAACTCGTTCCGATATTCAGATACCATGTGTAAGGCCCGGCCGTGTAAACGGGATCCGGAAGCCGACCTGGACTCATTTTGATCCGGATCCGCATCGAGGCCCGAAGTCAGGCCGGGCTGAATTTCGCATTTTGGTCACATGAGGCCAGCCTCGAAATTATAATTATAGACTTCGTTCCCCTGTTGCTTCAAGATTTGTGTGAATTGTCTTCCAGCTTGTGACCGCCAGAGAATCATTAATTCATGTGGATTTGATACCAATCTCATTTAACACAACGTATAGACCTTGAGAGGTGAAAATGCTTCAGTTCCGGCTAGCGGGCGACCTGAGCGTGAACTGAATCTCAGGCTGGACTCATGAAAACGATCTACAGTAAAAATACCACAACCGAGCTAAAGTCAGTCCGGCTTGAGTTCGGGCCGGCCTCATGTAAACACCCCTAAACAAAGAACAAAGACCAGCAGACGTCCGAAAGCCTTAGCTTTGTCTATATATTATATACATCGCTGTAACTAAAACGACAGTATATCACACTCGAGAAAACCAAATGGCAAACCTGACGAGAATCTTTTCACACAAAAATTATATGAAAATATATTGAAATATGTTAATATTATAGAAAGCAAAAAGCAGGAAAACAAGAATAAACATAAACAACAATTCGCACATTAGTTGACAAAGAAATATTGAACATACTTTATGTAATGTTTAATAAACGAGCAGCAGTGTTTTATCGGGTTTAAAACCACGAGGGCGTAGCCCGAGTGGTTTTTGACCCGATAAAACACGTGATGCGAGTTTATTGAACAGCTTCAAAAAGGAATCTCGAAACAATAGACTAATAAACTGAAAGATCTCCAAGGAATTGAATATAGAGATTATGCTAAAACACGACGAAATTACGATGCATGGAATCTTAGGGCGTGAATGCGATATACGAATTGTAGTTAGAACGATGGCTTCGAAGAGAAAGTTTCGTGAAGCGAAAACTGCCGAAGAGGAAAAAAAAATGCTTGATGATGCCGTACCAAGATCAACTCGCTCAGTAACTAAATGGGCCGTCAAGATTTTTAGAGAATGGCAGGAGGCGAGGGGCAATAAGAGGTGTCTTGAAGAACAAGTTGGCTTCAAAGTTGATGTGACTAAAGTCGACGATCTGGGCACTGATGTCGCTGACATGAGCGCCGAATCGCTAAATTTTTGGTTAACGAAGTTCGTAGAAGAAGTGTCTAAAGATAACGGAGAGCGATATCCTTCGCGTTCGTTATATAGTATTTGTTGTGGCATTTCGCGGCATGTAGAAGACTGTAATGGATCAGATGCTGTAAAGATATTGAATAAGAACGATCAAAGGTAATGTTTCCTTGTAAGAGGTTTATCAACGTTTAGAACTAGAGCACAGAATGTACGATTATCTTGACATTTTTTTTATTTTTATGTTAGACTGAGACGTTAACTTTGAAGTTCCTGATGATGTGTTGTGCAATATTCCATTACCAGACGATCATATTTATGTAAGAGAGACCCTTACTAGATCTGTTTTCAATAACTGTACGTTTAATTTTGTCGAAAAGTAAGTTATTTCATGGAAATTGAGATATAGAACTGTGTTATCTTGAAACTTAAATGAAGTGTTTGATTGCATGATGGTGTGAAATAAAGAATTAAACTGATTTGTTTGTGTGATTAATGTTGTGATGAATTACGTTTTGTTGCTTATTAGTATTCTTTATATAAAGCATACTAATAAGGATCCTTATTAGTATGCTTTATATAAAGAATACTAATAAGAGAAAAGGTTTGATAATGAGATCTATTGTCATCCCGGTTGAATAATCTTACTTTATCGGGTATAAACAGGCGTGCATGTGACCGATTTACAAGCTCTGATTTGACGATTTGCTCATGAATTATTAATGAGTTTTTGAAAATCTGGCTAAAATCTTCAATTTCGGACTATCCAGCGCTGCGTCTGTCGTGTATCTGAATGGTCTGACTGATGAAGTTGGCTATTATACTTCTTGATGGACAACATAAATTTATGATTTTTAAGAACACTTCTGTTTTTGTTTGTTTTTTCTTTTTCCACACCGGAAATAGTTTAACCTTGTTTCAGCTCATTTGACCCCGACACAAATAATTGAATATTCACTGCTATATTAATATTATGAACTTGTGATTGTCCTAAGTGTGTTTCTTGTATAAATTATCTTTATTGAGGATACCAAGATTACGTTAAACTAGTGTTTTACAGGGAGGTCCTCAAATAACTAATCAAAATATGAAGGTCAATAAGACATAGCTATGAGCTTTTTTCTTTAAATTTTAACAATGACAACGTAGTAATGGCTAGTTTTGATATCACTTCTCTGTTTACAAACATCCCAATTAACGAAACCATCAACATCATTGTAGATCAATTATTTGCCAACAGTCAAGTTTTTGAAGGTTTCTCTCGCGATCAATTTACTCAGCTTTTAAATTTAGCGCTCAAAAACTGCCATTTCTTGTTTAACGGTAAATTTTATGACCAAGTTGATGGAATGGCAATGGATTCACCACTTGGTCCACTTTTCGCCAACGTATTTTTACTTTTCATGAAAAGAAGTTGTTGGACAACTGTCCTACGCATTTTAAACCGATTTTTTATAAGCGTTACGTTGATGATTCTTTTATCCTTTTCAAATCTCGAGATCACATTTTACCTTTCCTGAATTATTTAAACTCGCAGCATGCCAGTATTAAGTTTACCCACGAGATTGAAAATAACAAAACGCTAGCTTTTCTTGATATTAAAATTGGTCGCTCGAATGGTTCATTTGTTACGTCGGTCTATCGTTACCCTGCGAGCAGAGCCTTCTTTTCCTTATTTCTTCGCTGAGAGAGAGGAAGAAAAGTAGGCTCCGCTGTATTCGTGACTGCATGATTTCCATTGCGCATGCATGTCAGTTGCTTGGTTACAATCTCGAACCCAGTCCCAATCAGAGCAGAAAACAAAACGAGAACCGGTTAAACGGGTCTTAAACACTGACCTATATATATATAACTGGACTGCGGGTGCTGGCCCAAAATGTGTCCCCATTTTCACTTTCAAAATGGCGGCATTTATGGGTCCTTCTGCTAATGGTAGCGACCACTGACATGTACTTATCGCAAGAAAAATAATATTTTCAATAATAAGCGATTTTCTTATTTTATTAATAACTCGTTCCTGTCCGAGGGCTTCCCTAGAGGTGAATAAAGTCGTCCGGCGTCAGCCAGAATAAAATACTAAAGACCAATTCCGATACATGTACTATTACAGAACCATCCTCAGAGAAAGATGAGAAAATTTTTCATGATTTCTTTCACTGCTAATTAGTCAACCGAAAGATTTCAGCGGGATTTGAACTCGCACCTTCGGGATTCCGGTCCGGCGCTCTACCTGTTGAGCTATCGAGTCGCACAGGGATTGGAGGCGATGTGGTACGTTTGCGAGCTTGGACTGCTTGGTGTAACGCAGTTCGGTTGCTCATATATTGTATAGCGTTGTAAATACCCATTCGGCCGGTCCTGTTGTATATATTACATATACTGTGCAATCAGAAGCTTGTGGGTTTGAGTTTAGCTTGGGAACTCAGAATTTTTTTTGAGTAAAAATAAACAGCTCGATGAACATTCACACACAATGGAATGTTTTACTCTTATTGAGGACTTTTTCATAATATATTCAGAATTAATTTTTGGACAGATATCAAGTTTACACATGTGTATGCGTGCATAACGGCCGCCACGTCTTTATGCTAAATGATATTTTTGTCACTGAATGTCTTGTTATTGCCAACCAACGCGTCTTATTGTTGCTGATCATTGCAAAATTTGTTATTTAATTTTGGCACGCATCACCTAGCCTGCGTAGCCAGGCGTTACTGGGGGGACTGGGGAGAGGGCTGAGAAGTAACGCCTGCAGTGGAGCTCTTTGGTTTTGTCAAACACCCCCAAATGAAATATGATCTCGAGCAGCCAATGTCTGAAGCCTAAATTACCTGTTTGTATTAATTGTAATATTTCAAAATCCATGGCATTTAATTCAGTAACATTTCGCGTAAATTATTATTTCAATAATTCTCTTTGTATAAAAAACAATTATAGTACAAGGGAGTTAAAAGACTGAGAGTTGGTCGCAAATCTGTGGAAGGGATAAATTAATATTAACGGAATATGTATGCAGTGTTCGACCGGGTGTCTGCTGACAAATATTTCTAAAACTGTGGACTGGAAATGTATGAAATTAGGTGTGAACGGTAGAGTAATCCTGTTTCTATCAATGGCAACGAATATTCATGAAAAACAAGTAATGACAGCGAGTGTTTACCGAAATAAAACAGTTGTGAAAGGTATATAAATAGTAGTGATTATGTAACGGAAATGTCTGCGGCGTCCCACGGTATCTGCTCACAAATATTTCTCAAACTGTGGCCTGAAAATTTATAAAATTAGGTGTGAATGGTAGAGTAACCCCGTTTCTATCAAAGGCAACGAATATTCATGAAGAGAACAGTAATGACAGCGAGTGTTTACCAAAATAAAACAGTTGAGTGAAAGGTATACCATTATTGAACGGAAATGTCTGCGGCGTCCCACGGTGTTCGCTCGCAAATATTTTCAGAAATTTTATGACTGACAGAGACATATGAAAGCAAAGCGTCTCACGGTGTTCGCTTTCAAAATCAAATTCAGGAACTTCCTATATATTATTAAGATATATTCCAAACTCTTGCATGGAGGTTTTAAATATAAAACTTACGGTTGAATGGTAAGGAGGCTGACACTCAGCATTTTCATTTGATCAAATCGCAAAAGCCTGCAAGTGCTGTTTAGATATTGTTTCAGCTTTGTTTGAAAATTAGAATTGAAATTATTAATTTTACTTACTAAACCTTCTTGATTGACAGATTATGGGCGCTAAGCGAATCACATTCGGCGTAATCAATAATTAAAATCCCGTTCGTCAGCGAACGGGTTTCACAAAACCAAAGAGCTCCACTGCAGGCGTTACATCTCGGCCCTCTCCCCAGTCCCCCCAGTAACGCCTGGCTACGCAGGCTACGCATCACCCGCCACCACTAACCGAGAGCTCATAAGACAACAGAAAAATTCGATTCGCGCGAATCTATTCGCAAGTGGAAAACAGGCTCTATAAACTGGCGTTGCATAAAGAAGGATGGACGGTGTTGAGATTAATCTTGGAACTAAAAATTATTCATTCTTTTTTTTTGCAAGAAGGATTTTTTTGCTTGAAGGGAATCGTCGTTGAGGTTGACGTCGTAGCATCTTATTAAAGTCCTTATATTGTATCTCTCGTGACAACATAATTACGCCCATTTTTTGCGAATTTTCTGCCAAGGCCTATATACTACAGTTTAAAAATATATCTATAATATTGCGTCTGAAATTTGTATTTTCAATTACATTTTATATATCTCTTCATTTTCAGGATTACCCCTATAATGAACATATATTTTATATAAAGAATACTAATGAACATACTATTTTATATATAGCCGAATATATATACTGGTGAACAGGCATATTAAACAATACAATACAAACAATAATAACCAATAACGAAATGGGTTTTTTTAAGCCGTTCTTCTAGTTTGCATAAACTTTCCCTTTCAGTTTGATTTACTCAGCTAAAATGGCTTGAATCTCTAAGATAAACAGTAAAAATGGTATTTAGATGCACTGTATTATAAATCCCAGTCAGTTCGGCCGCTCATAGTGTATCGTTTACTACATATGTCGGAGCAATTATAAAATTAAAAAGAAGTAGAGTGGCGTAGGCATGCAGTGTTTTGAACAT